>JAOPSE010000255.1:600000-1091775 GCA_029449295.1 Zea luxurians
CCTATGTTTGGAAATGTTCTATGTGACCTTTACAGGATGTTGGAGCCAAGTAATGTCAATCTAGATCAAGTCAAGCCGACTTGATGATTTATGAGACCAACATCAAAGCTCAAGCATGTGAAATGCTATGGATATAATAATTAAGAGAAGGTATGTTTCTAGGCCTTAGTACATTGGTTTTGTGTACTAATATACTTGTCTAAGTGTTAGAAACAGAAAGAAGAAGAAAAGAAAAGAGGAGAAAAAGACTTGGCTGAGTGCAGCCAAGACTCAGCTCAGTCTGGCACACCGGACTGTCCGGTGGTGCACCGGACAGTGTCCGGTGCGCCAGGCTGACTCGGCGTGAAGAGGCCGCTCTCGGGAATTCGCCGACGGCGTACGGCTAAAATTCACCGGACTGTCCGGTGTGCACCGGACTGTCCGGTGAGCCAACGGTCGGCCGCGCAATCTGCGCGGGACACGTGGCCGAGCCAACGGCTAGAAGATGGCACCGGACATGTCCGGTGCGCCAACGGCTCTCAAATCTACAACGGTCTGCAACGGTCGGCAGCGCCATTTAAGGAAAGAAATCGGGCACCGGACAGTGTCCGGTGTGCACCGGACTGTCCGGTGCCCCCGACGACAGAAGGCAAGATTGGCCTTCCAGATTTGCTTCCAACGGCTCCTAGGCCCCTTGTGCCTATAAAAGGGACTTCTAGGCGCCTCCAGCAAGATACAAGTGCAGCCAACAAGTGTAGACTTCATTGGAATCAATTCTCGCTCTCCCTCTTGTGTGTAACTCTATAGTTTGTGCAGAAGGCACAGCTATAAGCCTTTAGAGAGAGGAGTAGTGCTGCTAAGAGCTAGAGCAAGGTCTTGAGCGTATCGTTACTCTGCCGGGGTGCTGCCAAGAAGTTTGTGAGCAGCCGCGGTTCTGTTGTAACCCCACTCAATAGTGAAAGGCTCTATCTGTCATACTGACAGATCTGAGCAAACGGAGGAAGGAGGTGAAATAGACTCCAAGCCCAGGTGTGGCTAACTCCAACGAGGACTAGGCAAGCATTTCAGGCTTGGCCGAACCTCGGGATAAATCCTTGCGTCTGTGTGCTCTGTTCTGTATTGTACTCTGACTCTCTGTCTTACTCGCTTATATTTCTGCACTTCACTACTTACTTGTGGTACTAGCTTTCCTTGAAGTGCAGGATATTCGTAAGACAGGAACTTCAATTCCACTGCAACCTACTCGAAGGGTTCTTCACTCCACTGCGATCCTGTCTTCGAGTAGAGTAAGATTCAAGTTTTAAAGTGATAATTTTTATTCGCCTATTCACCCCCCCTCTAGGCGACATCTAGATCCTGTTCCCGGGCCAAAGGGAACTTTCAATTGGTATCAGAGCTAGGCCTCTCCAGTGTGGGCTTAGCCGTCCGGAGATAACGATGTCGTCACAAGAGGTAACTGTAGAACTTCTGTTAGGCGATGGCTCTAATTATAAATCTTGGTCTGTCTCTATTTATAATGCTTTCATGAGTGTTGATCCTGATTTGAGATAGATCTTTAGGAGAAGTATTTTTCCATCTAATATTAGTAAAAATCCCTCTAATGATGAACTAAGATGTTTTTCTCTCAATCACCGTGCTTGCAGCATCTTAGTTGATTCTCTTTCTAGAGGTGCTTATTTTGCCATCATGAGTAGTGGTAATGATTTAATGGTTGATGCTCATGATTTATGGAATAGAATTAAAGTAAAATATTGTGTGGCAAATTGTACTACTTCTACTCCCCATATTGCTTGTGATACTAACCTTTCAAAAGGAGAAGATCAAGAACGATGGGCACCCAACGATGAATCCACCTCGTCGACAGGTTTGTCTTCCACTAGTTATAAGTGTCTTATTGCTAACAATAATGATGGAGACGAAAGCGATGATGAGGAGGAATATGAGTATGATAGCGAGGATGAGTCTTCATCACCACGAGGTACATTTTCCTGTATTGCTTCCACTAAAAATAATGACAGGGAAAATGAGACTAGTGATATGGAAGAAGAGGAGATTCGCCGGTTCTACACCCATCTCAACAAAGAAGACAAAGTGCTCTTGGTTAAGTTGTTGAGGAGGAACAAGGAACAAGGCGAGACGCTTCTCAGGCTAGAGGAGACTCTCATCAAAACAAACAACAGCCTGGAGAAGATGACCAAAGAACATGAGGAGCTAAGGTGCTCTCATGATGTCTTGGTCCAACGGTATGATTCAATGTTATTTGAGCAAAGTAATAATTATGACACTCTATCTAATGTTGCTCAACTTAAAACTGAAAATTCTATGCTTAGAAGTCAAGTAGAAACAATGAATTTAGAAAAGCTTGCTCTTAGTGAAAAGTATAATATGTTGTCACACTCTCATAGTAAACTAGTTGATGATCATATCATGCTCGATATTGCTCATGAGGTAGTAATTACTAGTTTAAACTCATATGAACCTCATTCTTGCACTAGTAATCAATTGGTCAAAATATTATCATGTGCTGACCTCCATCGCCCCAAGAAAGGCCAATCTTTGTTTAAGAAACAAGTTGAAGGATCAAAAAGAAAATTGCGTGGGAACAAGAAGCAAAGACAGCTAAGGAGAAGACACATTGCTCAACTCTCTCAAGATATCCACGGGCGCGTGGTGAAGAAGCTTGAGAAAGGAAAAACTGCAGCAAGTGTTAAGCTCAACAAGAAGAATGTTCCCAAAGCTATAAATGAAGAAATCAACATGAAAAAGGAAAAAGGTAAAGATTCAATTAATCATGTTGTTTGCACTGATCATCTCTCCATGTCATTCAAGTACAAAAAGGGAAAAGGAAAAAGGAGGTGTTTCAAGTGCAAGAAGTTAGGCCACCTCATCGCGTCTTGTCCGTACAAAGACAAGAATGAAGGGACAAGGAGCTGTTTTGGATGCAACAATAAGGACCACACGATCACTTCATGTCCGGTCATGAAGAATCAAGGATGTGCATCCTCCAAGATGACCCTCACCAAGGAAAGTGACACACAGCAAGCGTCATGTCAAGTTGAGCGACGCTTCTGCTACAAGTGTGGTGAGCAGGGTCATCTATTCAAGGTATGTTACAAAGGCAAGATTCCTAAGCAAGTGAATTTGTGTCAATCTTATTCGGATAGGAGACCCAAATCATACACTTGTGCTAGACCTATAACGAGATCACCTAGAACTAGCACAAAGGCAATTTGGGTACCAAAGGCACATTTAGATGATCATTATGGACCCATCCCGAGATGGGTACCAAACTGTGCTAACTAGACCATGCAGGTGCCTTGAGATGGACTGGAGACCATGGGAGAGCTTAAGACAGTTATCTTAAACTCTATGCTTAAGCTGTTAATTGTTTTGGTGCCTTTATTATGAAACACTAATCCCATGTTCATCTCAAGTGAAATAAGGTGTGTAGGTCCTGAATCATTATTGGTGAATCAAGTAAAGGACCTTGATGAGAATCTACAACCTGCTCTCCAAAGGACGGTACCCGTGTATCTTAAGTACATCATTGCAATTTAGTATTGCTCTTAAGTTGGCTTGATGTGCTACCTGTCCTTAGAGTAGTTATGCTTTATGATTGCCTGTGTTAAATGGATCATAATGATGGTTGCTTAATCATGACTGGTGCTCTATAGGATATATCTTTTGAATCATTCATTGGTATCTCTTTCATTTGTTATATCCACAACGATTAACTCTCTTGGTGTATATGGATAAACCTGCAACTTTTGTAAGTCATGCTATGTGCAAATATGACATATTGTTTAGTCCATATTCACATGATTACCCTAGTTTGGTACTGTGTGAATTTCAAATCCATGTCGTGCCCTTTTGAGCTATGAGGTGCGTAAGCAAAAGGAGCCCTGAATTGGTGATAACAAGGGCTCTCATAAAGGCAAAGGTATGGAAAATGGAGCTATGCAATTAAATATTCTTGAAATTCCATTCATTGTGATCATAGCTATGTTCTTGTCTTTCAATTGGTAATATCTTGGCTTAGGTAATTTATGCCTTTAAATTGTTGGTTCTTTTGTGCATCTAAGAAACCTCCTTAATTATGACATGCTTAGATAATTCGCTTTATATACATGATTGTGTTGATCTTCAATTGGTATATGCAATGATAGTTAAATATGAAGCATGTCTAAGTTGCATGTAAATGTTGTACTTCCTTGAGTATTGAATTGGCTTAGGTGCCACTGAGGCATGCATTGTTGAATTTAGTCAACCTTTCATTTAGCCTTCAATTGGTGTTAAGTGGTTTTTCAATTGATATTCAAATTGGCATCCTTGTGTGATGAAAATGATAGAGTATGCCTTGACCAAAGTATGTTGTGATCCCCTCTAGTTATAAGAAAGCTAGAATGTGCAAGTGCAAGTCATTCAAATACTTGATGCACAACTTGAGGGGGAGCACACATAACTTGTGTCTTTCGAGACTAACTGTTTCTTGAGCAATCTTGTATAGTCTCTAGGTGGAAAAGAGAAGATAAGCAAGAAATGGAGCAATCAGGACTTGGGTACCTCTGTAAGTCAAAAAAAAATTGGTATCTCAAGTTGTGAGTAAGTGCATTTTTAGATTGCTCATGCTCTATAATATCTGTGATAATAGATGCTTATTCTTAAATATCATGGAGCCATGATGATAAATGAACTTTGCAATTGGTATCTTTAAATTGGTATCTTTCAATTGGTAGCCGTAATAGTTCGCTTCAATTGACATCTTTTGATAATCATGAGAATAGAAGTTTCTTCTTGTGCCCAATACTATAACTTGTTCTAAGTTTGGTGTCTTAGCAACAAGAAAAAGTTAGGAGAAAGAATCAGGCACAAGTGTGGAGAAGCTCTCGAGAGATTAACTACTTTCAAGATGGGAAGTACACTACAACATGGTAAAGGTACAAAAGGGAGTATTAATCTTTTTGCATATATGTATCTTACCTAAATGTTGATAGTGCATATGTTCAATAAGTAAGGGGGAGTTTTTGATAGTCGTTTTTTTTCCTCCCTGACACCCTGCTGTCCCTTGACATCATCCTATGTTCTTGCTTGAGTATGGTTTTTGGTGTTTGATGTCAAAGGGGGAGAATTTGTGCATTAAAGCTTATCTCATCCTGAGATGAAAGCTTATCCTAAGGGGTGATGTGTTAGTTTAAGCTTTGCTAGTGTGTTATTCATATGCTTCCTGCAGTAGTATATGTGTTGCATCATATGGACTAGTGCTTCCGTTGCTATTGGCATCTATTGTGTTCATTCTGAAATAGACAGTCATGTGGATAATGATGCATGTGGTTAATAGTGCTTTAAGATTGCTTTAAATTGGTATCTTAGTTTAAATCAGTATCTTAATGGTGAATAGTGGTAGGTTGATATTCCTGTGATATATCCACTAATTTGAATGGTGTTTAACTCTGATTATGTGCATTTGTGTGTTTGATTATGTGCATTTGTGAGTTATAGTATCATGGTTTGATTCTTGACACAATGCATCCTAAAAAGTGCTAAGGTGTAGAAATGTTTCGAATTACCTAAGTATGTGCAAATTGACGTCTGAGGTCAAGATTATGTTTTTGAAGTAAGCACGTATTTAGGGGGAGCATTCTATAATCTTAGAATTAAAAATTTGTGCTTCAAATCTTATTCTTATGTAAGCTTTAACTGTGTTGCCATCAATCACCAAAAAGGGGGAGATTGAAAGCTCTCTTGTGAGTTTTGGTGTTTGGATGACAACTCAATTAAAGGACTAACAAGTGTACTAAGTGTTGAACAGGTGCTTAAGATAAAGTCTACAAGGTTCTACACAAGTGAACAAATGTGATGGTCCAAGAACTAGATTATGGATACATAATGGACATCACAAGTAAGATGAACATTGCATAAGTGAGACTCGGGTGTGTAGCTCGGAGACAACTGATCAAGCCAAGGACGGAGGCAAGAAAAGCTTCGAGGTACCAAGTGCACGGGAGAAGGTCAAGGAGGCTGAGGAACCCAAAGCCAAGGGTGAAGAAGAAGGCTTGCAAAGTCAAGGGTGATCGAGTTGAGAACAGCTACGGCACATCAAGGATCACTACATAAGAACGTGACTTACAGCCAATGAGGTAACAGCTACAGTTATGTGGTGTAAGTCATAAGGCTCAAGATCAAGCTCTAAGAAGGAGATCAAGGTCACTAGAAGGAGAACAAGTGTCAAAACCAGAACTAGAAGCAGCCCAAAAGAGCTAAGTTCACCTTGATCTTTAGTTTGGTTTGTTCCTATGTTTGGAAATGTTCTATGTGACCTTTACAGGATGTTGGAGCCAAGTAATGTCAATCTAGATCAAGTCAAGCCGACTTGATGATTTATGAGACCAACATCAAAGCTCAAGCATGTGAAATGCTATGGATATAATAATTAAGAGAAGGTATGTTTCTAGGCCTTAGTACATTGGTTTTGTGTACTAATATACTTGTCTAAGTGTTAGAAACAGAAAGAAGAAGAAAAGAAAAGAGGAGAAAAAGACTTGGCTGAGTGCAGCCAAGACTCAGCTCAGTCTGGCACACCGGACTGTCCGGTGGTGCACCGGACAGTGTCCGGTGCGCCAGGCTGACTCGGCGTGAAGAGGCCGCTCTCGGGAATTCGCCGACGGCGTACGGCTAAAATTCACCGGACTGTCCGGTGTGCACCGGACTGTCCGGTGAGCCAACGGTCGGCCGGGCCAAAGGTCGGCCGCGCAATCTGCGCGGGACACGTGGCCGAGCCAACGGCTAGAAGATGGCACTGGACTGTCCAGTGTGCACCGGACATGTCCGGTGCGCCAACGGCTCTCAGATCTACAACGGTCTGCAACGGTCGGCAGCGCCATTTAAGGAAAGAAATCGGGCACCGGACAGTGTCCGGTGTGCACCGGACTGTCCGGTGCCCCCGACGACAGAAGGCAAGATTGGCCTTCCAGATTTGCTTCCAACGGCTCCTAGGCCCCTTGTGCCTATAAAAGGGACCTCTAGGCGCCTCCAGCAAGATACAAGTGCAGCCAACAAGTGTAGACTTCATTGGAATCAATTCTCGCTCTCCCTCTTGTGTGTAACTCTATAGTTTGTGTAGAAGGCACAGCTATAAGCCTTTAGAGAGAGGAGTAGTGCTGCTAAGAGCTAGAGCAAGGTCTTGAGCGTATCGTTACTCTGCCGGGGTGCTGCCAAGAAGTTTGTGAGCAGCCGCGGTTCTGTTGTAACCCCACTCAATAGTGAAAGGCTCTATCTGTCATACTGACAGATCTGAGCAAACGGAGGAAGGAGGTGAAATAGACTCCAAGCCCAGGTGTGGCTAACTCCAACGAGGACTAGGCAAGCATTTTAGGCTTGGCCGAACCTCGGGATAAATCCTTGCGTCTGTGTGCTCTGTTCTGTATTGTACTCTGACTCTCTGTCTTACTCGCTTATATTTCTGCACTTCACTACTTACTTGTGGTACTAGCTTTCCTTGAAGTGCAGGATATTCGTAAGACAGGAACTTCAATTCCACTGCAACCTACTCGAAGGGTTATTCACTCCACTGCGATCCTGTCTTCGAGTAGAGTAAGACTCAAGTTTTAAAGTGATAATTTTTATTCGCCTATTCACCCCCCCCTCTAGGCGACATCTAGATCCTGTTCTCGGGCCAAAGGGAACTTTCAATCAGGTCGCCGTTGCATCTTCCGGTGGGGACGACACTACGATGGCCAGGTCTTTCATCATCGCCCTCGAGGGCCCGGCTCTCACCTGGTTCACCCGATTGCCACCGCTGTCCATCGACTCCTGGAGAAGCCTCCGGGACAAGTTCCTGCTCAGTTTCCAAGGGTACCGCCCAGACACCGACGCCTTGGCCAAACTCTCACTCTGCAAGCAGCTGGAGAAAGAGACTCTGCGGGAGTATTACCGTAAGTTTCTAACACTCAAGTCACAGCTGCCCTCGGTCGATGACCAGATTGCCATCCACTACGCCATCAGTGGCCTTCGCGCCGGCGTCCTTTACAGCCACTGCATCGGAGATCCGCCCAAGAACCTCCAGAAGTTATATCAGCTATTTGAAAAATACGCCAAATCCGAAGAGCTCCACCAGCGCAAAGTTGAGTCTCAGAGGAAACCCAAAGATGCTCCACAGTCTAGCCGCACGTGGACGAGAACTCCGCAGCCAGACTCTGGTCGAGACGGCCGCAATTAGCAGCAGGTGCACAACATTGCCAACCAGCACCCCGCTGGTGATGCCCCTTGCCGCCAGGAATATCCCCCTAGGGCCGCAGAAATGGAACTCGTGGTAGGGGCCGGGGACGCGCGCAGCCGCCGCGCCGATTCTACTGTCTTTTCCACGGCGAAGACTACGCCCACCAAACCAAAGACTGCCTAGAAACGAAGGCCACCAGAGACAGGATGGCACGGGCGCAACCGGCCGACAACCCTAGAGTTGTCGCACACACTTATCAGCAACACCCTCCACCATACATCCACGCCCCCACCCCGCAACCACCGCACCACGCATACCAACACCACCAGGAAGTACAAATCGTACCTCCCCCACCCCCACCTCCACACCAGCAACAACAAAACATCAACAACCCCCATGCCCCAAAGCAAGAAGACTTCGCCGATCAGCCGTATCGCGGAGTCATTCATATGATCACTGGGGGGTCCAGCACCGACTTCGACACAAAGCGGTAGAAGCGGGACCACTACCGCAGCATCAACCACGTCGCCATCACTGGTCTAGTCGTGCAGACGAAGTGGTCCCATGTACCGCTAACCTTCGACGCCCGAGACGTCGACCTGCGCAGCGCCCCCCACAAGGTCCTAGTCGACAATGGCAGTCAAGCAGACATCATTTTCCTCCATGCCTTCAACCGCATGGGCATAAGCCAGAGCCTGCTCAAGCCTTCGGACAACCCGTTGTATGGCTTCGGCGGCAAGGGCACCTTTCTTGTCGGCAAAATAGAGTTGCCTCTCTCCTTCGGTGTAGCACCCAATGCCCGAAGTGAGCAAATCACCTTTGACATCGTCGATATGGTGTATCCGTACAACACCATCATGGGTCGGGGCTCCATCAACAAGTTTGAGGCGGCCATTCACGGATTGTACCTGTGCATGAAGATACCAGGTCCGTTAGGCGCCATCACGGTCTACGGCAATCAGCAGACTGCGCGCAATATAGAGTGGGACTTTGTCCCCAGGCAAAGAAATGTTCACTGCCTCACGGCCCAGCGCGAGGTCCCTGCGGCCGCCAGCCCAACCGAAAAAGAACACGACAAGGCACAGCTGCAGAGCAACGACGGAACCAAAACTGTTCCCCTCGACCAGGCCACGCCCAAGCAGACAGTCACCATCAGCGAAGACCTCACTTCGCATGACGAGGAGAAACTCCTATGCTGCTTGTCCAAGAACAAAGACGTCTTCGCTTGGTCCGCCCTCGACTTGGTCGGGGTCAGCCGATCCATAATTGAGCACAGCCTGGGAGTCGACCCTTCGGTGAGACCGAAAAAACAACGGCTCCGCAAAATGTCCGACGAGAAGACAGAAGCCGCTAAGGCCGAGGTGCATCGCCTCCTGGAAGCCAAATTTATTGAGCCAGTGGCTTACCCCACGTGGCTCTCCAACGTTGTGATGGTGCAGAAAAAGAGCGGCAAGTGGCAAATGTGCATCGACTTCACCAGTCTCAACAAGGCCTGCCCAAAGGACAACTTCCCATTGCCTCGGATCGACAAAATAGTCGATAGCGCGGCCGGGTGCGAGGTCATGTCACTCCTCGACTGCTTCTCCGGTTACCATCAAATATATATGAAGGAGGAAGACAAGGCCAGCACCAGCTTCATAACACCCTTCGGCACATATTGCTTTATCAGAATGCCGGAGGGACTCAAGAACGCCGGGTCCACCTTCTCCCGGCTTACCAAAACAGTGCTCGAAGGGCAAGTCGGCAGAAATATATTCACATATGTGGATGACATCGTCGTCGCCAGCCGGAGCAAGGAGGACCATCTCGCTGACCTCGCCGAGACATTTGCGAACATGCGGGACGCACGACTTCGCCTAAACCCCGAAAAGTGCGTCTTCGGCGTTCGCTAGGGAAAAATATTGGGCTACCTGGTATCACACTGCGGCATCGAGGCCAACCCAACCAAAATCCAGGCCATCATCAACATGACGCCCCCGCAGTCAGCTAGAGACGTCCAGCGTCTGACGGGCAGATTGGCCACCCTCAACAGATTCATCTCCAAATCCGCTGAGCGAAGTCTTCCCTTCCTCAAAACACTCCGCGGCACAAAAGACTTCGCTTGGGGACCAGAGCAGGCGGCGGCCTTCGCCTCACTGAAACAGTACCTATTGGAATTGGCGGTTCTTACAAGCCCCGACTCTTCGCTACCCCTATTGCTTTATGTTGCGGCCTCGCCGCACGCGGTCAGCACGGCACTGGTTCAGGAGCAGACAGTAGAGGGCGTGACCAGATAGTGCCCAGTTTATTACGTTTCCGAAGTGCTCACACCGTCAAAATGTAACATGACGGAACTCGAAAAGATTGCCTATGCAGTTGTTATGTCTTCGCGCAAATTGCGTCACTACTTTGAAGCATTCAAGGTCCGCGTCACCTCAGATAGGGGACTCGGCGAATTATTCAGAAACTCGAAGGCATCGGTACGGATCGCCAAATGGGCGGCCGAACTCTCTAGCTACCACATCACTTTCAAGCCCAGGACAGCGATCAAGTCACAAGTTCTAGCAGACTTCGTCGTCGACTAGACCGGGCCAGCAACACAGCCGGACCCGTCCGCAGAGAAGGTTTGGACAATCCACTGCGACGGCGCATGGTGCCACGCGGGGGCAGGCGCTGCTGCAGTTATCACCTCACCCACCGGGGTCAAGCACAGATACGCGGCACGGTTAAGCTTCGCTCTGGACTCTGAACCTGCATTGTCAGAACAGACTCCAAGGTGGTCGCCGGCCAAGTCGAGAAAGACTATGCAGCAAAGGACCCCGCACTTATGCAATACCTCGTGGCCATCCGAAGTCTCGAGAGACAATTCAAGGGATTCACCTTGCAGCATGTGGATCGGGCCAAGAATGAAGAAGCCGACGCATTGGCCAAGGTAGTCGCCATGGGCGAAGCCCTACCCTCCGACGTGTTCTACCACGTCATCGGCACGCCAGCCGTCCGCAGCCCTGAAGGGCTCCAAGTAACCAACGACAGCGAGGGCCACCGCATAATCAACCTCATCATGACCGAAGACTGGCAGGCCCCAATAACCCTGTACTTGCAGAGGTACTATCACCCAATCGACAGCAATGAGGCCAAGCGCCTCAACTACCGAAGCCGGGACTTCGCACTGATCGAGGGCCAACTTTACAAGAAGGGGGTCAGTCAACCGATGCTTAAGTGCGTCACCGAGACCGAAGGCGTCCAAATCCTGCGTGAAGTCCACAAGGGGACCTGCGGCTCCCACGCAGGGCCTAGGGCCCTAGCGGAAAAGGTGATTCGCCAAGGTTTCTACTGGCCCGCCATTATTTGCGCCGCAAATCGGGTCGTCAGATCCTGCGAAGCCTGTCAGAAATTTTCCCCACGCTCGGGGCGCCCCTCGCAGTTCACGAAGCTGATCGCCCACACGTGGCCCCTTCAGCGCTGGGGCCTAGACATTATCGGGCCCCTGCCCATGGCTCAGGGGAACCTCAAGTTCACCTTCGTCGCCGTTGAATACTTCACCAAATGGATTGAAGCGAGGGCAGTATCCACCATCACATCGAAGACAGCCCAGAAATTCTTCTGGCAAAATATTGTTTGTCGCTTCATAGTACCGTTCGAACTCACGGTCGACAACGGCAAGCAGTTCGACAACCAAGATTTCAAAGACTTCTGGTTCTCCATCGGCACCAAGCTTGCCTTCGCCTCCGTGTACCACCCCCAGTCCAACGGAGTCGTGGAGCGCGCCAACGGCAAAATTTTCACAGCCATCAAGAAAATGCTCCTCGACGACAAAAAAGGCAAGTGGCCCGACCTGTTACCCGAAGTGGTCTGGGCGCTGAATACAACTGAGTGCAGGGCGCTGGGTTCACCCCCTTCTGCCTATTATACGGATCAGAGACCATGACTCCGCAAGAAATAAAGCATGGGTCGCCTCGGACAGCCGCGTTGGCCGTCCCCGACGTAGACGAGCCGACTTCGAAGGACCTCATCGACGGAGACCGCGTCTTCGCCCTACAAGCTCTGGACAAATACCAAGCCCAGACAAAGGCATGGCGCGACGAGGCAGTCATCCCAAGGGAATTCAGCGAAGGGGACCTCGTACTCGTCCGGACAACTCGAACAGAGTCCAGGGGCAAGCTGGAGCCCAAGTGGGAGGGCCCTTTCATTGTCAAGACGAAGGCCTCCCCCAGCGCATACAGGCTCGCAACGCCAAACGGCGAAGACATGGAGCATTCCTGGAACATCGATAATCTCCGCAAATTTTTTGTTTGACTCATCAGGGCCAGCTCGCCCTTGTAATTCGCAAAGACAATTTTTATTCGGGCCCGCACTCTTTTCCTCCCGGGGGGTGAGGTTTTTAACGAGGCAGAGTCATGTAATATACAAGTGAAAAAACCCCGCAAAATCTACGTCAAAAAAAGACCGCGCCGACGGTCTTCGACATTCGACCAATACATAGTCACTGCGAGGCCCAGCGTCAGCCACCCTCGCGTGCGACAACTCCGCGCAGATGTCGCCTAAGGGTGCAGCCGGACTAGCACAACAAGTGCGAAAAATCAAAGTCTTCCGCGAAAACTATCCGCGCAGAAGTCGCCTAAGGGTGCAGCCAGACTAGCACAACAAGTGCGAAAAATCAAAGTCTTCCGCAAAGACTATCCGTGCAGAAGTCGCCTAAGGGTGCAGCCGGACTAGCACAACAAGTGCGAAGAATCGAAGTCTTCTGCGAAGACTATCCGTGCAAAAGTCGCCTAAGGGTGCAGCCGGACTAGCACAACAAGTGCGAAAAATCAAAGTCTTCCGCGAAGACTATCTGTGCAGAAGTCGCCTAAGGGTGCAGCCGGACTAGCACAACAAGTGCGAAGAATCGAAGTCTTCCGCGAAAATTATCCGTGCAGAAGTCGCCTAAGGGTGCAGCCGAACTAGCACAACAAATGCGAAAAATCAAAGTCTTCCGCGAAGACTATCCGTGCAACAGTCACCTAGGGGTGCAGCCGGACCAAGCACAACAAGCGTGGAAAAGACTACGCCAAACTGTCCGCACAAAGACCGACTACAGGCACACCAGACCAACATAACCAATACACCAGACCAAGTGCGTAACGCCTTCGTAAGCATAGCCGAATGTGCGAAGACACACAACCTCATCATACAAGCCATTACATATGAACAAGCGAGGGCATCATACTTTACATCGGTTCAACCTTCGGAATAATTCCCATCTCCCTATAGTTAAATAGCATTATCCTCAGCTCCTCACCCGCAAAAAGACTTCGCAGCTCCCCCTCACCTGCACTCACGGCGGCCGGCAAGGACAACAGTTCCTGCCTGCCAGCCCTGTTCAGACGAAGCCGACCGCCGTCCGCCTCACTCACTCTACGCTTCGCAACCGCCCTTCGCCGCCTACGCCCCACACTTGGACCAGGCACAACCTCAGCATCCACAGCACGCGGCGAAGCCTCCGCCGCTGCCACATCCAAGGCCTCAAAGTAATCCAAGTCCTCATCCGACGACTCTTCAGTCCACCCAACCGAACTCCCAGAATCATCAAAATAAGAAAGCTTAGACGCAGATTCATCCGATTCATTCCCATCGTCCACTGTCGAAGCCGCCAAAAAATTAGCAGTAGCGGCTGTGTGCGCAGGCCCAAAATCTTGAACCTACGCAGCAACCAAGGTTCAGCAACATATACAAAATTCCCTAACTACCCACACCCACTATGCCACCTGCGAAGACCCAGCCGTCGTAGGATCCTCCACTGCCGCCTGCGCCGCCATCTTCGCAGGATCCTCAGCCCTCGGCGCAGCAGTTGGCGACGAGCCACCACCGGCCGCAGTGGCTGCGGGGGCATCAGGGGCGCCTCCGGCGGTCTCTGGGGCCGGCGCTGGGGCGACCTCGGACACAGCCGCCACCGGGTTCGACTCCGAGTCAGGCTGCGCGCTGTTTAAAGCCCCGAAGTCGTCCACCTTCTCGTTACGCGCCGCCTAAGACACAGCACACAGATTCAGCAAACCCACATATAACCCACAACAACACCAAACAAAAGTCAAACATTACCTAACCCCTCACCGTCTCAGACCGCTCCCTGACCACCTCCCGGCCGTGAGGACCCCACATCCGGTCGAAGAGGGCTCCCGCGGATTCCTTCACCATAGGGTCCTCAACCTTGTAGATATCACGCTCAAAATCCTCATCAGCTTGGTCGAAGACCTCATAGTGCCGGCACCCCTCGCGGGACAGTGCGTTCATCGCCCCTTCGCAGGTGACCAGGGAGGCATAGGACATAAACCCCTCCACAATGGTGGGGAGCGCCAGCAACTCCTCCTGCAGCCACTCCAGGCAGCGAAGGCCGGGCTCTTGATCTGGCACTTCGAAGTCAGCGGTCCACGCGCCCAGCTCGTGGTACGAGTCCACAAGCTGTTTGCGCGTCCGCTCGGCTTCCAAGCGCGTCGAAGCCTCGGCCCTCTCCACACGGGTCTGCAGGGCATTGAACCGCTCCTCCAATTCCTCGGCACGCTGTCTAGCGAGGCTGCACTCCGCCCGCACCAAATTGGCCTCCGCCTGCGCAGACTGCGCCTTGGCGAGGGCCTCATTAACCTCCTTCCTCTCCTCCACCAGCTGGCGCCGGAGGTCAGCCCTCTCACCCTCCAGCGCGGCCACCTTATCCGCCAGCTTGCGGCACTTGGTGTCGGCGGCCGACTTTTCCCGGACGGCGTCAGCATGTTGCGTCCGAAGTCTCTCGACCTCGGCAGACACAACTACCATAAGGGCCCCCGACGCCGCACGGTCTGCGAAGTCAGCCGCCTGCAAGACACCCATAAGACCACAGCCCCAGCGAAGCTGGCAAAAGCCGAAGTCTAGCTCAATTTACCTGACTTAACGCCTCCTTCAGCCGGCGGGACACTGCGCCCGCCTCGTCCCTGACGGCAGTGAGTGCCGGAATCTCACCACCGGCACTAAGAGCACCACCCTTCGCCCTAGGCTCCACGACAGCCGCCGCGGTCGCCACGGCGGGCAGAACAACAACAAGCTGGCCTTCGCCCGACCCTGCGACGTATCAATATATCAAAAAAAACTCGAGCTAACGACTTACCAACAAGATAATCATCCACGCTAATATCTGTGGCTAAGTCGGGAACGCGCTTGCCCGGCGGAGGCAACTCTTGAGCCTTCTCGGCTCCCGCCGGGACAAACTTGGTACCGGCGGCGGCGGCCTCCTTCGCAGCCTCTGGCACCCTGCTGGACCCAGGGGCGGCCGACTTCGCCGCCTGTGTCGACTGGCTTCCGCCGGGGGCAGCAGCCTTCGCAGCCCCCCGCAACCTCTTTGGCCTGGCCTCAGGCAGCCTGACGACCGCCTGGCGTTTCTGCGCAGCTCCCTAGCGATCCTTGTCCATCACTGCCGACAAAACAGCAGCAATATTCCGCCCATAAGGAAACACCTTCCAATCACGAACCATGCGAGATGTAAAAAAATCTTCGCCGGCCGCGCGGGAGATAGGAACATTCTTAGGCCACCGACCCCCGGTAACCCTCAGCATCCGCGCCGAAGACTCCCGGAGCTCGGGCGAAGACATCCTTCCCCCCGGGGCCGCGCACGTCCTCATCAATTCCCTAGCAAAACCATCGGAAACCCCCAGTCCTCCCGTAGCAATACCTAGTTTCCTCTTCTTAGAGGATGGGGCGGCCGCCGGCGCGGGGTCATCTCCAGTCTCCGCCACCGGGTTCTTCCCGCGACGATCCACATCGTCTTGCCCGGGATAACCGCCATATGGCAGGCGGTTCAATTCGAAGACCCTGTTCAAGCGGTCATTAGACCCGCGTATATCCTAGCTACGCTGGCCTTCTGTCTTCGGCACGTATCGACCAACAATCCACACCGCCCCATCCTCCGCCTCACGCACAACGGCGGCCGGATCGTGACTACGCAGATCCAGTGTGAAGGCGGGACTTCGCACCAGCATCCCACCACGGGAAGGCATCTGGCGAGGGCATACTTCGCCCAGCGCCCAGCCATGCGCCAAAGGCCACACCCCATATGCCACAAACTCCTCAACCAAATTGCGCCCGCTGCTCAGGCCGGCCGCGCACCGAAGGGCCCGTTCGTCTGCATCCTCCTCCACCACTTCAAACTGCGAGTATGCTGAGTAATAATACGAGCACATCTCAGCCACGGGGAGCCCCGGATGGTCCTCGACTGTGCCCTCCGCAACGTAGAACCAAAACTCATGCCAGTTGCCCCATTTATTGCGGGCGCATGGAACCAACTCAACTACCTCCATCGAGGTCTTGCCGGTCTTCGGCGTAAATGTACAGGATCCAAACTGAGCAACCTTGTTTCTGATCATCCTTTTCTGCCAGTGCAGGCAATAGTACTTCGTGAAGACTTCGACCGATGGCTGTCCGCCGTACGAAGTCGTCGCCCAGACATATTTCGACAGAGCCACCACGACATTCGGAGTCAGCTGGTGGATCTGGACGTTAAATCTGCGCAGGACTTCTCCCACAAATCGGTGCACAGGCAAGCGAAGACCAGCGGCGAAGAACGCCTCAAAAACAACCAACTCGCCTTCTGGCTCGGGGACCTCCTCCGTCCCCAGGACACGAGCGACTCCGCCGCCAAAGTAACCAAGCCGCTGCATATCTTGCACGTGGACCGAGGACATCCGCGACACACCGAGATTCACCGTATCGCCGGCGCGCAACTCCTCCGCTGCCACAGTGCTCAGCGTCTCCTTAGATGACGCGTCGGCCAGCGGCGTAGCGATAGCAGAAGAAGAAGAGGTCAGCATCGCTATGTACCGGCGGCGGCGGCGGGCGGTCTGCTTCACACGGGCCAGATCTCCGGCGAACAAGAGCAAGGAGGGCAGATGAGCAGCAAGAGGTTTGAGAAGGCGGTTAGGGTTTTCGCGGAGCGCGCAAAGACAAAGTTCAAAACGCACCGCCCCCCGTCCCCTTTTATACACAGGGCGCGGCGCTTCGGGAAACTCGCAACCCAACAGCACGGCCTCAATCAACGGTCATGTCAAAAACCCCCGCGGAACCACTTCGAGCGAGGGCAGCGTCTCCGCCATCTAGCGACGTCTTCGGCACCAGGTGACGTAGTCGAACTGGTCCCTCGGAGGGCAAATGTTGGGGCGAAGGCGAAGACGCCACCCTTCGCTCGAGGCCTTCGCCGTACTCGCTGCACCAACGGTGGCAAGATAGCGGTAGACATACCCTTCGTCTCATACGCGGCCGGACGAAGACCTGTAACGAGGTCGTCTCACCCTGCGACCTCGTCCAGAATGGAGGCCCACGTGTGATCCGGCCCATTGTAATAGGCCATGCGTGGCTGTTGCGCGTTACGGGCCTAATTTGTAAAGGCCTCCCTGTAATTACGGTCTGTAACCCCGCTTTATGGGAATATTCCGGGGATAATCTAGGTGTCTGAGGGCACATGCGTCCATAACACGGGACGCCGGGCACCCGGACACCTATAAATACCCCCGCACAGTGCCCTTGAGAGGGTAGATTAACAGAGCTTTTGCCATCACGTGCAGAAACCCTGTTTGCGCTATTACACCCCCCGGATCAACTTGCGCCAGTGAGCAAGTTCCAACAGCCTGTTTGTATTTGTTGCGCATCGCGAATAGACTATGATCCGTTTCCGAGCTTCGAGGGATCAAAGATCAAGCGTTGGCGACCAAGTGATCTGGCTCTTCGAGTTCTACAAGGTTGAAGACCCTGAGCATCTTCTCCAACCGCTCCCTCCGCCAGGAGCCCTGTTCATCTTCTCCAACCGCTCCCTCCGCTTTGTGCGCACGCAGAACTGCTCGCCCAGCAGCCCTCTCGCTCGTCTCGCTGTCGCGCATCCACGGAGCCGCTAACCTCTAGCCGAACCGCCCCTCCCAGCCCGCGCGACAGCGCTGCCTAGCGCCCCCATCCTCGTCGGCGTCCAAGCTCGCCTTGCCGGGGTCATCGTTCGTCACCGTGGTGAGCTCGCATCCATCCTCCCTTCTCCCCCTTTTCCTTACTCCTTCCCCGGCGTGGCTGGCACTCAGCACGGTAGCGCGGCCTACGCGGTGTGGCCAGCTCGGCTCGCGGTGCGGTTGGCACGACCCGCTCGGCCCACGGTGCTGCTAGCGCTCGGCGTGCGCCCGGCAGGGTCTTCGGCGCAGTCCGTGCGACATGCGTGGCTCCTGTCCCTGACCGCGTCAGACCATCCCTGCGCGTGTGATGCCTGCCTCGTTCACGCTCCACCGCCCATGTCACTGTCGTTCATCACCGTTCGCCCATGGTAAGGCCCCTCGTCCGAACCATATGCAAAACTCTATCGCTGTCGCATGATTCATGTCGCGCGCAGCACGTCTGATTTACATGCAATTCACGGGATGTCGCACGTGTCGTCATGCGTCGTTCGCATGCTGTTCGTGCGCGTAGTCGTGTTGACTCGTGCATGTCGCGCGCTGTTGTGCGCGTTGTTTCGTGCACGCGCAGCGTGTCGTCAGGGTCCCGACGACGTTCGTCTACTCCTAGACGACGTTCGTCTACCCCTAGACGACTCCCGTCTATCCCTGTCTACCCCCCCCTGCGCGTGCGCGCGTTCGCGCCATTCGCACGTGTCGTTGTTGCCTTTCGCGTGCGCGGTCTGTGCGCGTCGTCATCGTCCGTTCGCGCTACGTCGCGCACGCGATCCGCACACATTAGTTAATCATTTCGCTTTAATCATTCATAATTAGTAATGAGATCTTGTTAATCGTTGACTGATTGTTAATTCAACTTATCAAAAATGTTCTACGTAAATAATTTATATTAATTAAACATCAACTTAGAAATATAGTTTTGTACATCTAATTATAATCTGGTGATAATCGCATGTCGCGTGCTGTCTACGCGCTGTTCGCACGTGTGACGCTCGCGGTCGCCGTGTTGTTCGTGCGTATAGATCAGGCGTTATTCTCGTGTTGTCACGCGTCGTTCGCGCGTGTCACGCGTGCGGTTCGCACGCGTTGTCACACGTCGTTTGCGTGCGTCGCGTGTGCCACTTACACATATCGCTCGCCTTGCTGCGCATCGTTCGCACATATCTCGCGTGTCGATGACGCGGGTCGCACGACGTCTTCTCGGGATAATAAATTGTTTGCGCTTATGAACACTCACGTTAATAACGTTAATTTGTCAGGTTTCATATTTTAAATAACTAACTTAAGGAGTGCTCGACTAATATTTATTAGCTTAATATTCTAATCATATTAAAGGGTGTAGTGTCTATCTTGGGCTTTTATAATAAATATTAACATGGATAATATTAATTTAACTGCTTTCTATTTATTTAACATTCGTTTAGTATAAAGGTGTCACCTGTTTAATTATTCTCGTCTGCCGCGGGTGCCGTTCCGCGCGCGACGGCGTGCTGATTCGTGCGCGTTCGCGCTCGTCGCGCGCTGTTTCGTGTATCGTCAGAGTGCTATGTCGCGCGTGTCCGCGTGTCATTGGCACGATGTCGTTCTGTTTCACGTGTCAAAAATTCATCTGTCTTAGAATCACTTGTTTTAATTAAATTATTTAATTAAGAGACATTGTTAGTGTAGCAGATTAATCGAACTAACTGTTGTATAATATTTATATTTGATCATGTTTGAACTAAAAGTTATTGTTAATACTTGTTTAACATTAACGCGCTAACTTCTTAACCGTAGTTTCGAGTTCGATGTTTCTTTCCCTCGTGTGACCATAGAATCGAGCTCTATTTTATGCTACATGTTTTTATAACATTTTATCTTGTATGGTGTAATGTTCTTATGCATTTATATATGTTTGTTTGCTTGTGCCTGTTTGTATTTGTTGCGCATCGCGAATAGACTATGATCCGTTTCTGAGCTTCGAGGGATCAAAGATCAAGCGTTGGCGACCAATTGATCTGGCTCTTCGAGTTCTACAGGTTGAAGACCCTGAGCATCTATTTGGTGAAGGCAAGTGTCCTCTGACCTATTATGTCCCATTCACTTATAATTCACTGTCCCGCACCACTTAATTGAAACCTAAGGATTTACTAGCTTTCTATTTACCTTATCCTTGTTTACCTTTTGGGTTATCATGGTTAGCTCTATGCTAGTGCTTTACTCTAATCAATGAACATGATGAGAATTACTTTATGATACGATGTTTTTATTCTGGATACGATGAGGATGAGCTTGTGGCACTAAAGGGGATTCGGGCTGTTTCCCGAGTACCTCTCCGTAAGGACCTGTTCGTTGAGAGACCACCCGGGATAACAGTGCAACCATGAGGGTGAAATGGGACGCTCTTAGCTAATTAATTAGAGGAACTAGAGGTGTAGTTGCTTCGCCGTCGTGCCGTCAATGGGGTCCAGGCACAGTGCTTGCTCTGCCGAGGCTGGGTGCCGAGGTTCTTTCGATTTGCTTTTGTTAGTCACCCTCCTGCGGGGAGGGGTACTGTGTTTATCAAACTGGAGAAACCTAACGGGCGGCTATGACCTCTAGGGAATCTTCGTAAAAGCTACGTAATGATACCCTGCCGGACCACCTAGGAAGTGATCAATGGGGAGTCATGATCCCCGGACGAAACGGGAATCACGGCTCATGGGTAAAGTGTGCGACCTCTGCAGAGGGTAATGAAACTGATATATCAGTCGTGCTCACGGTTATGAGCGGCCTTGGGATCCTCTTTGATTAGAGATACAGATGGTTCGAGATACAATGGTACTACTAATGTTTTTGGTTCGATGATGAACATGACGTTTCCTCGATGAGGAAATGGCTCATGGGATGGTTATATGATAAAACTTGGCTTCTACAAATAATAAATACCTGACCAACTAAAAGCAACTGCTTGAGCTTAACCCCACATAAAGCTAGTCCACCTCAGCCAAACGGGACATTTGCTGAGTACGTTGATGTGTACTCACCCTTGCTTTCACAAAACACCAGATTGCCTTTGGTGCAATCCATGCTCACGTAAAGAAGAAGGCATCGAGGTGGATCTCCAAGAGTTCTAGGGCTTCGACGAGTTCGAGGATTAGGCTAGCGACCTCCCCCAGTCAGCTGCCTGTGGTGGGTTTATCTACGTTGACTACGTTTCTATTCTGTGTACTTTGATTATATTATGTAAATGACTCTAGTCTTTATATTATTACTTACTCTTTATTGATATTCGAAGCATCGTGCTAGGATGAGTCATTTATGTAATCACCGTGTACGTGAATTTCTAATCCTGGCACGTACATGGTTCGCATTCGGTTTACCTTCCAAAACCGGGTGTGACAGAGGGGTGGGCCATGTTGCAGACCGAGTTGGCCTTCGCGCTGCATGAGGGCGATCTCTTGCTCAAGCTCCTGAGCCTTTTGCTCTTCGTCACGTATCATCTGGCGCACTTTGGCTTGCGCAGACACGCGTTGGCGTTTGGCCTCGAGGATCTCTTTTTGCCTCTGGAGGTTGCGGTTCTTGATGCGCAAGGCGCGCAGCTGCAGTTGTTCCTCTGCGGAAACGCTGATGATTTCGCCGTCCTCTGTGGCGTCCGCGCCCTCTGGTGGAGCGAAGCCTGGGGCATGCTGTTGTTGTCCTCCAGAGCTACAGGTGCGGAGGCTGCCTTCGGGAGTGGGCTGTTCATTGCGCTGCCTCTTGCTGAGTGCCTCGTTGTCTTCGCAGGCTTCTTGGTGGGTGGTGTCGACAGGGGCCTTGCCCTTTTTCTCAGCCAGTAGCGCTGCTTTCGCAGCTTCGTCAACGGATGGGGCTGCCTTCGAGCTAGCTTTCTTGGGTGCCATCGCGGGTGGTTTTTTGTAGCACGAACGGTGGGCGCCAAATGTTGGAACTTGCTCTCCCGAGCAAGTTGATCCAACGGGGGAGTAAAAGTAGTGCAGACAAGGTTTTTTGCTCAAGAGGGCAATTGCTTTCTTAATCTCCCCTCTCAAGGGCACTGTGCGGGGGTATTTATAGGTGCCTGAGTGCCCAGCGCCTTGGGTTAAGTACGCATGTGCCCTCAGGCGCCCTGGTTATCCCCGGAATATTCCCATAAAGCAGGGTTACAGACTGTAATTATAGAGAAGCCTTTACAAATTAGGCCCGTAATGCGCAGCGGCCACGCGGGGCCTGTTACAATGGGCCAGATTACACGTGGGCCTTCGCGTGGGACGACGCCGCGGGATGGGGCAACCTCGCTAGAAGCCTTCGTTCCTCGGCGCATCGGGCGAAGGGTGGAGTCTGCCAGTTGTCTTGTCTCCATTTGTGCAGCGAGACTGGGGAAGGCGTCGAGCGAAGGGTAGCGTCTTCGCCTTCGCCCCAACACCGGGCCCATTTGATAAATTATTTTAGTGTTTGGTGATCAACATAACATGTGGACAAATGTGTTGGCTATTGTTTATGTTTATAGTTCATAAGAGGTGAAGTGGTTTTGGACTAAGGCATTGAGGGAGCAACACTTCAAAGAAGACATTAGAAGACTCATTAAAGACTTACCGACATCAAGCAAAGTCCAAGACACAAGACAAGAAAAGCCCAAGCGAAGAAATTTGATGTAATGAATACTGGGTTGTTTCTAGGTGCACCGGACCAGAGACTGGATTGAGTGCACAGAGAGCACAACTTCGGCACCTTCGTCATGATTTCCTCTACAGAGTCGGTGATGGACTCATCACCCTTTACTAGGCTTGGACTTCTATCGCCCTCTTCGATGGATGGGGTCCCAAAGATGGACCCCATGAGAAGTCATCTGAGAGGTCTTCTTGCGTGCTCGCGGTGGATCTAGCTTCTCGAGGGGACCCCTTTTTCAGGTGTCATCTCAGCCAACGGTGACCCTTCGTGGAAAGGAACTTCGACCACGTCTTGTTCATGTTCATTACTCTTATCATTCATAGTGAGCAGTGGACTAGTCAGGTCTAACCAAAGTAGTAATAGAAAAGGGCTTTGTGATTACCTCTTGTTAGTCACTTGTTCTCAAATGCTGTGAGTCAAGAACAAGGCAACACAATTTTTAATCATTAAGGACCTTCGTCCTTTGAAGCATTATCTTCTTGTGGCTATAATGCCTCTCAGACGAAGGTCAAGAAGGATGTACTTTCATCATATCAAAATAAGGATAGGAATGCGAAGGAATAAGTATGCTAATTATGTTTTAATAATTCACTTATTCTTGCATTTCATAAAACATATATGAATATCAACAATGTAATATTACATTGATACATTCGGCTTGCTCGAAGGTGAGGATGCAAGAGAATGAATACAATCCAGCGTGAACAATACGGTGCTACTATTCATCTATTTATAGGCACGGGACGCAGCCTGGGTAAAAGTACATTTATGTCCTGACATCTATTTATAATCATAACATGAATCATTAAGGACTAAATAGTCTTCTTCCCCCTTTCGGTCAGCATCATATTTGGTCTTCATCATCATATTAAGCCGAAGCTCTTTCGGCTATAGCTTCAGTGACTACTCTTAGCCCCTTCGGGTTACATCTTCACATCGTATGTCTTTACCATAAGAGAAGACCTTTATGTCGAAGCCGAAGCCCCCATGTAATAATCCATATACTGAAAACACATGGTTAATCACATTTATGAGGAACTTCGGAATAGGAAGGCCCCAACAGTAGCCCCTCGCAGTATTGATTTGTTTCTTTGCAACAAATTTATACTGTGATGTGAACAAAGGCCTCTAGCTGAAGGTCCGAAAAACACCTTCCCTTCGCTAGAATAGCGAATGACACTGACATGCGGGACCCACCAAACCGTGGGGCGCTAGACATATAAATAGGAGCTTGCATTGAAAGCATTTCTTGTGCCATTTCAGTTGCTAACATTGTGCTTGTCATTTTAAACTTTCTTGCTTTGCCGAGTTTAATTCAATTTCATGCTTCGGCATTTCAACGACCATCGACTTAATGGCTGACAAGAAGATTGTTGATCCGGTGATGTCCGGGTTTGATGAAGCTATGTAGAAAACCTACGCAGAGAAGATTGCACATGAGATGTTAGCTGGGATATTTGAGGGTTCCAGTGATAGTGAAAGCTTTGATGTAGAAAGAGGGAATGAAGATGTCGAAGATTGGCCCTAGAGACCAAGTCATATTGTCTTCGAGAAATCCACTATCAAGCAAGGGCAAATTGATGCTATGAGGGGAAGGTACTTTTGTGATATCTCAATTGTGAGGGCTGGAGGGGAAAATAATGTCCCTCTACCAGAAGCTGATGAGGTGGTAGTTTATAGAAGCTTCATGAAGGCAGGGCTTCGATTCCCTCTAGATAAATTGCTGGTCGAAGTCCTGAAAACCTTCGAAATTTACCTTCATCAGCTTACTCCCGAAGCTATCATCAAGATGGGGATCTTTATATGGGCCATGAGGAGCCAGGGATTAGAACCAAATGCAAAATGTTTCTGTTACATCCATGAGCTGTCTTATGAGACGAAGGCTACCGGAAAGGAGCAATATCACAACAACTTCGGTTACTAAAGCTTCGTGCCTTGCTCTGAGGTGAGCTACCCAGTTCCGACATTTCGGAAGAGATGGCCAATGGCCTGGATGCAGGAGTGGTTCTACGCGAAGAATGACCTGGCTGAAAGGGAGGATATTAAGGGGATTATTCAACGTCCTATATGGTCTCGCTTCGGCATTAGGAGGCCATCCACTGCCCTTGGAAATGATATACATGCATGCCAGGCTGCTTTTAATACAATATGTACTTACATAGGTTCAAGGGACTTAGTGCAGGAGCACATTTCTTATAGAGTGTGGCCACTCGCAAGTGGGTGGGAGATGCCAAAGGAGGCTGCTGCTGGGTCTAGCAAAGGTGGTTTAATCTATCTGAAGTACACATTCAAATACAGGAGCCAGTTTGATGAGCCAAATGATGACTGGTGTGACAGAACCTCCCAAGTCATTAGGCCCACCTAGAGTTGACCTTGTCCAACAGACTTCGGACAACCCTGTAGATGCACCTAATCACTTAACAAGTTCGGTATCTGTATTCCTTACTTTTCCCAAGAGCGTTTCATCCGTCACGCAGATATTACAACACATTAGAGGTATGAATATGCGGAAGCAGTTATAGCAACTTATTTTATATTTAAAGTATGGAAAGAGTATTATTATTACAGACCAGTAAAATATAAGAGTGCTGGAGTAATAATATTACAACCCTAGGAGGCAAAAACACCTCCCAATTAACAGTAAAAAAATTTAGAGGAGGACACTTCCTCCCGAGGCTTCAATCCTGGTTTTCTTCCTTAGGCACCACCTTGGAACAAAAGCAACAAAAAATTGCTGCTTCCTCACCTACAACAACATGGGTTCGAAAACCCTGAGTACGAAGTGTACTTTCGCAAGTCTTACCCGTCAAAATAAAAGACTCTCAAGGATATGCTGGCTTGAGGGAGTCAAGGTAAGGCTTAATCAATAATCAAGACTCTGTTTGCAAAAATGCTTACTAATAGTGGGTCCTTAAAAATCCAGTTTTATTAGCAGGTTAAGTTATTACCTGAATCTAGAGTTCTTTCTACCCTAGTTCAAGCACTTGGACTATACTAGCCATCTTTTCATCATCCCTTTAGTTTACTGGATTGCTACGTGTAGGTCAGTGACCAAGTCTTCATGTACGAGAAGTAACAGCGATCCGAATCGATTAATACCCAGCTAGGAATCTCTAATCACACGACATATGTAGCACTTAACCCTTACATATGTAAACTTGCTACCGGGGTTCTTAAGACCAGATCAGGTTCATGCCAACCGAGAGTATAGATACACCACCGTCCAGCCTCTTGCCACGGAGGGTACACGCTACTCTCGCCATCTCTCCACTCCCATTGCGTGTTATCTTATTCTGGTATTAGTCTACCCGAGGCAAAGATTACCCATGATGAGGCATGTGACCAGTTAAAATGTCCTCGATCATCAAGCCTACATCGAGACGGTCCTTAATCGACTCAGACGGAGACAATACACCGAGACTCCCTTCTCGTGCAAGTCAACCGCCCGGTCTCAGCTTTATTAATTTCAGCCCAAAGTTTGGTACCTGGTAGAGGTACATCTTTTCCGATGTTGAACCCATCACAGCCATGACGGATCCACCATCAAGTTTTATTTTGAAAACATCCCACCCACTTGAAGCATCATCTTTTGTCAAAACAAAACATTTTGTTTTTCTAGAGCAAGGCTAAGCATAAGAAAAACCTTTTTATAAAACAGAGGATCAAGGAGAGGTAATCCAATTCTGAAGGAAGGAAATGCAGCAATTTGTTTAGCACACAACTCCTATCACCTAATGCATCAAGCAAGTGAGAAAGATTTTAAAATAGCAAGGAGGTGGCAAATGTACCGGGGCTTGCCTTGTGTTATAGGGGAGTCGGGCTCTGTTCCACAAATGTCAAAATAAAAGCAGTTCCCGGCCGGTGGGTCTTCAGGTGGTGGTGGTGTAGCTCTTGCTTGTTCAACTTCTACTTCTTCTTCGTTTTCTATATATATCACATATATAACCATGAATGCTCATGTAATGCTTATAAAAACGCAAAGATAATAAAGTATATTATATTAGGTCTTGAATACAATTTTCCTTCACGGGACTCTAGGAACTAGGGTTTTTGGAGTCAGTAGTGTAGTTCAGAGGGCAGGCATCACTAGAAGATTAGGGTTTTGGGGTTTAGGCACCAAACATTGTCCAAATCATGCCAAACTTTACCCAAGGCTTCTAAATAATATTTAAAGCTTATCTAAAAAGTTTAATGATTTTTGGAGTTATTAATCAATTTCTAGAATTCCAAGAGTATAGGTTTTGGCTATCTTAAATACTCCATAATTCCCTATTTGGACTAAAAATCAGACTATGATTTTTATTAAATACTATACAAAATTAGGAACCTAGAAAAATTGGTCTTGCATTTTCAGCATTTTTCTACAATTTTCTAGAAATTCTCTAATCCTGTGAGAAAAAGAAAAATGAAAAACATGAATAGTGTTCGGCTGAATTTAGCCCAACCGACCTGCAGAAGGGGAAATCCGCGCACACCCGTGCCCGCACTGTCGACTTTGCGTAGAAGACCCTGATGATTTGAATAACATGAAATGGGGTCACGGCACTATTCCTACGTTTCACTGACAATTACAAAAACACCCCTCTAGTTCTAATTCTTCACAACATCAGGTCCACGACGTCGCACGGCGGTAGACCGAACTCCTGCGAGCCTGTATCGGCCGAATAACTCAACTACCGGTGCTCCCGTGCGGTTGACACCGAATTAAACCCTTAATAACCATTTACCCTCGATCAATTACACGATCTGAGCTTTGAATCACCCTGTCCACGGAGACAGCGCGAACTAAGGATGAACATGGGTGTTCCCGATGATCTAGTGCGGTTTAGCTTAATTGAATGGGTCGAGGAGCATCAGG
Source organism: Zea luxurians (assembly GCA_029449295.1). NCBI lineage: Eukaryota > Viridiplantae > Streptophyta > Magnoliopsida > Poales > Poaceae > Zea > Zea luxurians. The sequence goes on from JAOPSE010000255.1 coordinate 627,581, forward strand.
AGAATCTAAGGACATTGAAACAAGAGAGCAGAGAGCATGAACGGACCTAGAACGAGCTAGCCACGGCGAGGTCACTATGCGCGGTATTTCGGACCGATTTGGGGGAAATCCCAAATTGGGGCTCTCTGGTGAGTAATTGGAGGCACGAGTGGGTGGATTGGATGCTTGAATACCTAGCAGAGTCGAGGGTGTGCTCAATTTATAGGGCACTTGAGCGGTGGCTCATGAATTTGAGCTCACGCGGTGGCGGTCGGAGAGGAGGGGATGCACTGGCGCAAGCGATTGGTGGCATTTACAGTGGCAAGCTCACCGACGATCACCGGATGGGCTAAGATGACTTACGGCAGCGTGGTTAAAGCACCGAGGCACGTGGCGCAAGGTTGTGGGGGGGCTAACTCCGGCGAGCCTATCTAGAGTGGCCGTGACACAAGCGGGTACGGCGGCCGGAGTAAAATAGCGGCCGGAGTTCATCCACGGGGTGATATTTCTTACCTATCTGCGTTATCCAACTGCACGGGGCACGAATCACCATGGCTAGCATGAATCCGAGCCCACAGCTCGTCGGCGGCGAGGTTCAGTGAATTGGGATATTTCAGTGTACTATACCATTGGAAACCCAATTCAGAGCGCCTGACAGCCAGAGTTACAACGCCTAGAGCTTGGATTTCTGTGCAAGAACATGCCAATCCATCTATAACAAACTTGTAGCCCTACATACAAACTACAATTCTGCTATAGAGATCTTGCCCAGTTGCTTACTCTTTTGAGCATGAATCAAGCCTAAAGTTCCTCAAAACTCACTCATAGTCAATATTCAGTCTCTGTATTATCTGACAGCCAGACTTTAGGGCCAATTATCTCCACTTTTTGTATAACAACAATGCTTAATCCCTCAAGCAAAGTTGTACTCCTATAATAGCTCTAGACTTTTGATGTGATGACCCTAAGCAAAATCTTTGTATTTTTAGATCTACAGAGCTCCAAAGTCAGCCTGGCTCATTAGTTTTCAGACTTAGTCACACATGAGCTCTAGAGTGGCTTTTTGCAAATAAGCCCAATTCACATCTTTTGACATGGAAATCCTCAAATGTGTGAACCTTATGATTTAGGTACCCTAATTCCATGGTTTTTGCACTTGGGTCCAAAAGTGTGCAAAATATACATATAACCCCGAAGGGTTTCAATTTGGGGTTTTCAGTGGTCTTTTTGGGGTTTCTGGCACTTCTAGGGTTTGGATGTCACTCAGGTTCATTAATGGTGATATCTTATGACCATGTTTAATGAGTTTTGAAGTTTTCTCATGCTTGGGGCTTGATCATCACTCCTAGGCCTGGTTTAGGGCTAAGTACCCTACCTTAGGGTTCCACACATAACAAGTCATATCAATACTAATCGTTTGAATTTTTACCTAGTGAATGCACTCTAAGTGTAACAATCACATGATATGCTAATGCTCATGATGTTATGCTCAAGTTTTAGTGATAGTAACACCAGGGGTGTTACATCCTTCCCCCCATAAATGAATCTCGTCCCAAGATTAAAAAATCCTAAGGCAAGTAATGGAAAAGGAAACACGTCATATTTTCATTTCCTTATTTCTTGTACAAAGTAGGGGTGGTATAGGGTCTACTCTTCTATTACAACAATTTGTACATATCTCACAATTTACATGAAGCTAAAAAGCCTAGGAAATTATTTTCTAAAAAGTCTTGAGTTTCCCACGTAGCTTCATCCTTGGTGTGTTGGTTCCATTGTATCTTATAGAATTTGAGAGTTTTCCTTCGGGTAACCCTATCCTTTTGATCCAGCACTCGAATAGGATGTTCTGAATATGTCAAGTCTGGTTCTAAGGCAACATCCGTCACTTCAACGGTTCGATCTGGAACCCGAAGACACTTCTTCAATTGGGGTACGTGGAATACACTGTGCACTGCAGACAATGTTTCGGGTAGTAGGAGTCGGTATGCCACTGGTCCACATCTTTCAAGGATAGGAAAAGGACCAATGTACCAGGGTGCAAGCTTCCCCTTTACCCCGAAACGAGATACACCCTTCATTGGTGAGACTCTCAGGTAGACATAATCTTCAACTTGAAAGTACAAGGGTTGGCGTCGTTTGTCTGCATAACTCTTTTGGGAAGCTTGGGCCTCTTTCAAATTATGTATTATTCGTTGAACCTTCTCTTCCATTTCTTTTACCATATCAGGCCTGAAAAACCATCTTTCTCCTGGTTTAGACTAGTTTAACGGAGTACGACACCGTCGTCCATACAAAGCTTCAAAGGGTGCCATCTTGATGCTCTCTTGATAGCTGTTGTTATATGAAAACTCTGCTAATGGCAAACAGTCATCCCATTTCTGTAGGAATTCCAGAACACATGCTCGCAACATATCTTCAAGTATCTGATTCCTCTCTCAGTCTACCCACTAGTTTGAGGATGATAGGCCGAACTGTGGAGCAACTTAGTACCCAAGGATTTGTGAAGTTCTTCCCAGAATTTGGATACAAATTGAGGCCCACGATCCAACACTATTGTCTTCGGAACACCGTGCAAACTGAGAATACGAGCAATATACATCTGGGCATAAGTGATGACCGGGTAGTACGTTTTTACTAGCAGAAAATGAGCTATTTTCGTAAGCCGATCAATTATAACCCAAATAGATTCAAATCCTTTTGTTGTCCTGGGTAACCCCACAATAAAGTCCATGCTTATGTCATCCCATTTCCATGTTGGGATAGGTAATGATTGCAATGGACCAGCAGTTTTCATATGTATGGCCTTGACATGTCTACAAGTGTCGCATCTTGCCACATAGCGTGCAATTTCAATCTTCATTTTGGTCCACCAATAATGTTGCTTTAGATCATGATACATCTTAGTGCTTCCGAGATGAATAGAATAGCGACTAAGATGTGCTTCATCTAAAATTTGCTGGCGAACCTCATCAATCTTGGGCACAACTATGCGGTTGTTAAACCATACAACGCCTTGATCAGCTTTTCTGAAACAGTTTGCCTTACCGGCCTCTATTTTCTCATGGATGTGTTTCGTACCCTCATCGCTTCTTTGTGCATCAATTATCCTTTGCAGAAGAACCGACTCAAGCTTCAAGTGATTTAAAGTTCCATGTTGAATCATTCCCAGGTTTAACTTCTCCATTTCTTGGCATATTGTAATGTCAGAAGTCTTCATCGTCAGACAATGACAGGAAGCCTTGCGACTTAATGCATCTGCCACTACATTGGCCTTGCCTGGGTGATAGTGAATTTCCAATCCATAATCCTTAATCAGCTCAAGCCATCTCCTCTGCCTCATGTTTAGTTCTGACTAGGTAAAAATGTATTTCAAGCTTTTATGATCCGTGTATATATGACAGATATTCCCCAGCAGATAATGATGCCATATTTTCAGGGCATGAACCAAAGCAGCTAATTCTAGGTCATGAGTTGGATAATGTTCCTCATGCCGGTGCAACTGTCTTGAGGCATACGCTATAACTCGGCCCTCTTGCATCAAGACACAACCTAAACCACTGCCTGATGCGTCACAATACACATCAAAAGGCTTCTCAATGTCCGGTTGAGCTAATACCGGAGCAGTGGTCAATAATACCTTCAGCTGCTCGAAGGCTTCATTGCATCTTGAGGACCAATTAAATTTCGTATCGTTCTTCAATAAACTTGTGATTGGCTTTACAAGCTTGGAAAAATCTGGAATAAATCGGCGGTAATAACCAGCGAGTCCAAGGAAACTTCGGACTTGATGTACAGTGGTTGGTGGTTTCCACTCTAAAATATCCTTGACTTTGCTAGGATCAATCGCAATCCCCTTGGTAGACAACACGTGTCCCAGAAATTGGACTTCCTCTAGCAAAAACGCGCATTTGCTAAATTTAGCATATAATTGATGTTCCCTTAAGCGCGTTAATACGATCCGCAGATGCCGAGCATGCTCCTCTTCATTCTTGGAATAAATCATGATATCATCAATGAAGACCACTACAAATTTGTCCAACTCGGGCATAAATACCAAGTTCATGAGATATGTGAAGTGGGCAGGAGCATTTATTAATCCGAAAGACATAACCAGATATTCAAATAATCCATATCGCGTGGTAAATGCGGTCTTGGGTATATCTTCGGGTCGGATACGGATCTGATGATAACCCAACCTGAGGTCAATCTTGGAAAATACCCGAGCTCCGGTAAGCTGATCAAATAAGATATCAATCCAAGGAAGAGGGTACTTGTTCTTGATTGTGACCTCATTAAGGGGTCTGTAATCCACGCACATTCGAAGCGTTTGATCCTTCTTCTTGACAAAGATGGCTGGACAACCCCAAGGCGACAAGCTAGGTCGGATGAATCCCTTCTCCAGTAGATCTTGTAATTGTGTCTTGAGCTCTGCCAACTCATTCGAAGGCATTCGGTACGACCTTCTAGAAACAGGAGCCGTACCGGGCTTCAATTCAATCACAAACTCTACATCTCTCTCTAGAGGTAATCTAGGCAGATCTTTAGTAAAGACGTCCGGGAATTCACATTCTACCGGAATATCTTGGATTTCTGGTATGATGGCTTCATATGCTCTGCCAAATGGTTTAGCTGGAATAGCTATAGGGATGGACAAAAGAACCTCTTCTTGGCTATAGCTCAACCTGATGGTTCTCAGATCAGTGTTGAGGATAGCTTTGTGCTGGGCTAACCAATTCATGCCCAGAATTACATCTATATCTTGGCCTTTCAGAATAATCATGTTTGTGGGAAAGTCCCGTTCAGCCAATGTTATGGGCACATGGAAAGCCACTTCTTTATTGAATATTTGTCCCCCAGGCGAATGAATAATAAACCCTTCCCTTAATTCAATGCAAGGAATGTAATATTTCTCCACAAATTTCTTGCTTATGAATGTGTGCGAAGCACCAGAATCAAAGAGAATGACTGCAGGGTGATTGGCCACGAGAAACGTACCCATCATAACTGGCTCTCCCTCCGGTGTAGTGGCCACTTATGTATAGTAGATTCGCCCAGTCTTCTTCATATTCTTGCCCGCTGCATTATTTGCCGTGTTTCCCTTGCCTTGGCTTGAACTTCCCGGGTTCTGCTGATTATTGGACTTGTTCTGCTTCAGATATGGGCAGTCTTTGATGAAATGTCCAGACTTCCCACAATTGAAGCAGCCGATTGAAGAACTCAGGAGGGCGGGGAAATGAGCACCAGGGGCACTCGGCTGAGTTGTTGAAGTGGGGGCAGTGGCAGGGCGGATGAATATAGGCTGTTTGAAGGGGTAGGAGGCTGGACGAGGCGAAGAACAGTTTTGATTGAAAGGTCGGATTACCAACCTTTGTCGCTTTTCAGGCCCCTGGTTGGACCTGTCACCTCCAATACCCTTTGATTTGCCTGGGCCTGCATACTTAGCTTCAACTGCCAGCGCTGTGCTGACAGCCCTGCTGTAGGAGAGATCAAGACAGGTGGCCATCTTTCGTTGTAGCCGGTCATTGAGGCCTCTCATAAAACAATTCCTCTTTTTCAGGTCAGTATTGACCTGGTCAATTGCGTACTGGGACAAATGATTGAATTTGTTGAGATACTGCATAACGGTATCTCCTCCTTGCTTGAGTTTCATGAATTCTTCTTGCTTCATATGGAGCACTCCTTCTAGAATGTAGTGCTCACGAAATGCCAATTTTAATTCGTCCCATGTGACCTGATGCCCGGCAGGTTGAATGGCCACATAATTTCCCCACCAGGTGCTAGCATGGCCTCTTATCTGCTGAGCCGCAAACAACGGCTTTTGGGTCTCCGTGCAACAGATGAGTCCAAATTTCTGCTCAATAACCCGAACCCATTCATCGGCTTCGAGAGGATCTTCAGCTTTGACGAATAGTGGGGGACGGGTTTCCGAGAAATCCAAGTACAAAGTTTCGCGGGTCCTTGTGGATAAGCCCTCCCTCCTTGTTGCTGAAGTTGATGTCCCGCCATTTCACGTAGGAAGCGGGTGTTGTCAGCGGTCGCGGTGACCAAGGCAGCGATAGCCTCGACCAACGTGGGCGGTACCGGCGATGGATTGGGTGTATCGTCTTAACCACGGGACGTTCCCGCGCCGTCATGTGCACGAGTTCGAACTGGCATCTGAAGCAAAGAAATATTTGGAAAAAATATAACATGCTGATACATACCATCATTTTACATTACTTAAGATGTAATGTTACAAACTCAATGTACAACATGACTTCATTTCCCTATTTTACATTAACACTATTTCTAAACTATACCACTGCTAGTATTTATCATCCTTAGTAGCTTCATTGTCGGTTATAGGGGACCATTCGTCAGCCAGGTTCATAGAAGGAGGGAGCTTGAAAAGATCCAATTCCCCACCAAGTGCTTCACCTGCTGTTCCAGAAGGTCTGGCTCCCATTCCGACAGGGTCGGGAGGTACGTCGAGGTGCAGTCGCGAATACAATTCATAAACTTCCTCATGTAATGTATTGCAGTACACCTGCAAGTTGTCAACGACCATGCTAAGCTCTTCCACATGGGCTTGAGCTTTGGCTTCTCGGTCCCAAGCAATGGAACATGAGTTGACAGCCCAATCGAGTGCCAAATCCCATTCGGCAAGCTCGTTTGCAGATGTTGGATGTCAGTTCTTAACTCATTTATACGCTGACCATCCTCAACCCACACGCTGTTTCTATGACATAGCTCCGTTCGAAGATGCTCCACCTGGGCTTCTAGATCTCCAATGGGGTCATTGCTGCCGCTGCTGCTCTCCTCATGCCTTGGAGCCAGCTGGTGGCGAGGCACGCCAATTGGTCCAGTGGACTTACGCTCGGTTTTCCTCGTGCGCAGCGGCATATCTCCATAAGGGGGAAAGATTTACTAGTATAGTTTTTAACATGATGCATGCATAATTACAGAATCAACCTTAGTTGATTCACAACCTTCTATACATTGCACTCTACTATCTGGTCTTAAAATAAGTACTTCAGAAGGTAGTTAGATAAGAAGAAAAGAAATGTTCTTAGATAAGTCTTTGAAAATTCTTTTTGAAATGTCTCATAATATCTACAGAGATGGGCTTCGCTCCGATACCAGCTGTGATAGAACCTCCCAAGTCATTAGGCCCACCTAAAGTTGTCCTTGTCCAACAGACTTCGAACAACCCTGTAGATGCACCTGATCACTTGACAAGTTCGGTATCTGTATTCCTTACTTTTTCCAAGAGCATTTCACCCGTCACGCAGATATTACAAAACATCGGAGGTACGAATATGCGGAAGCAGTTATAGCAACTTATTTTATATTTAAAGTATGGAAAGAGTATTATTATTACAGACCAATAAAATATAAGAGTGCTGGAGTAATATTATTACAACCCTGGGAGGCAAAAACCCCTCCTGATTAACAGTAAAAAGTTTTTAGAGGAGGACACTTCCTCCCGAGGCTTCAATCCTGGTTTTCTTCCTTAGGCACCACCTTGGAACAAAAGCAACAAAAATTTGCTGCTTCCTCACCTACAACAACATGGGTTCGAAAACCTTGAGTATGAAGTGTACTTTCGCAAGTCTTACCCATCAAAATAAAAGACTCTCAAGGATATGCTGGCTTGAGAGAGTCAAGGTAAGGCTTAATCAATAATCAAGACTCTGTTTGTAATAATGCTTACTAATAGTGGATCCTTAAAAATCCAGTTTTATTAGCAGGTTAAGTTATTACCTGAATCTAGAGTTCTTTCTACCCTAGTTCAAGCACTTGGCCTATACTAGCCGTCTTTCCATCATCCCTTTAGTTTACTAGATTGCTACGTGTAGGTTAGTGACCAAGTCTTCATGTCCGAGAAGTAATGGCGATCCGAATCGATTAATACCCAGCTAGGGATCTCCAATCACACGACATATGTAGCACTTAACCCTTGCATATGTCAACTTGCCACCGGGGTTCTTAAGATCAGATCAGGTTCACGCCAACTGAGAGTTTAGATACACCACCGTCTAGCCTCTTGCCACGGAGGGTACACGCTACTCTCGCCATCTCTCCACTCCCATTGCGTGTTATCTTATTTTGGTATTAGTCTTCCCGAGGCAAAGATTACCCATGATGAGGCATGTGACCAGTTAAAAGGTCCTCGATCATCAAGCCTACATCGAGGTGGTCCTTAATAGACTCAGACGGAGACACTACACTGAGACTCCCTTCTCGTGCAAGTCAACCGCCTGATCTTAGCTTTACTAATTTTAGCCCAAAGTTTGGTACCTGGCAGAGGTACATCTTTTCCGATGTTGAACCCATCATGGCCATGACAGATCCACCATCAAGTTTTATTTTGAAAACATCCCACCCACTTGAAGCATCATCTTTTGTCAAAACAAAACATTTTGTTTTTCTAGAGCAAGGCTAAGCATAAGAACAAACTTTTTATAAAACAGGGGATCAAGGAGAGGTAATCCAATTCTCAAGGAAGGAAATGCAGCAATTTGTTTAGCACACAACTCCTATCACCTAATGCATCAAGCAAGTGAGAAAGATTTTAAAATAGCAAGGAGGTGGCAAATGCACCGGGGCTTGCCTTGTGTTATAGGGGAGTCGGGCTCTGCTCCACAAATGTCAAAATAAAAGCAGTTCCCAGCCGGTGGGTCTTCAGGTGGTGGTGGTGTAGCTCTTGCTTCTTCAACTTCTACTTCTTCTTCGTTTTCCATATATATATATCACATAAATAACCATGAATGCTCATGTAATGCTTATGAAAATGCAAAGATAATAAAAGTATATTACCTTAGGTCTTGAATAAAATTTTCCTTCACGGGAATCCAGGAAACTAGGGTTTTTGGAGTCAGTAGTGTAGTTCAGAGGACAGGCATCACTAGAAGATTAGGATTTTAGGGTTTAGGCACCAAACATTGTCCAAATCATGCCAAACTTTACCCAAGGCTTCTAAATAATATTTAAAGCTTATCTAAAAAGTTTAGTGATTTTTGGAGTTATTAATCAATTTCTAGAATTCCAGGAGTATAGGTTTTGGCTATCTTAAATACTCCGTAATTCCCTATTTGGACTAAAAATCAGACTATGATTTATATTAAATACTATAAAAAATTAGAAACCTAGAAAAATTGGTATTGCATTTTTAGCATTTTTCTACAATTTTCTAGAAATTCCCTAATCCTGGCAGAAAAAGAAAAAGGAAAAACATGGATAGTGTTGGGCTGAATTTAGCCCAACCGGCCTGCAGAAGGGGAAAACCCGCGCGCGCCCGCGCCCGTGCTGTCGACTTTGCGCAGAAGACCCTGATGATTTGAATAACTTGAAACTAGGTTGCGACACTATTCCTACATTTCACTGACAGTTACAAAAACACCCCTCTAGTTCTAATTCTTCACAACGTCAGGTCCACGACGTCGCACGGCGGCAAACCGAACTCCGGCGAGCCTGTACCGGCCGGATAACTCAACTACCGGTGCTCCCGTGCGATTGACACCGAAATAAACCCTTAATAACCAATTCCCCTCGATCAATTGCATGATCTGAGCTTTGAATCACCCTGTCCACGGAGACAGCGCGAACAAAGGATGAACACGGGTGTTCCCGACGATCTAGTGTGGTTTAGCTTAATTGAATGGGTCGAGGAGCATCAGGAGAATCTAAGGACACTGAAATGGGAGACCAGAGAGCATGAACGGACCTGGAACGAGCTAGCCACGACAAGGTCACTATGCGTGGTATTTTGGACCGATTTGGGGGAAATCCCAAATTGGGGCTCTCTGGTGAGTAATTGGAGGCACGAGCGAGTGGATTGGATGCTTGAATACCTAGCAGAGCCAAAGGTGTGCTCAATTTATAGGGCCCTTGAGCGGTGGCCCATGAATTTGAGCTCGCGTGGTGGCGGTCGGAGAGGAGGGGATGCACTGGCGCAAGCGATTGGTGGCATTTATCATGGCAAGCTCACCGACGATCACCGAATGGGCTAAGATGACTCACGACGGCGTGGTTAAAGAACCGAGGCATGTGGCGCAAGGTTGTGGGGGGGTGGGGGCTAACTCTGGCAAGCCTATCCAGAGTGGCCGTGACACAAGCGGGTACGGTGGCCGGAGTAAAATAGCGGCCGGAGTTCATCCACGGGGTGATATTTCTTACCTCTCTGCGTTATCCAACTGTGCGAGGCACGAATCACCGCGGCTGCCATGAATCCAAGCGCACGGCTCGTCGGCGGCAAGGTTCAGTGAATTGGGATATTTCAGTGTACTGTATCATTGGAAACCCAATTCAGAGCGCCTAACAGCCAGAGTTACAACGCCTAGAGCTTGGATTTCTATGCAAGAACATGCCAATCCATCTATAACAAACTTGTAGCCCTACATACAAACTACAATTCTGCTATAGAGGTCTTGCCCAGTTGCTTACTCCTTTGAGCATGAATCAAGCCTAAAGTTCTTCAAAACTCATTGATAGTCAATATTCAGTCTCTGTATTATCTAACAGCCTGACTTTAGGGCCAATTATCTCCACTTTTTGTATAACAACAATGCTTAATCCCTTATGCTTTAGGTACCCTAATTCCATGGTTTTTGCATTTGGGTCCAAAAGTGTGCAAAATTTACATATAACCCCCTAGGGTTTCAATTTGGGGTTTTCAGTGGTCTTTTTAGGGTTTATGGCACTTCTAGGGTTTGGATGTCACTCAGGTTCATTAATGGTGATATCTTATGACCATGTTTAATGAGTTTTGAAGTTTTCTCATGCTTGGGGCTTGATCATCACTCCTAGGCCTGGTTTAGGGCTAAGTACCCTACCTTAGGGTTCCACACATAACAAGTCATATCAATACAAATCGTTTGAAATTTTTACCTAGTGAATGCACTCTTAGTGTAACAATCACATGATATGCTGATGCTCATGATGTTATGCTCAAGTTTTAGTGAAAGTAACACCAGGGGTGTTACAACTGGTTAGATGTCATTGAAGCAACCAGTGATGAATTGCTAGGAGCCTACTCAAAGGCTGAAGATGATGCTATGACAACGGCCTTGGGGGCTCGAGGAAAAAAGAGGCTGAATAGAGTATTTGATGTCATCGGATTTGTATACCCATATTGCTGTTATCCTTCGCGAAAGCAAGGAAAGAAAAGAAAGGCTGCTAGTTCTGCGACTTCTAGCGTGCCAAGGTCAAAGAAAGTTAAGGTTTTGACACATCGTCCCAAGCGCATTGAAATGGCCGAAGTGTCGAGGCTGATTGAGGGGTCCTCTTCCGTATCTGAGCCATGTCGCTCCACTCCTGTCGAAGCTAGGACAAAACCGACTGAAGGGCCAGAACTGAAGAAAGCGGCAGAGCAACCGAAGGTCCTGAGTCCGTTGCATGAGATAGAGCTGCCGAAGGCATCAAGGATTCCTGCAGCAACTCCGAGGAAGAGGAGAATGGCCAGCGTACTAGACGCTGTCATGGAATCTATAAAGGTACCAACTCCTGCATCTGCTACAGCGCCTGATATAGAGGGCGAAATTTTAAAGAAATTTGGCGAAGCTGGCATGGTGCAGGCTACTTCTGAGGCTAGACCCTCAGTTCCTACCGAAGCACAACCTCCGGAGGCTGCTCCTCTAACCTTGGAAAAAGAAGGTGTCCCTGAGAAATCCAAGTCTCCTGCTCCCGAAGCAACTACCGAAGAGTTGGAGTTTATCGTGCGACATGCTTCGGGGAAACCATTATCGGAGGAGCAGATTGCCGAAACAAGGCAATACGCCAAGGATCTAAAGTATCCACAAGGATCCTTGGTGTACAGCGGCAATGATGAAGATGATTTTCTCTATTGCCTACCAGACAATAAAGAGATATCTGTCTGCCGAGAAATGATGAGAAATATGGGGTACCCGAAGCTTGAACTTGGCCTGTCTACGATGTCAAAGGATGACCTTGCAGACAACCTTGCTTACAATAGCTTGAAGGTATATATACTTTTGTTGTAAAATAAACTATGTTTGTAGATTTTCTTGCTATCATTATGTTCTCACATATATTTTTTGTTATTAGGGCTTAATTCTAGTAAGGCTTGAAGGGCTCAAAAAGAAGCAGACGATGAGAGCTGTCAGATAGCTCTTGGGAATCTTTAGTCAGAGGTCATCACACTAAGGAATGAAGCTTTCGAGAAAGATAAAATATTGTTTTCCTTAGTGGACAAGCTAAAAGCTAGTGAAGTCAAGCTTAGTGTACAAATCGAAGCCCACAAAGCTGAAGTCGAAGGTTTGAAGAAAAAGCTTGCAGAAATGAATGAAAAATTTGAAGTTGCAAATGTGAAGCAGGAAATAAGTGAAATGGAAAGATCAAGTGTGCAAAAGAATGTTGAAGAGCTTCGGGATTCCAAGGAGAGATGCTATGAAACATCCTTAGAATGCGCCAAGAAGCTAAAAAGGGGTTATCCAGTGAATCGGCGAAGAGGTTGAAGCTTTTGATGAAATACTCAGCGATCGTGGGGATTTCTACGCTTTCACCGGTGTATGAGGGGTCACGACAGTTTACAGAAGGGTGGTTGTGAGCATGTTAAGGCCGCAGCCTAGCCAGAATCTATTTTCTCAGCAGATGACACCAAGGACCCCTCGGTCGAAGCCTCTTTGCTAGGCAGGAGGTTTTACTCTGATGTTTGGATGAAGGGCGGTCGTGAGATAGCTGATGAAGCCATTAAAAAGAATGAGAAAGAGTCTCACACGCCCGAGAAGAGGCTAAACGAGCTGAAGAAGCTGCTGAACGCGCTAGGATTATAGGTACTTTTATTAAGGTTTTGCTTCGTTGTTCATTTCTAGCTTCGAAATTAACCAACATATTCTTTATTGCAGATGACCTTTCACCACCACCGGAGCCGTACAATCCCGAAGCCAAAAGAAGCTTTGGATATAATGAAGATTGCCAACGAAGTCGTTGACGAAGTTGTCGACAGACTATTACACAAGGCTGCTAAAAAAGTGCGAAAGGAAGATTAAATTTTTGTATGCTTGAAAATGTAATGCTCGTGTATGGTTGTCATCTTGTGTAATAAACAAACATCTAGTATTTGTATGTACATTAATGTAATATAACTCTTTGCGATGCATGAAATCTTCGTACATACCGTTTTTGAGCCTTTAGCGAAAAAACACCTTCCCTTCTTTTCATGCTTCGCAAAGAAAAGGATTTTTCTTATGTCACAGTTGACAAAGGTTAGCTCATGTAGTTTAATATATCTGTCGAAGGCGCGCCTTGTGCTGTAACATTCCTTTTCTTAATCCGGTCAATTTTTTAGCGAGAGCAGCTTTTCTTTGTTTCTCCAGATCTTTTCAGCGATGCGAGATGATGTATGATGCGATGCTATGTAATATGATATGATGGTATTGTTGGGGGCCTTCTTCTTCGCCGAAGGTCCTCTAAGCAAAAATACCTTCGGCAGGACAATATGCAAGCGGACACAACACGAAGGTATATGCCGAAGTTACAATCCAAGGAGCTTCGGCATGACGACACGCCTTGAGACGAAGGGCAGCACTGGCTTAAAGAGGAAAAGACTGTTTAGTCCATGATAACTTGTGTCATGTTTATAATTTGTTATTATGGACATAAATATAATTTTGACCGGGTTGCATCCCATGCCTATAAATAGGTGAACAGTACCCCCATACTGTTCACGCTGACTTGTAATCACTTGCACGTCGCTCTTGGATTTTTACTTCCTATCAAGCCGAAGGTACAAATGTAATTAATATCATTAATACCTGTTCATGATTATATAATAAGAACACAAATAATCTTATGATTTAATGTGATTGTTCATGTTTCTTTCTATGTTTCATATGTTTCTGCTTTCATTATTACATACTAAAATGATGAAGGTATGTCCTTCATAACCTTCGTCTGAAGATCATTATATCCTAAGGGAGATAATGCTTTAGAGGACGAAGGTCTTTAACCATTAACATTTGTGTTGCCTTGTTCTTAACTCATAGCATTTGAGAACAAGTCCCCAGCATTGGCGCCCACCGCCGGTGAACTCACTTCCACTGTTGAGACGATGGCTTTGTTCAACAACCAAGCTGTAGCACCTTCGGCCATGAAGCTGGTGCTCCCAATCACGGGCGGTTCAAGTTCAGAGCCAGCCAACAAGAAGCAGAAGAAGGAAGCGCAGAGAAGAGTGCAGCATGTTGGGGTGGAAGGACCCTTCGTCAGATCCAAGTGGTCCCACATCCTAATCACCTTCTCCCAGGAGGATCTTCAGCTCAAAAATTATCCTCACAACGATGCTATGGTTATATCTTGTGTCATCAAGGGATTTCTGGTCCACAATGTTCTGGTTGACACAGGCAGTGTAGTGGACATCATATTTGCAAAGGCTTTCGGGCAGATGCAAGAACTAGAGGACAAGATTCATGATGCTACACACCCTCTTTGTGGCTTCGGAGGAAGGAAGATTGTGGCACTTGGCAAAATCACAATGTCAGTTACCTTCGGTTACGTCCACAACACAAGGTCTGAGCAGGTTATCTTTGACATTGTTGACATGGATTACCCATATAATGCAATCATTGGTCGAGGGATGCTTAATGCCTTCGAAGCCATACTTCATCCAGCGTACTTATGCATGAAGGTACCTTCGGAGCAAGGGCTCATTGCTGTCCATGGAAGTAAAGAGGCTGCTAGAAGGGTTGAAGGGAGTTGGACAGATTCAAAGGCGATCCATAACATAGATGGAGCCGAAGCTTGTCAACAATATAAGCACAAAAGAGAGAAGGCTGCTTCGACACATCAGCCAAAGCCTATGCTCCTATGTGAAGATATAGCAGATCAAAGGGTACTGCTAGGATCTCAGCTATCTGATGAGCAAGAAAAGATTCTACTAAAATTTTTGTTCAACAACAAAGATGTCTTCGCTTGGACAGCCAATGATCTTTGTGGTGATGTTGGGGACTTGTTCTCAAATGCTATGAATTAAGAACAAGGCAACACAAAAAATGTTAAGTATAAATGCCCTTTGTCCGCTGAAGCATTATCTCCCAAGGATTTAATGAGCTTCGGACGAAGGTCAAGAGTAAAATATTACGAAGATTTCACCTTCGTAATCGTACTTGTAAAACAACAAACAATGAGAAATGGAATATAAAGTATAAAATGTATTCACATATTTTATTATATGAATATATAAGTATTAAAACATGATATTTGGGCACATTTATACCTTCGCCTTAGCGGAAAGCAATAATTCGAGCGTAATGTGCCAGTGATTATAGAATCGCGTGAACAGTGTCAGGGTACTATTCACCTATTTATAGGCACAGGGTGCAACCTGCATAGAATTACATTTAAGCCCTTTACAATTGATTACAATAATGACACAAACATCATGGGTCTTTGAGTCAATCCATCTTTAAGTCGGTTCGGCCCTTCGTCTTGAGATCTATCATTGTGCCGAAGCTCTCTAAGTAATAGCTTCGGCGCTTGCTCCTGAGAGTGTCTGCCGAAGATGTTCTCTTTCTTTAGGATCTTCAGCTACTAAGCATACCCCCAACAGTAGCCTCTTCACGGTGCTAGATCGTTTTTCGTAACGAGCTTGATCCGTGAAAAAGTCTTCTATGCTTTGGGATGCCGAAGATCCGAAAAAACACCTTCCCTGAGCTCGTTGGCGAGAAACGATTAAAATAATCCACGCTCGAGGTGGCTCCATCTTGCAGCAACGCGCGCCCTGGCGATTCACCCTCTCGAACCCTGTGGCCCACCGTTCAGCAAGTGCAGGTGACTGTTTGCTCGGTGCAGGAGTCTTTGACGATTCACCTTCTCACCTGCGGCACTATATAAACAAACGGGTAGGTGTGGAGTTACCACAGCATTCATTGCTATTGCATTGTTTTGCTGCCAAAATTTTAGTCATAGCCGAAGCTTAATCATTGTGCTCAGACAAAACCCTGCTTTTGAATCTGCTTCATCACAAAAGGAAGAGCTTTGGGAAAATCAGAAAAGTCAACAACAACAAAAAAATTTCAAGTAAGACATAATTAAATGGCCAGAGTTCGCTCCATTGCTAGGGTTGATCACGAGGGAGATGAGATCGAAGCTGTTGAGACCGTTCTGATTTTTGAAGCCATGAAGCGGTCTGGGCTGGTAACACCGGAGGACGTCCCTGCTGCCGGAGCAGAGCAAGTTGATGCTGAGGAGACCGATTCTGAGGATGATTATAGCAGCGCTGTGCCGAGCAAACCTAGCCACCTTGATTTTGGAAAATCCACAGTCTCCGAAGGTGACCTACCTAAAATGTTGAAATTGGGATATTTCAATGAAGAGAAGAAAGAGCTGATTCGCTTTGGTGGAGAGGAAACTACTCCGAAGCCAGGAAAAAAATGAAATAGTAGTTTTTAAGAGTTTCTTCAAAGTTGGTTTAAGATTCCCCTTGAATAAGATGATTGCTGATGTGCTGAAAAAGTTTGGGATCTACTTTCATCAGTTAACTCCTAACGCTATCGTTAGGCTTAGCGTTTACATTTGGGCTCTCCGAAGCCAAGGGGTGGAACCATTTGCCAAAGGTTTCTGCTGAGTACATGAGCTGAATTACCAAACCAAGGCCAGGAAAGATGGGTTGCATGAAAACTTTGGCTGCTACAATTTTGCCTACCAGAAGACTACAAAATTCCCAGTGATCAGTTACCGAAGCAAATGGCCAGCTGGATGGAAATCTGAATGGTTCTATGTGAGAGTTGACGAAGATGAAGACAATTTGGTCCAGAGTCCGCTGGAATTTATCTTCGGAGAGACCCGACCCCGTGCAACATGTTACCAGGGAGTCCAAGTCAGATTGCTCTAGCTGAATTTAGGATTATCGCAGAGCACATCGGCACTAGAGACTTAGTGCAGGAATTTTTGGCTTTCAAAATATTTCCAACTATGAAAGAGTGGGCCATGCCGAAGCTCGAAGGAAAAAAGAAGGAAGGAGAACTTATCCGGCTGCCCTACCATTACAAATTCAAGATACATTTCAAAGTACCCTGCCAAGAATGGTTGGATACAGTCGAAGTGATGTGTAACGAAATTCTTGGAAATTATTCTAAAAAGGAAGATCAATTGATGATAGCAGCCTTCGACACCCGTCCGAAACGAAGGCTAAACCGAGTGATGGATGCTATAGGCTTTGAATATCCTGACTACGAGTTACTGGACAAGGGTGCCGAAGGACAAAAAAGAAAAAGAGTGGCTAGTGCTCTGAATAAGGACGACGAAGATCAATCAAAGAAGAAAAAACAAGAGTCTGAGGCGAAAATAGTTGATTCGAAGAAAAGAAAAACCTCGACTTTGAAGCAAAAATAAATTAATGAAGAAGAAAAGACTTCTGCGACATCCTCTGCTTCTGAAATAGAGGAATTCCTAAAGGTAATGACTAAAACTTTGCCTATCAAACTAAGTCCACTAGGGCTACATCTGACGAAGCTTTTTTAGAAGGAAAAGGAGCCCATATAACCGAAAGCACCTAGGCCTAAGAGGCAAAGAATCATTACTGTGACAGAGGTTATTGAAGCAACTCCACCAAGAGCTTCAGCTCCGAAGGTACCAGCCATTGAAAGCATGACATCTACTGAGGCTGTTCCTTCGGAGGCTGCCGCAGAAGAGGTCAGATCCAAAGATGCCAAATCCGAAGATATTAATTTAGAGAGTGTAGCTGCTGATATAGACAAGATGCTACTAAACGTGGCCGCGGAAGAAGCTGTCGCAGCCACCGAAGAGACTACGGCTGCAAAACCCGAGAAGGGAGAGATGACCGAAGATACTTCGAAAGATGAAACCTTTGACTTTCAAAACTTAATTGGCCAAGAGCTGACAAAAGCTGAGAAAGAGGAATTAAAAGAATATGCTATATCCTGCGGGTATCGGCCGGGAGCACTTCTCTTCGGTGGCATTGATGACGAAAGGTTAGGCTGCATACGAGATCAAACTGGCGCGAAGGTCATCGGTACTCTATCAAAGAGTATCGATTTCCCAAAACTCGAAGCAGATATCAGCCGCTACCGACGACAACACATTGTCGGCAGTTTGTTCTATTCCAATTTTAAGGTAAACATCTTGTGTCTAACCCTTACTATTTGTAATAACGCAAATATTTTCTAACGAAGGTCATTTGTCCACAGAGTATGCTTTTGAGCAAGGCCTTAAAAATGCAGTAGGACTTAGAAGATAAAAGGCACGAAGTTATAATTGGGAACTTAGAAAACAAAATAAAAGAGCAAGCAGCTGCCATCGAAAAGAAAGACTTCGAGCTTCAAACAGCCGAAGGCTTATTAGCGGATGCTGAAGCCAAAATAACAGAATTAAATTTGAAGCTTCTTTCCCAATCAGAAAGTTTTGAACAAGAAAAGCTGAAACTTGATGCAAAGCTTGAAGCCGAAATTCAAAAAAGCTCAGAGCTGAAAGAATCCTTGACAAATCTTCAGAATAAATGCCTGGAGTTCACCGATCGATGCATCCAACAGTTGAAGCAGGTGTTTTATTTTGTTGGAGCCAGCAGCGAAAAGTTCACTCCTTCGGCTGAAGATCTGCCTGGTGCCTTCGAGCATATTGAAGGTGAAATTAATGATCTTGACAAAGTTATAGCTGGGCATGGCGACTTCTGTGCCCTGGCAGCTTCTCGAGGCACAGCTGTTGCCTTTTTGAAGTCTGGCTGTGAACACGGAAAGATTATTAATAGACCCAACTTCAGTCTGTCACCAGCAGACTTAGATAATATTCCCAGCCTGGCCCGAAGTATTGCGAATGGATTCATAAAATTAGTATGGACAAAGGGTGGCCGGATCAAAGCTGGTGACGAAGCTCGAAGCCACCTTCAGCTGGTAACAAAATCATACCTTATGCTTGCCTTTTCCTTTGAATTTTGAATTTAGCTTATAATACTTACATACAAGTTGACCAAGCCGAAGCTGAAGCTACAGAGTGAAAGGATGAAGCTCTATGGGTGTTGTCGAAGCTCGAATAGTCTGTAAAATTAGCTCAAAAAACTTTGTATAAAATATGATGTAATCAAATTTCACTGTGTAATATAATTTTACCTTTCTGTCAATGTATGGAATGCTTTGGTGTAGACGAAATTAATACTTTTGAGCAGAAGGCGAAAAACACCTTCCCTTCTTTGCGTACACAGCGAAGCATAAAATTGCCTCTTTTTTCCCTTTTTCCGAAGCCTTCTCTTTCAACAACTGAAGGAAGTTTGTACGTTATGATGATGATGATCCTATGTATGTCTAAGTGAATGTTTATGAATGCAAATGTATGATGTAATGTATCGTGCAAATGAATGTTCGAGGACACATACGAAACCATAATCACAACTCTTAAGAATAACAAATCTTTGCCGTTTATTTTTCGGCTTCACCACTTATTTTTCGGTGTATCAGCGCTGACTTTTCGCTGTAAGCCTCCCTTAGGAGCTTCTTCGCCTTTTGCTTCGGTGGTATTCGCGTTGACTTTTCGCGCTTCGCCTTTTACTTCGGCGGAATCAGCGTTGACTTTTCACTGCAAGCTCTGCATTCCCTTAGGAACGACTTTTGAGCAGAAAACTTACGCTGCGCTCCTTTGGAACGACTTTTTGTAGCTTTGTCGTGCTCTGCATCCCCTTAGGGACGTCTTTCGAGCTTCTCTCTGTTTTTCCTTTTTCTCTTTGCACTCGATGGTGCATGCCCAGTTTTTACATTTACATCTTCGGAGGATATTGCTCTTGTAGAGCTGGTACAAGAAAAAGAGAAATTACATGCTATGGCCCCATTAAAAACCTTTCTCCCCCTTCGGAAAGGAAAAGGGTGCCATAGGAAAGAACAAAAAAGATTACATCAGGTTACACATAATACCGCTGAAGCTTATCCGCATTCCAAGATCTAGGAATGTCGTTGCCGTCCATATCCTTCAACCTGAAGGAACCGGGTCTTGACGAAGATACTACCAGAAAAGGTCCTTCCCACTTCAGCTGAAGCTTGCCTACTGTGTCGGGGTTGGCCACTCTCTGAAGCACCAGATGTCCTGGCTTAATATTTTTTAACCGAACCTTTCTGTCACGCCTATTTATTGTTTCTGCTTGATATTTATTGATGTTCTCGACAGCCTGAAGCCTAATCCCTTCTATAGCATCTTTTGCCACAGAATAATCAGCTTCGGTTTCTGCCGAAGCCACTGTTCTTATTGATCCCATTTTAGCTTCTTCTCGGGTTATTGCTTCATCACCAAATAGCAATTTGAATGGTGTGAAGCCTGTTGACCTTGACATTGTTGTATTGTGACTCCACACCACTTTGATTAATTCATCTGGCCACTTTCCCCTCGACTGATTGAAGATTAACTTCATTATTCCTGTCATTATAATGCCATTAGCTCTTTCAACAAGTCCATTTGACTCCGGATGCCGAACCGATGCAAAATGGATCTTTGTGCCAATTCATTCACAAAACTCTCTGAAAGCTTCGGAATCAAATTGTGTTCCATTGTCCACAGTGATAGCCTTTGGCACCCCGAAGCGACACACAATATTTTGCCAGAAAAACTTTTGAACAGTAACCGAAGTTATTGTGGCTAAAGGCTTCGCCTCAATCCACTTAGAAAAATATTCTACTGCCACCACAACATATCTTAAATTCCCTTGTGCTGGTGGAAGTGGGCCTAGCAAATCAAGGCCCCACCTTTGCAATGGCCAAGTGGGCTGTATTAATTGAGTTAGAGACGAAGGTTGTTTTTGGTCTCTTGCACAATTTGACAACCTTCTCACTTTTGGACTAATTCTGCTGCATCTGAAGCTGCCTTCGGCCAATAAAATCCTTGACGAAAAACTTTACCCAACAAAGGCCTAGATCCAATGTGAGATCCACACAGGCCTGCATGTATTTCTTTCATTAGCTCTATACCTTCAGCTCTGGATAAACATTTGAGTAATGGAGAACAGACTCCATGCTTATATAACTCCCCATCTATTATTACATATGGACAGGCTCTTGCCGCTATTCTCTTATGATAAGCTTCGTCATCTGAAAGGAAATTGCCCTGAAGAAAAGATATGATCTCAGTTCTCCAATCTTCGCTGTAGACGGGAGATATATTGAGTACTGCTCTTTCAAGAAGGTCAACCAAAGGTGCTTTTATTGTTTCAAAGAATACTTCCGAAGGTAAGGGCAGCCCCTGTGCCGCTGACTTGGCTAGTAGATCAGCGTGCCCATTTTCTCCTCGTGGAATATTCTTGACAGAAAACCCTTCGAAGGAAGCTTCAAGTCTTCGAATTGTATCCAAATACTTCTCAAGCTTCGGATCTCTTGCTTTGCAACTTTTGTCAACATGGCCAGAAATAACTTGGGAATCAGTTTTGACAACCGCCCTTCTTATCCCCATTGCCTTCAACTTCCGAAGAACCAAAAGCAAAGCTTCATATTCAGCAAAATTATTTGTACAACTAAAATCAAGTTTGACTGCACAGCATGTTCTGACTTTTGAAGGTGCAATTAAAATGGCAGCTGCACCTGCCCCGAAGGTTCCCCAGGAACCATCGCAAAATACTGTCCAAGCTTCGGCATCTTTACTTGCTTCTTCTTCCTGAGCCCCTGGCGTCCAGTCAGCAATGAAATTTGCTAGCGCCTGGGACTGATTCGAAGATCTATGCACATAATCAATGCAGAACTCATTGAGTTCCGCAGCCCACTTTCCAATCCTTCCAGTAGCTTCTCTGTTTCTCATAATATCCTTCAAATGCTGTGACAAAGGAACAATTATATGGTATGCTTGAAAATAATGTCGAAGCTTCCTGGAGGCCATTAAAACAGCATACAGCACCTTCTCCAATTCTGTATAATTTTTCTTTGATAAACTGAGGACTTCGGAAACAAAGTATATTGGAGCCTGCTTTTTCAATTGCCCTTCAAGCTTCTCCTGAACAAGCGCCGCACTTACTGCAGAATGCGAAGCTGCCACATACAGCAACAGAGGAGCCCCTGGCGCTGGTGGAGTTAGGGTTGTTAAATCTATCAAATACTGTTTCAGTTCTTCGAAAGCTTTTTGTTGAGCTGATCCCCATTGAAAAACTTCGGCTAACTTCAGCACTTCAAAGAATGGTAAATTTTTCTCTGCCGATCTGGATATAAATCGATTCAAAGATGCCAGTCTTCCTGTTAGCCGTTGAGCCCCTTTCTTTGTGCTTGGTGGCTCCATCCGAAGGATAGCTTCGATTTTATTTGGATTAGCTTCGATTCCTTTTGTTGAAACCAGACAACCAAGGAATTTCCCCTTCTTTACCCCGAAGACACACTTTTCTAGATTTAGCTTCAGACCAGCTTGCCTAAAATTAGCGAATGTCTCCTATAGATCAGCAATGTGATTTTCTTGCTTTGTGCTTTTTACTATGATATCATCAACATATGTTAGCACGTTTCTACCTATCTGAGAATGGAGAACATTTGCTATCATTCTGCTGAAGCTTCCTCCAGCATTCTTGAGCCCCTTAGGCATCCGAAGGTTACAATATGTACTACTGGGAGTGATGAAGCTGGTTTTTGGCTCGTCTTCTTTCTTCATCTAGATTTGATGGTAGCCTGAATAACAATCTAGTAAACTCATAAGCTCTGACGAAGCTGCTGCGTCTACCAGAGAATCTATCCTTGGCAATGGAAACTCATCCTTCAGACAAGCCTTGTTGAGATCAGTAAAATCAATGCACATTCTCCATTTACCATTGGCTTTCTTCACCATAACAGTGTTAGCTAGCCATTCTGGGTATTTTACTTCTCTGATGACTCCAGTGCTAAGGAGTCTTTTCACTTCATTCCGAGCACCTTCGGCTTTGTCATCAGACATCTTCCGAAGCCTCTGCTTTCTGGGTCTGAAGGATGGATCCACATTGAGCGAGTGTTCAATAACATCCCTGTTGACACCACATAGATCATTAGTTGACCATGCGAAGACATCTTTGTTGTTGAACAAAAACCTTATCAAGGTTTTCTCCTGTTCTTCAGACAATTGAGATCCCAGCAGCACCTTCTGCTCTGCAATATCTTCACATAAAAGCATGGGTTTTGGCTGATCGGCCGAAGCAGCCTTCTCCCTTCTGTACTTGTACTGCTCACAAGCTTCGTTTCCATCTATATTATGGATTGCCTTTGAATCTGTCAAGTTCCCTTCAGCTTTTCTTGCAGCTTCCTAACTCCCATGAATAGCAATAGGCCCTTGATCCGAAGGTATCTTCATGCAAAGATATGCTGGGTGAAGAATTGTTTCGAACGCATTGAGAGTACCACGTCCAATGATTGCGTTGTAAGGGTACTCCATGTCAACAATATCAAACACAACTTGCTCAGTTCTGGTGTTGTTAACAAATCCGAAGGTCACTGGCATGGTAATCTTGCCAAGTGCTACAATCTGTTTTCCTCCAAAGCCACAAAGAGGGTGTGTAGCATCATGAATCTTGTCTTCTGGCTCTTGCATTTGTCTGAAGGCTTTGGCAAATATGATATCAGCTGCACTGCCTGTACCAACCAGAACATTGTGGACCATAAACCCTTTGATAACACAAGAAATAACCATAGCATCATTGTGAGGGAAATCCTTGAGCTGAAGGTCCTCTTGGGAGAAGGTAATTGGGATATGAGACCATCTTGACTTGATGAAGGGTCCTTGCACCCCGACATGTTGTACCCTTCTCTGTGCCTCCTTCTTCTGCTTCTTGTTGGCTGGCTCTGAGCTTGAACCGCCTGTTATCGGGAGTACCAGCTTCGGGGCTGATGCAGCTCCGGCTTGGTTGTTGAACGAAGCCATCAGCTCAGAAAAGTGGAAGTGAGTTCACCGGAGGTGGGTGGGCGCCAATGTTGGGGACGTGTTCTCAAATGCTATGAATTAAGAACAAGGCAACACAAAAAATGTTAAGTATAAATGCCCTTCGTCTGCTGAAGCATTATCTCCCCAAGTATTTAATGAGGTTCGGACGAAGGTCAAGAGTAAAATATTACGAAGATTTCACCTTCGTAATCATACTTGTAAAACAACAAACAATGAGAAATGGAATATAAAGTATAAAATGTATCCACATATTTTATTATATGAATATATAAGTATTAAAACATGATATTTGGGCACATTTATACCTTCGCCTTGGCAGAAAGCAATAATTCGAGCGTAACGTGCCAGTGATTACAGAATCGCGTGAATAGTGCCGGGGTACTGTTCACCTATTTATAGGCACAGGGTGCAACCTGCGTAGAATTACATTTAAGCCCTTTACAATTGATTACAATAATGACACAAACATCATGGGTCTTTGAGTCAATCCATCTTTAAGTCGGTTCGGCCCTTCGTCTTGAGATCTATCATTGTGCTGAAGCTCTCTAAGTAATAGCTTCGGTGCTTGCTCCTGAGAGTGTCTGCCGAAGATGTTCTCTTTCTTTAGGATCTTCGGCTACGAAGCATACCCCCAACAGGTGTCAACAGAGATGTCATCGAACATTCACTTAATGTGGATCCATCTTTCAGGCCAAGGAAGCAAAGACTTTGGAAGATGTCTGATGATAAAGCTGAAGGTGCTCGGAATGAAGTAAAGAGACTTCTCAGTGCTGGTGTTATCAGAGAAGTCACATATCCAGAATGGCTAGCCAATACTGTTATGGTGAAGAAGGCTAATGGAAAATGGAGAATGTGTATTGATTTCACAGATCTCAACAAAGCGTGTCCAAAGGACAAGTTCCCATTACCAAGAATAGACACCCTTGTAGATGCAGCAGCTTCTTCGGAGCTCATGAGTTTACTGGACTACTACTCAGGCTATCATCAGATTTGGACGAAAAAGGAAGATGAGCCAAAGACTAGCTTCATAACTCCCAGTGGTACTTATTGCTACCTTCGGATGCCTGAGGGGCTCAAGAATGCTGGAGGAAGCTTCAGCAGAATGACAGCCAAGGTCCTTCACTCTCAAATAGGCAGGAATGTGCTGACTTATGTTGATGACATCATAGTAAAAAGCACGAAGCAAGAGCATCATATTGCTGACTTGCAAGAGAAATTTGCCAATTTCAGGCAAGATGGTCTTAAATTAAATCCAGAAAAGTGTGTTTTTGGAGTAAAGAAGGGCAAGTTCCTTGGCTGTCTGGTATCAACGAAGGGAATCGAAGCTAACCCAAATAAGATCAAAGCTATCCTTCGGATGGAGCCACCAAATTCAAAGAAGGGGGCTCAATGGTTGGCAGAAAGGTTGGCATCGTTAAATAGATTTATATCAAGATCAGCAGAAAGGAATCTACCATTCTTTGAAATAATAAAGTCAGCCGAAGTTTTCCAATGGGGTCCGGCTCAGCAAAGGGCTTTCGAAGAGTTAAAGTAATACTTGATAGACTTGACAACTCTAACTCCACCTTCACCAAGGGCTCTGTTACTCCTATATGTAGCAACCTCTCACTCTGCATTTAGTGCGGCGCTTGTACAGGAGAAGCAAGATGGCCAAGTTAAAAGACAAGCACCAGTATATTTCGTCTCCAAAGTTCTAAGCTTATCAAAGAAAAATTATACAGAATTGGAGAAGGTGTTATATGCTGTGTTGATGGCCTCCAGGAAGCTTCGACATTATTTTCAAGCATATCATATAATTGTTCCTTCATCACAACCTCTAAAGGACATAATGAGGAATAGAGAAGCTACTGGGAGGATCAAAAAATGGGCTGCCGAGCTCAATGAATTCACTATTGATTATGTATATAGATCCTCAATTCAGTGCCAGGCGTTAGCGGATTTCATTGCGGATTGGACGCCAGGGGCTCAGGGAGAAGAAGTAACAAAAGACGCCGATGCCTGGACAGTCTTCTGTGATGGTTCTTGGGGACCCTTTGGCGTAGGAGCGGCTGATGTTCTAGTAGCGCCCTCTAAAGTCAGAACATGCTATGCAGCAAGACTAGACTTTAGTTGTACAAATAACATTGTTGAATACGAAGCCCTTCTGTTGGGGCTTCAGAAGCAAAAAGCAATGGGAATAAGAAGAGCAGTCCTTAAAACTGATTCTCAGGTTATTTCTGGCCATGTAGACAAAAGCAGCAAGGCAATGGATCCAAAGCTTGAAAAATATTTGGATACAGTCTGAAGGTTAGAGGCTTCTTTCGAAGAATTCTCTGTAAAAAATATTCCAAGAGGGGAAGATGAGCATGCAGATCTGCTAGCTAAGTCAGCGGCACAGGGGCTCCCTCTACCTTCGGAGGTATTTTTTGAGACAATAAAAGCACCTTCGGTTGAACTTCTGGAGAGAGCAGTGCTTGCAATATCACCTGTACATAGTGAAGATTGGAGGATTGAAGTCATATCTTTCCTCCAAGGTAACTGTCTTTCAGATGACGAAGTTTATAATAAAAGAATGGAAGCAAGGAGAAGACCATATGTCATAATAGAAGGGGAGTTATACAAACATGGAGTCTGCTCTTCACTTCTCAAGTGTTTATCCAGAACCGAAGGTATAGAGCTGATGAAGGAAATACATGCAGGTTTGTGTGGATCTCACATTGGGTCTAGGCCTTTGCTGGGAAAGGTTTTCAGACAAGGATTTTATTAGCCGAAGGCAGCTTCGGATGCAACAGATCTGATTCAAAAGTGTGAAAATTGTCAAAAATGTGCAAGAGACCAGAAATAACCTTCGTCGCTAACCCAGTTAATACAACCAACCTGGCCATTGCAAAGATGGGGCCTAGATTTGTTGGGTCCACTCCCACCAGCACAAGGCAACTTGAAGTATGTTGTAGTGGCAGTAGAATATTTTTCTAAGTGGATTGAGGCGAAGCCCTTGGCTACAATAACTTTGGTCACGGTCCAAAAATTCTTCTGACAGAATATTGTTTGTCACTTCGATATGCCGAAGGAAATAACTATGGACAATGGTACACAATTTGATGCCCAAACATTCAAAGGTTTTTGTGACCGAATTGGTACGAAGATTCATTTTGCATCAGTCAGGCATCCAGAATCAAATGGGCTGGTAGAAAGAGCAAATGGCATTATAATGATAGGAATAATGAAGCTAATCTTCAACCAGCCCAGAGGAAAGTGGCCAGATGAGTTGATTAAAGTGGTGTGGAGCCACAACACAACTGTGTCAAGGTCAACAGGATTTACACCCTTCAAGCTCCTATTTGGTGATGAAGCAATAACTCCAGAAGAAGCAAAGACAGGGTCAATAAGAACAACAACTTCGACAGAAGACGAAGCTGATTATCAAATAACAGAAGATACTATAGAAGGGACCAGACTTCAGGCTATAGAGCACATCAATAAATATTAGGCTGAAACAATAAGGTGGCGTGATAGAAAAGTTCGATTGAAAAACATCAAGCCAGGACATTTGGTGCTTCGAAAAGTGGCCAACCCAGACACAGTGGGCACGTTGCAACTGAAGTGGGAAGGTCCTTTTCTGGTAGTATCTTCATCAAGACCCGATTCTTATAGATTGAAATATATGGACGGCAACGTCATACCCAGATCTTGGAATGCGAATGAGCTTCGGCGATAATATGTGTAATTTGATGTAATCTTTTTCATTTTTTCTATGGCATCCTTTTCCTTTCAAGAGGGGAGAAAGGTTTTTAATGGGGCCATAGCTTATAATTTTTCATTCTTATTTAGCCCTATGAGGGCCAAATCCCCCAAAGATGTAATATGTAAAATTTGAGCCTGCACCATCGAGTGCAAAAAGAAAAACAGGGAGAAGCTCAAAAGACGTCCCCAAGGGGATGCAGAGCATGACAAAGCTACAAAAAAAAGTCGTTCCTAAAGGAGCGCAGCGTAAGTTTTCTGCTCAAAAGTTGTTCCTAAGGGAATGCAGAGCCAAAATTTTGATGAAGATGCAAAAGTCGTTCCTAAGGGAGCGCAGAGTAAGTTTTCTGCTCAAAAGTCGTTCCAAAGGGAATGCAGAGCCAAATACCACCGAAATATAAGGTGAAAAAGTTCAAAAGTCATTCCTAAGGGGATGCAGAACTTAAATGCCACCGAAATAGAAGGTGAAGAAGCTCAAAAGTCGTTCCTAAGGGGATGCAGAGCTTAAAAGACTCGAAAGTCGTTCCTAAGGGGATGCAGAGTCTAGGTGTGGTTTCGTGTGTGTGTTTGGGACATTCATTTGCACATTACATTACACCATTCATTACATTCATATACATTCATGTAGACATTCGTAGGATCATCATCATCATAACATGAAGCACAAACAGAAATACTTTAGCTTTGATAACAATGCTTAAATGAGCACGAAGAAGCAAGGATATGCTTCGTTGTGTACGAAAAGAAGGGAAGGTATTTTTCGTCTTCGGCTCAAAAGATACAAGTTTCGTCCATAGCAAAGCAATTTATACATGGATGGAAAGGTAAAAATATATTACAAGGTATGGACAAATATACAATGTAATGTTCAATTCTCAATTACAATGTCTTTTACAAAGATAATACAAATGCTTCTAAGCTCTATGCAGGCAGGCCTAAAAAATAGCTTCAGCAGCCTTCGGAATGTGCTTCGGACTATCAATCTTCGGCACCATCATCCTGCACACAACAAAGCAGTTTAAGGCAAAAAGTAATTACAAGAGAAGGTAAGCAACAGGTATAAGTTTCGTACCGGCTTAAGCAAGCTTCGGGCCTCGTCACCAGCCAAATCTCGCCCACCCTTCGCCCAAATCTATGTTATAAATCTGCTCCCTATGCTCCGGGCTTCACTGGGGATATCAACCAAATCTGTTGGAGATAGGCTAAAGGTTGGTCTATTCACAATCTTTGCGTGCGTACAGCTAGCCTTCAGAAATGTTGGAGCTGTGTCGCGAGAAGCTAGCAAGGCACAGAAGTCACCGTGCCCGGCTATCACTTCATCAAGTGCCTCAACTTTACCTTCAATGTGCTCGAAGGTGCTTGATATGTTTTCAGCCGAAGGGGTAAATTTTTCAGCGCTGGCTCCAACCAAGTTGAAAACTTTTTTCAATCGTTGTACGCAGCGGCTACCAAAACCCAAACACATGTTCTGAAGCTCTTTCAAAGATTGCTGCAGCTTTGTATTTTTGTCAGCTTCAGCTTCGTATTTTGTTTGCAAATCTTTTCTCTCTTGCTCGAAGCTCTCTGATTTTTGGAGAAGTTCCTCATTTAATCTAGCGTTTTCAGCTTGGGCTCCTGCAAGTGAACCCTCCGTTGCCTGAAGCAGGAAATCTTTCTTCTCAAGTGAAGCTTCATAGTATTGAATTTTGATTTCTAAACCCTCGATTATAATTTCATTCTTTTTGTCTTCGAGGTCTTGCTGCATTCTCAGTGCTTTGCTTAGCAACATACTCTGTAGAAAAAACCTCATCAGCAAATTTGCTTCATCACAAAAATAAAAAGAAAACTTTGTTTCATCACAAGAATTTTACCTTGAAGTTGGAATAAAACAAACTGCCGATGATATGTTGTCGCTGGTAGCCGCTAATATCAGCTTCGAGCTTCGGGAAACCGACACTCTTTGATAGAGCGTCGATTATCTTTGCCCCGGTGCGGTCGCGAATGCATCCTATGGCCCCTTCATCGATCCCACCAAAGAGCATGGCTCCTGGCTGGTAGCCACAGGATATATCATACTCCTGTAGCTCCTTCTTTTTGGCCTCGGATAATTCTTTCCCGACCAGGTTCCGAAGGTCAAAGTCTTTTTCCTCCGAAGAAGCATCGGCGATCTATTTTCCTTTGTCAGGCACTGTGGCCATGACCTCCTCTACAGCTGCAGCTGTTTCTTCCGCAGCCATGTCCCAGAGCAGTTTATCAATTCCAGAAAGTGTACCCTCAAGGTTGGCAGCTTCGGTGGCAGCTACAGCTTCAGCAGAGATGTTTGCTTCGGCAGTGGCCTCAGCGCTTGCAATAGGTGTTATTTTAGATGCCGAGGCCGATGGTGGCGTCCATTCAATGGCTTCCATTACGGTAACGTGTAACGCCCCGAATTTTGCAGTTGAATTTTTTTTCTTTTCTTTACTCGCCAAAATTCGGGCGTTACCTTTTCTTTTTCTTTTTCCCTCGCTAAACCTTGATCTTTTCCAAAGCTAGCGGGATTCGGTTTGGATTTCCCGTGTAAGAAAAACTCTAAAAATACTTTATGTTGTTTGATGCACCATGCCGAACCTTGCATTTCTTTTGATTGCTTTGAAAGTGCAAATGCATTCATGTAGAAAGATCGGATTTCGAAAACGAGGAGAAAATCTTTTCTTTCTTTCTCTCTCTCTCTCTCTCCTCTTTTTCTCTCTCTCCCGCGCCGTGGGCCGACCCCGGCCGGCCCAGCCGCCCCTGGCGCCCCCTCTTGGGCCTTGGAGAGGCCCAGCCGCCCCCCCCCCTCTGTTTTTTTTATTTTTTTATTTTATTTTATTTACTTTCTGTGATCATAATTACTTTATTTTAGGTAGACTAATCATTGTTCATGCTATGGAAAATAGGAAGTTTAATTTAAAATTCCGTTATGCTATTGATTCACGTAGTTAATTGTTTATCCTGTGCAATGTTGATCAACTAAAAATGATTAGGTTTCCATTAGTATATATATAACAGAATTCTTTTGTTAGGAATCAATTGTAATTGATTATTAGCGCATAAACCTTAACCCCCCCTGCGAGACCCTTTCCCCGTTTCTTTCTAACCTTAATGAATGCGATATCGAATGTCATACTTGATGCATATTCGCTTTACTTGTTTCCTTGTATGGTGTACTGTTCTTTTGTATTAAATATGTGGATGTATGTATGTTTGCGCTCGCATAGAGAACGATCCGGTCGAAGAGCCCGAGGAATTCGCAGGAGAAGCCCCTGAGCAGCAGTCGGTTGGTGGAGGCAAGTGTCCTTTGACCTATCTTTGTCCTATTCATTCTTTAATTCACCTCCCGCATTACACATTTATACCTAAGGATTGACTAGCTTTTGTTATCCATGTCCTTGTTTACCTATTTGGGTCGGATTATTACTGCTTAGACTGATGCTATTGCTCAACTCTAATCAATGAACATGATGTGATTATCTATGATACGCTGTTTTCCCGTTCTTATTTACGATTATACTTGTGGCATTTAAGGGGACTCGAGCGGTTTCTCGAGTGCCTCTCCGTAAGGACCTGTTCAATGGATGACCGCCCGGGAAAACAGTGCAACCATGAGGGTGGAATGGGACGCCCTTAGCTGAATAATTAGAGGAACCGGGGTGTAGTTCGCTTAGCCGTTGTGCCGTCAATGGGGCTCGGTGTATGCGGCTCGCTCTGCCAAGGTTGATTTGTCCCTTGGGGAGGAGTGCGGTACATTTAGGAAACCTAACGGGCGGCTACAGCCTCGGGGAATCTTTGTAAAGGCTACGTAGTGATGCCCTGCTGGACCACCTAGGTAGTGGTCAATGGGGAGTCGCTCTCTCCGGGCAGAAAGGGAATCACGGCTTGTGGGTAAAGTGCACAACCTCTGCAGAGTGTTATGAAACTGATATATCAGTCGTGCTCGCGGTTATGAGCGGCCAAGGGAGCTCCAGAGATTAGTGATACTTGATCAGAGATACTTTGGTACAGGTGGCAATGAGATTGATGGTTCTGATTATGATTATGGTATTGGTAAGTGGTATTCTTTCCGTTTGGAAAGGATACATTGGGCTAATAACTTGGGTTAATGTTAAAACCCGGCTCTCTACTAGTAAGTAATAACCTGACCAACTAAAAGCAACTGCTTGACTTATCTCCACATAAAGCTAGTCCACTACAGCCAAACAGGATACTTGCTGAGTATGTTGATGTGTACTCACCCTTGCTCTACACACCAAACCCCCCCCAGGTTGTCAGCATTGCAACCACTGCTCAGGAGAAGATGAAGCTGTGGAAGGAGACTTCCAAGAGTTCCAAGACTACGACGAGTTCTAGGCGTGGGTTAGCGGCAACCCCCAGTCGGCTGCCTGTGAAGGCCGCGTTATCTACGTTTCTTTTCCGCACTTTGATTTATTGTAAGAACTATATGGACGTCTCAGACGTATGATGTAATCGACTATTATTTCCCTTTTAATACTATTTGAGCACTGTGTGATGATGTCCATGTTATGTAACTGCTGTGTACGTGAATAACTGATCCTGGCACGTACATGGTTCGCATTCGGTTTGCCTTCTAAAAACCGGGTGTGACATAAGTGGTATCAAAGCCGTGCTGACTGTAGGACCGCTAACCTAGAGTAGAATGGTCGTTCTAAGGACTATAGACCTCTGTCCCTGCCTTGACTTGGGTATCCCTTCAAAAGTTGGTCCTACTGACCAAATCTATGTTCTACTATATATTATACCTTGCTGAAAACTTTGTTTTATTCTGATCCTTCATTTATTTATGATTCATTATTATTCTGATCCTTCATTTATTTATGATTCATTATTATTCTGATCCTTCATTTATTTATGGTCCATTACTTGCTGGTCATATTAATTCTGTTCTCACCCTTTTGCTTGCGATGTCTTTTGTAGATGGCTCGACTTAGACACACTGCACGAAAGTCCGTCATCCCCTTCTTACCCTCCCGCCTTGCTGAGCGTCCGCTTCGCCGTCCCGTGGCTGGACAGTCCAGCCACTTGGAGAGACTGCACCACCGCCTGCATGAGGAGCAGGAACGTCGACGACAGGAGCAGCAGGGCTCTTCTTTCTCGCTCCAGCAGGAGATAGAGTCTGTGAGGAGCTGCTCCCCTGTGCTTCCCCTGGAGGCGCTCCCTGCACCACCACTGGGCGTCCCAGCTTCTGGAGTAGCTGCTGGAGGAGACCCAGACGACGGAGGTGGCGACGACAGCTCGAGCCACGACCTCGACCTCTCTAACCATGAGCCGGAAGGATGGGTTGCTCGACCCATCACTCGCGACGCTGCTCGCGGGTGTCACTTCCACGACGCGCTCGACACCCTGCTACGTCAGGCACTTGACCGGCGTACTTGGTCCATCGAGTATCGCTGTGTGGTCTACCAGCATAGTCGCGGGGTCCACCCGGACCGCTGGGAGGCGACCTGCTTGGTGCGCCGTCCGGAGAACAGTCTCCAGGGCGCGGAGGCTTGCTCAGAGCACTATTCTATCTCTGAGCGGGACTCAGCTGAGGCAGCCATGCAGGATGCTGCACGGCGTGCGCTTTCGCACTACTGCTCGGTTCTCGGTGGGGTAGCTGACGGCCTCGACCTGAAGTATTACCCCCGCCGTCCATCTGGCAGCACAGGAGGCGTGATTGTTTCACCTGCTGGTGAGGACAATCCTAGGTTGAGCAGCACAGTCAACCTAGCCGCCGTGCTAAACACGGAGCTGGACCATGCATTAGACGAGCTGAGTAGGGCTCGTGCTGAGATCGCCCTGCTGCGGGCTGAGCGCGTGGAGCGTCGTCACTTGGATGATGGTTCCCCCGCTCCCGTTGGGACTCAGCACCCGTACCGCTCACCTCGGCGTGGACTTCAGTCTTATGGCAATCCCGACTGCAAGACCAAGATAAATCTAGAACCATAGATCGTTAGAGTTGGATCTTGTAATTAATACAAAATATATATACATAGAAGCTTCAGTCTTAGCGTTAGTCTCGGTCTTAGTTAGTCTTAGTTAGACAGGGTAGTTTGCTATATCCTGTGCATTTATGTTTGTCATGATGAACTATGTTTGGTTTGGATCTTTGTAATGACTGTCACCAGAGTGTGGGTATCCCCTGCATTTTGGTTTACATATTATGTTAATAAAGTTAGTTATATAGTTGGGAAAACCTTTATTCCACTTTCCTCTTTATCTGAGAAGTTGTGTGGTCTGTGTTGGAGATCAGTGAAGATGCTCATCTGTTCAGTGCTGTTGGAGAATTCTATACTCTTTTCTTATGCTGCAAGATTTGCCAGATCAGTTCTGATGTGTGGTTGTGTTCTGCAGATGTCAGATAACAGGCGCAGAGGAGGAAGGCGTGCTCAGCAGGAGCAAGCCGGTCAGCAAGATGAGGCGCCCCAGCAGCAGCTGCCGCCCCCGCCCCCGATGTCCATCGAGCAGATGTTTCTGATGCAGACTCAGGCGGTTCAGGCCATCGGTCAGAC
Source organism: Zea luxurians (assembly GCA_029449295.1). NCBI lineage: Eukaryota > Viridiplantae > Streptophyta > Magnoliopsida > Poales > Poaceae > Zea > Zea luxurians. The sequence continues at coordinate 661,591 of JAOPSE010000255.1, forward strand.
TCTGGCCGCTATTCAGCAGCAGCAGCAGCAAGCACCACCCCAGCCTCAGATGCCTCAGATGCCCAGAGACAAGCGTGCTGAGTTCATGAGAGGTCATCCACCAACGTTCGCTCACTCTTCTGACCCCATGGATGCTGAAGATTGGCTGCGCACTGTGGAGCGGGAGTTGCATACCGCTCAGTGTGATGACAGGGAGAAAGTCTTGTATGGTCCCCGTCTGTTGAGAGGAGCAGCCCAATCATGGTGGGAGTCTTACCTCGCCACCCATGCCGACCCCGACACCATCACCTGGGAAGAATTCAGAGGTAGCTTTCGTCAGTACCATGTGCCTGCAGGTCTGATGACAGTGAAGAAGGAGGAGTTCCTGGCCCTTAAGCAAGGGTCATCATCTGTCAGTGAGTATCGAGACAGGTTCCTGCAGTTGTCTCGCTATGCTCCCGAAGATGTCAACACTGACGCCAAGCGACAATACCGTTTTCTGAGAGGCTTGGTTGACCCCCTGCAGTATCAGCTGATGAATCATACCTTCCCGACATTCCAGCACCTGATTGACAGAGCAATCATGACAGAAAGGAAGCGTAAGGAGATGGAAGATCGTAAGCGCAAGATCAGTGGACCCCAGCCTGGAAGCAGCAGCCGTCCCCGTTTCTCAGGCAATCAACCTCAGCAGTTCAGGCAGAACCAGCGTCCACCTCAGCAGCATCAGCAGCGTCAGCAGTATCAGCAGTTCCAAAGGCAGTATCCTCAGCACCAGTACCAGAACTGTCAGAGCAATCAGTCAGGAGGAGGTCAGTTCCAGAGGCAGAATCAGCAGGCACCTCGTCTTCCCGCCCCAGCAAACCAGCAGAACAGTCAGGCAGCACCAGCTCAGGTTGGAAACAGAGCATGTTTCCACTGCGGAGAGCAAGGCCACTGGGTGATGCAATGTCCGAAGAAAGCAGCCCAGCAGCAGTCAGGCCCCAATGCCCCAGTGAAGCAGAATGTGTCCCAGCCTGGATCAGGCAACCGCCCTCAGCAGCGCTATAATCATGGAAGATTGAATCACTTGGAGGCTGAAGCAGTTCAGGAGACCCCCGGCATGACAGTAGGTATGTTCCCAGTCGATTCCCATATTGCAGAAGTGTTATTTGATACTGGAGCAACACATTCTTTCATTACTGCATCATGGGTAGAAGCACATAATCTTCCAATTACTACCATGTCAACCCCCATTCAAATTGACTCAGCCGGTGGTAGAATTCGAACCGATAGCATATGTTTGAATGTAAGTGTGGAAATAAGGGGGATAGCGTTTCCCGCTAACCTTATAGTAATGGGTACTCAGGGAATAGATGTCATCCTAGGGATGAATTGGCTAGATAAGTATCAGGCAGTTATCAGTTGTGATAAAAGGACAATCAAGTTGGTGTCCCCACTAGGAGAGGAAGTGGTGACCGAGTTAGTCCCGCCTGAGCCGAAGAGAGGAAGTTGTTATCAGATGACTGTCGATAGCAGTGAAGCAGACCCAATTGCGAGTATCAAGGTTGTGTCCGAATTCCCAGATGTGTTTCCCAAGGATTTACCGGGTATGCCACCAGAGCGGAAAGTTGAGTTTGCTATAGAGCTTCTTCCTGGAACCGCCCCCATCTTTAAGAGAGCTTACAGAATATCTGGACCAGAGTTGGTTGAGCTTAAGAAGTAGATTGATGAGCTGTCAGAGAAAGGTTACATCCGGCCAAGCACCTCGCCTTGGGCCGCCCCCGTCTTGTTTGTGGAGAAGAAAGATGGCACCAAGAGGATGTGTATCGATTATCGAGCTTTAAATGAAGTCACGATCAAGAACAAGTATCCTTTGCCCAGAATAGAAGATCTGTTCGACCAGTTGAGAGGAGCCAGTGTGTTCTCCAAGATCGATCTGAGGTCAGGTTATCATCAGCTCAGGATCCGACCTTCGGACATTCCGAAGACGGCATTCATTACCAAGTATGGGTTATATGAGTTCACAGTGATGTCTTTTGGTTTGACCAATGCGCCCGCATTTTTCATGAACTTGATGAACAGTGTATTCATGGATTATCTCGATAAGTTTGTGGTGGTATTCATTGATGACATTCTGATTTATTCTCAAAGCGAAGAAGAACATGCAGATCATTTGAGGATGGTATTGCAGAGATTGCGAGAGCACCAGTTGTATGCAAAGTTGAGCAAGTGTGAGTTCTGGATCAGTGAAGTCCTGTTCTTGGGTCACATAATCAACAAGGAAGGATTGGCTGTGGATCCGAAGAAAGTGGCAGACATTCTGAACTGGAAAGCGCCAACGGATGCTCCAGGAATCAAGAGCTTCATTGGAATGGCCGGATATTATCGGCGATTCATTGAAGGGTTTTCGAAGATTGCGAAACCAATGACAGCGTTGCTAGGCAACAAGGTTGAGTTCAAGTGGACCCAGAAATGCCAAGAGGCCTTTGAAACACTGAAAGAGAAGTTGACAACAGCGCCTGTCCTAGTCTTGCCTGATGTGCACAAGCCCTTCTCTGTGTATTGTGATGCTTGTTACACAGTTTTGGGATGCGTGTTGATGCAAGAGGGAAGAGTTGTGGCTTACTCGTCCCGACAGCTGAAGGTTCATGAGAAGAATTACCCAATCCATGATCTAGAGTTGGCAGCAGTGGTTCACGCACTGAAGACATGGAGGCACTATCTGTATGGACAGAAATGCGATGTTTACACAGATCACAAGAGTCTGAAGTACATATTTACTCAGACAGAGCTGAATATGAGGCAACGAAGATGGTTAGAGTTGATCAAAGACTATGAGTTGGAGATCCATTACCATCCAGGCAAAGCAAACGTAGTGGCAGATGCTTTGAGCAGAAAGAGTCAAGTCAATCTGATGGTCGCTCGTCCGATGCCTTATGAGTTGGCCAAGGAGTTTGACAGGTTGAGTCTCGGATTTCTGAACAATTCGCGAGGAGTCACAGTTGAATTGGAACCTACCTTGGAGCGAGAAATCAAAGAAGCGCAGAAGAATGATGAGAAGATCAGTGAGATTCGGCGACTGATTCTAGATGGCAGAGGCAAAGATTTTCAAGAAGATGTAGAAGGCGTGGTATGGTTCAAAGACCGCTTGTGTGTTCCCAATGTCCAGTCCATTCGGGAGTTAATTCTCAAGGAAGCTCATGAGACAGCTTATTCGATTCACCCTGGCAGTGAGAAGATGTATCAGGATCTGAAGAAGAAATTCTGGTGGTACGGAATGAAGAGGGAAATCGCAGAGCATGTGGCTATGTGCGATAGTTGTCGAAGAATTAAGGCAGAGCATCAGAGACCTGCTGGATTGTTGCAACCGTTGCAGATCCCTCAGTGGAAATGGGATGAGATCGGTATGGATTTCATAGTCGGATTGCCTCGCACTCGAGCCGGCTACGATTCCATTTGGGTAGTGGTGGACCGTTTGACCAAGTCAGCCCACTTCATACCTGTCAAGACCAGTTACAACAGTGCAGTATTGGCAGAGTTGTACATGTCTCGGATCGTTTGTCTTCATGGTGTGCCAAAGAAGATAGTGTCAGACAGAGGAACGCAGTTCACCTCTCATTTCTGGCAGCAGTTGCATGAAGCCTTGGGCACACATCTGAATTTTAGTTCAGCTTATCACCCGCAGACAGATGGTCAGACTGAAAGAACCAATCAAATTCTTGAAGATATGTTGAGAGCCTGTGCGTTGCAAGATCAGTCCGGATGGGATAAGCGATTGCCTTATGCAGAGTTTTCCTATAACAACAGTTACCAAGCCAGTTTGAGGATGTCACCATTTCAAGCGCTCTATGGAAGGAGTTGTAGAACTCCGTTGCAATGGGATCAGCCTGGAGAAAAGCAAGTGTTTGGGCCAGATATTTTGCTTGAAGCCGAAGAGAACATCAAGATGGTCCGAGAGAATCTGAAGATAGCGCAATCGAGGCAGCGAAGCTATGCAGACACAAGAAGAAGAGAGCTGAGTTTCGAAGTCGGAGACTTTGTCTATCTGAAAGTGTCACCGATCAGAGGAGTCAGAAGATTCGGAGTGAAAGGCAAGCTAGCACCCCGCTACATTGGTCCGTATCAAATTCTCTCAAAGCGTGGAGAAGTGGCTTATCAGCTCAGTTTGCCAGAGAATTTGTCTGCTGTGCATGATGTCTTTCATGTGTCTCAGTTGAAGAAGTGCTTGCGTGTGCCAGAAGAGCAGTTGCCAGTGGAAGGTCTTGAAGTCCAGGAGGACTTGACCTATGTTGAGAAGCCAGCTCAGATCCTTGAGGTTGCAGATAGAGTCACCCGAAGGAAGACCATCAGAATGTGCAAAGTCAGATGGAGTCACCACTCTGAGGAAGAAGCAACCTGGGAGCGTGAAGATGATTTGATGGCTAAGTACCCGGAGCTCTTTGCTAGCCAGCCCTGAATCTCGAGGGCGAGATTCTTTTAAGGGGGATAGGTTTGTAACGCCCCGAATTTTGCAGTTGAATTTTTTTTCTTTTCTTTACTCGCCAAAATTCGGGCGTTACCTTTTCTTTTTCTTTTTCCCTCGCTAAACCTTGATCTTTTCCAAAGCTAGCGGGATTCGGTTTGGATTTCCCATGTAAGAAAAACTCTAAAAATACTTTATGTTGTTTGATGCACCATGCCGAACCTTGCATTTCTTTTGATTGCTTTGAAAGTGCAAATGCATTCATGTAGAAAGATCGGATTTCGAAAACGAGGAGAAAATCTTTTCTTTCTTTCTCTCTCTCTCTCCTCTTTTTCTCTCTCTCCCGCGCCGTGGGCCGACCCCGGCCGGCCCAGCCGCCCCTGGCGCCCCCTCTTGGGCCTTGGAGAGGCCCAGCCGCCCCCCCCCTCTGTTTTTTTATTTTTTTATTTTATTTTATTTACTTTCTGTGATCATAATTACTTTATTTTAGGTAGACTAATCATTGTTCATGCTATGGAAAATAGGAAGTTTAATTTAAAATTCCGTTATGCTATTGATTCACGTAGTTAATTGTTTATCCTGTGCAATGTTGATCAACTAAAAATGATTAGGTTTCCATTAGTATATATATAACAGAATTCTTTTGTTAGGAATCAATTGTAATTGATTATTAGCGCATAAACCTTAACCCCCCCTGCGAGACCCTTTCCCCGTTTCTTTCTAACCTTAATGAATGCGATATCGAATGTCATACTTGATGCATATTCGCTTTACTTGTTTCCTTGTATGGTGTACTGTTTTTTTGTATTAAATATGTGGATGTATGTATGTTTGCGCTCGCATAGAGAACGATCCGGTCGAAGAGCCCGAGGAATTCGCAGGAGAAGCCCCTGAGCAGCAGTCGGTTGGTGGAGGCAAGTGTCCTTTGACCTATCTTTGTCCTATTCATTCTTTAATTCACCTCCCGCATTACACATTTATACCTAAGGATTGACTAGCTTTTGTTATCCATGTCCTTGTTTACCTATTTGGGTCGGATTATTACTGCTTAGACTGATGCTATTGCTCAACTCTAATCAATGAACATGATGTGATTATCTATGATACGCTGTTTTCCCGTTCTTATTTACGATTATACTTGTGGCATTTAAGGGGACTCGAGCGGTTTCTCGAGTGCCTCTCCGTAAGGACCTGTTCAATGGATGACCGCCCGGGAAAACAGTGCAACCATGAGGGTGGAATGGGACGCCCTTAGCTGAATAATTAGAGGAACCGGGGTGTAGTTCGCTTAGCCGTTGTGCCGTCAATGGGGCTCGGTGTATGCGGCTCGCTCTGCCAAGGTTGATTTGTCCCTTGGGGAGGAGTGCGGTACATTTAGGAAACCTAACGGGCGGCTACAGCCTCGGGGAATCTTTGTAAAGGCTACGTAGTGATGCCCTGCTGGACCACCTAGGTAGTGGTCAATGGGAAGTCGCTCTCTCCGGGCAGAAAGGGAATCACGGCTTGTGGGTAAAGTGCACAACCTCTGCAGAGTGTTATGAAACTGATATATCAGCCGTGCTCGCGGTTATGAGCGGCCAAGGGAGCTCCAGAGATTAGTGATACTTGATCAGAGATACTTTGGTACAGGTGGCAATGAGATTGATGGTTCTGATTATGATTATGGTATTGGTAAGTGGTATTCTTTCCGTTTGGAAAGGATACATTGGGCTAATAACTTGGGTTAATGTTAAAACCCGGCTCTCTACTAGTAAGTAATAACCTGACCAACTAAAAGCAACTGCTTGACTTATCTCCACATAAAGCTAGTCCACTACAGCCAAACAGGATACTTGCTGAGTATGTTGATGTGTACTCACCCTTGCTCTACACACCAAACCCCCCCCCCAGGTTGTCAGCATTGCAACCACTGCTCAGGAGAAGATGAAGCTGTGGAAGGAGACTTCCAGGAGTTCCAAGACTACGACGAGTTCTAGGCGTGGGTTAGCGGCAACCCCCAGTCGGCTGCCTGTGAAGGCCGCGTTATCTACGTTTCTTTTCCGCACTTTGATTTATTGTAAGAACTATATGGACGTCTCAGACGTATGATGTAATCGACTATTATTTCCCTTTTAATACTATTTGAGCACTGTGTGATGATGTCCATGTTATGTAACTGCTGTGTACGTGAATAACTGATCCTGGCACGTACATGGTTCGCATTCGGTTTGCCTTCTAAAAACCGGGTGTGACATAACGATCCTTCGCTTTTTCTGCCCATCCACCTTTTTGGTAGCCGAAGGCTCATCCTTCTTCTGTAAAAGCTTCATCAGTTCCGGTCCCAGAGGACTTAGCAGCTTGATAGGTAGAGATTCAGTCATTACCTTTAAAATTTCTGCCACTTCGGCAGCAGGAGGTTCAGCTTTTCTTTTCTTCAAAGCTGCCACCTTTGGCTCTGGAGTTTCAGCTATTCTTTTCTTCAAAGCTGCCACCTTTGGCTCAGGAGTGGATTTTCTCTTCTTTAAAATCTTCTCATCCTCCTTCACCATTCTGGCAGCCTGTCTGTTCAGAACGCTGACAATTCTTTTCCTTTTTACCCCTTCGGCACCCTTGCTAAGCCGCTCATAATCAGGATATTCAAATTTTAGAGCATCCATTACTCGGTTTAACCTTCGTTTTGGCTGGATGCCGAAGGCTGCTGTAATCATTGGTCTTCTTTTTTGGTATAGTTTCCCAACATTTCATTACACATTGTTTCAATCATTTCTAGCAATTCTTGGCAAGGCTCCTTAAACTGTTTTTCAAATTTAAAACGATAAGATAATCGAACAAGTTCATGTTTCTTCTTTGTTCCCTTCATCTTCGGCATCCCCCAGTCACTTGACATTGGATACGTCTGGTTGGCTAGGTATTCCTGCATCAAGTCCCTGGTGCTGATTTCCTTAGCCACCACCCTGAATTCTACTTCGACCAGCTGGCATGGCGACCCTAGCTACATGTTGCACAGGGGTCTGGTCATTCCGAAGTTTAAGGATAGTGGGCACATGACCATCGTCATCAGTTTCCCCCTCTTCTTCTCATCAGCCTTAATATAAATCCATTCACCTTTCCAGCCGGTTGGCCATTTTGTGCGATAACTGAGAACTGGAGCCTTCGTATCCTTGTGATATGCAAAATTGTAGCAACCAAAATTTTCATGAAGACCGTCTGCCTTGGCCTTCGTCTGGTAGTGCAACTCGTGCACTCGGTAAAACGCTTTAGCATCTGGGCTCATCCCTTGGCTTTGGAGGGCTCAAATGAAGACACTAAGCCTAACAATGGCATTAGGGGTCAGCTGATGAAGGTATATTTCGAAATTTTTCAAGACTTCCCCTATCATCTCATTCAGAGGAAATCGCAGTCCTGCTCTGAAGAAGATCTTGAAGACCACTACTTCATCACTCTTCGGTGCTAGGGTGGTCTCTTCTTCGGCAAATCGGACGAGTTTCCTTTCAGTTTGCCCAAAGTAGCCCAGCTTCATCATCTTGGGCATGTCAGCTTCAGACACTGTAGATTTCTCAAAATCTAGATGGCTGGGTTTAGCTGGGATCAAAATACTATAATCTTCCTCTTCATCAATATTTTCTTCTTCAGCAACAGTCTGTTCGGCTTCGGCAATAGGAGTACCTTCGTCAGTAGTTCCCTCTATCACAACTAGACCTGATTGTTTCATGACTTCAGAAATTGGTGCTGTCTCAGTGACCCTAGTTTCTTCTCCCTCATGAGACACCCTTGCAGTCGAACGCACTCTGGCCATTTGATGGATTTTTCGCGGTTTTAACGAAGTTGATGGTTGTTTTTGCAGTTTTGACGAAGCTCACTCTTCTGACGAAGTTAACTCTAAATGATGAAGTGCTCGCTCGAGAGCGCAGTGAAAAAAGCTTCGGCCATGGTTAAATTTTTTAACAGCACAACAAGTGCAATGGTAATGAATGTTGTGGTAACTCTGCACCAACCCGTCTGTTTATATAGTGTTGCAGGTGGGAAGGTGAACCGCCAAATCTCATGCACTCGCTGAACGGTGGACCACTCGACGCTTGGAAGGTGAACCGCCAGATCGCCTGTATTCGCTGAACGGTGGACCACCCGACGCTTGGAGTATTTTAATCGTTTCTCGGCAATGAGCTCAGGGAAGGTGTTTTTCGGACATTTGGCATTCCGAAGCCTTTGAGATTTTTCGCGGATCGAGCTCGTTACGAAAAACGATCTAGCACCGCGAAGGGGCTACTATTGGGGGCCTTCTTCTTCGTCGAAGGTCCTCTCAGCAAAAACACCTTCTGCAAGACAATATGCAAGCAGACACAACACGAAGGTATATGCCGAAATTACAATCCAAGGAGCTTCGGCATGACGACGCGCCTTGAGACGAAGGACAACACCGACTTAAAGAGGAAAAGACTGTTTAGTCCATGATAACTTGTGTCATGTTTATAATTAGTTATTAAGGACATAAATGTAAATTTGACCAGGTTGCATCCCGTGCCTATAAATAGGTGAATAGTACCCCCGTACTATGCATGCTGACTTGTAATCACTTGCACGTCGCTCTTAGATTTTTACCTCCTATCAAGCCGAAGGTACAAATGTAATTAATATCATTAATACATGTTCATGATTATATAATAAGAACACAAATAATCTGATGATTTAATGTGATTGTTCATGTTTCTTTCTATGTTTCATATGTTTCTGCTTTCATTATTACATACTGAAATGATGAAGGTATGTCCTTCGTAACCTTCGTCTGAAGATCATTATATCCTAAGGGACATAATGCTTCAGAGGACGAAGGTCTTTAACCATTAACATTTGTGTTGCCTTGTTCTTAACTCATAGCATTTGAGAATAAGTCCCCAACAGGTATTGATGCAAAATGATGTTTATGCCGGAGGTAAGAACCCACGTGAATACATACCCAGACTCTGCATTCCCTTAGGAACGACTTTGGAGTCTCTTCACCTTTTACATAGGTGGTATTTCAGCTCTGCATCCCCTTAGGAATGACTTTCGGCTAAGCTATGCATTCCCTTGGGAACGACTTTGGAGCTTCTTCACCTTTGACTTAGGTGGCATTTAAGCTCTGCATCCCCTTAGGAATGACTTTGGAGCTTCGGAACTTAGTTTTGTCACACCCGATGGTGTAACCACAGGTTTATTACATCGAGTTGAAGGTTAAACCTTCATGTATTGTCTTTTGTGATGGAAATATAAAAGCAGAAAAGAGTAGAAATAGAACAAATCAGAGCTTTATTTTGGAAAAACATTGTGTCATCTTCAGTAGATATGCTTGGATTCGGGCACAATGATGTTAACTGTGCGAGCTTCAGACTGCTCCTGAAGGTCACATTGTTGCTGAGGCCGAAGATGCCCTTCTGGCTGCTGATCATGACTTAGGGCAGGCGCCATTGGTGGGGGTGGTGGTAGTTGAGCCTAGGAAGCTTGAGAGTGACTTGCTGAAGCTGTAGAAGCCGTAGGCTATTGGTTGCCTACGTATTCCTGGATGTATGGAGAGTAGCACAAAGCAGTATGGAGGACCTGCTTCGGCTGATTCTACCTTGCCTTAGCTTCAGCGATTTCCTTTTGCTTTTGGATCGGGACCTGGCACGTCCTCATTGTGTGACCCTTGTCCTCGCCATAGAAAAGACAGAACAACTTCCTAGGCTAATTGCCGAACCTTCCTCCACTGAAGCTTCTTCCTCCTCTGCCTCTCAGAGCTGGTGGGCTGTAAGAAGTTTGTTGCATGCCCGAAGAATGTGAGCTATGATGACTACTCTGAGCATTGTTAGCCCTTTCATCATTGGCATTGGAATTATGAATTGACCTAACATGCCTAGGATGAAGTCTTCCTCCAAAGCCCCTAGTCATTTTAGAAAACTTGTATGCTTCCTCCTTTCTTTTGCGGAAATCATTATCAGCCCGGATGTACTCATCCATCTTCTGAAGGAGTTTTTCCAAGGTATGTGGTGGCTTCCTTGCAAAATATTGGGCTATAGGTCCTGGCCGAAGCCCCTTGATCATGGCTTCAATAACAATTTCATTGGGCACTTTAGGCGCTTGAGCTCTCAAACGCAGGAACCTTTGGACGTATGCCTACAGGTACTCCTCATGGTCTTGTGTGCATTGAAACAAGGCCTGAGCAGTGACTGGATTCGTCTGAAAGCCCTGGAAGCTGGTGACTAGCATGTCCTTCAGCTTTTGCCATGATGTGATTGTCCCTGGCCGAAGAGAGGAATACCATGTCTGGGCCACGCTTCTGACTGCCATGACGAAGGACTTTGCCATGATAGCAACGTTGCCCCCATACGAGGATATTGTTGCCTCGTAGCTCATTAGAAATTGCTTTGGATCCAAATGCCCATCATACATGGGTAACTGAGGTGGCTTGTAGGATCGTGGCCATGGGGTAGCCTGCAATTCTGCTACCAGAGGAGAAGCATCATCGAAAGTAAAGTTACCATGATGGAAGTCGTCGTACCATTCATATTCGTTGAATGGGCTTTCCTAACGAAGCTCCCTATGCTGAGGCCTTTGGTCCTAGTCATCTTGAGTAAGATGACGCATCTCCTTAGATGCTTCGTCAATCTTCTTCTGAAGGTCGGCCAGCCAGAGCATTTTCTCCTTTTTCCTTTGTACTTGCTGATGGATTGCTTCTAAATCCCTGATCTCCTGGTCAAGTTGCTCCTCATGAAGAGTCGGGCTGGTTGCCTTTATCTTTTGTCTCCTGGCCTCTCGTAGGGAGAGTGCGTCCTGATTTGTGTCCAGTGGCTGTAGGGCAGCCCCTGGCATTGTTGCCTTCTTCAGTGGCATGTCGAAGGTGAATGCTTGCCGAAGGTTGTGGAAGTGAGTTCACCGGAGGTGGGCACCAATGTTGATCACTTGTTCTCAAATGCTGTGAGTCAAGAACAAGGCAACACAATTGCTAATCATTAAGGACCTTCATCCTTTGAAGCATTATCTTCTTGCGGCTATAATGCTTCTCAGACGAAGGTCAAGAAGGAGTACCTTCATCATATCAAAATAAGGATAGGAATGTGAAGGAATAAGTATGATAATTATGTTTTAATAATTCACTTATTCTTGCATTTCATAAAACATATATGAATATCAACAATGTTAGTATTACATTGATACCTTCGGCTTGCTCGAAGGTGAGGATGCAAGAGAATGAATACAATCCACCGTGAACGGTATGGTGCTACTGTTCATCTATTTATAGGCACGGGACGTAGCCCGGGTAAAAGTACATTTATGTCCTTGACATCTATTTATAATCATAACATGAATCATTAAGGACTAAATAGTCTTCTTCCCCCTTTCGGTTAGCATCATATTTGGTCTTCGTCATCATATTAAGCCGAAGCACTTTCAGCTACAGCTTCGGTGACTACTCTTATCACCTTCGGGTTACATCTTCACATCGTATGTCTTTACTGTAACACCCTAGGTGTTACCCAAGGCCCTGACTCAATATATGTACCTATGTCCTATTATCACATGTGTGTAAATGGGGTGAAAGGGCACCAAAACTTTAGGAACCATGGATTAGCTAAGTGATTATTATGATGGGAGGGAAACCCTAGCCTTTCATGTATCTTCACCTTTGAAAAAGATTCTCAAACCCTAGTTTCCCCTCCTGAGCCATTAGACCCCCAAGCATTGGATTAAGGGGAAAACTATGCAAATGACAAATTCATGACTTGAACCCTTTACCAAAGTTGAAGTACATTAATATATCTACCAAATAAAGTAGGGGAAGTATTACAAAAAGACCCCAAATCAGCCCCCAAGTGGAGAACACTATAAAGCAACTCACATTTTTCTCTAAGTAAAAAATCAGCCCTAGTCTAAAGATCAGAAGTGTTCACCTTTTTGCTAGTGCCAAAACCACATGGTTCAAATAACAAAAAGTAGCCAAACTACCCAAGGCACACCCCTAAGAAGTTTGAAACCAAACAAGGGTTGTTTGACACGGTTTGGCATCTGTTTTGTTGTGGGATGAACAGTGCAGACAGACAAGACTTGGCGCCACCATATCTTCCAAGCCAGACCCGATCTCCCCTTGGAACTCACATGAACTAGATAGCTCTAGGTGTAGGGAAGAAATCTTACACAAGTCATATGGCAAGATTCACACATTTGGGTGCTCAGCAGGTGCCCTGGCAAAGCCAGAGCACGCCCCGGCGCTCGGCCCCGCGCGCACCGCGCTGCGCCGCGTCAACCCCGCGCCCGCGACTATAAAGCCAACCCCGGCCTCGACCGTACGCCCCGCGCGCTCCCAACCCTACACGAGCACAAGTTCACCGACGTTTGCCCTGCGCATGGCAAGCCAGCGGCCGCCTGAGCCCTGACCACCGTAGACCGGCCACTCCAGCCCTCCTCCACCCGGCCTGATCCCTTGGCTAGCTTCCCCGGAGCTCAGTGAAGTTCTCTGAACCCGCAGACCGAGCACCACCTCACCGGAGGTGCTGGATTGACGACGCCAGACTTCAACCGGCCGTCGTTGCACGTAGACCGAGTTGCACGGTAAGCCACTCGTCGATTCCTTGCGCCTACATCATCCCTGACCTCTAGTGAAGCTCCCTGTGCGATTTAATTGAGCTCTCCCGCCGTGAGCAGGCTGGAGCACGCATCGCCGACGAGCCCGACCGCCTGCGCACGTGGCCAACCCTACACCGGCCATCACCGCCAACGATCCGCCCCTCGACGTGACCGCCAGGACCTCTCGGACCTCACTCAACCCTCCACCGGACCTCTCCCGCCGCCGGTAAGCCGCGCCACCCCTTTTCCTCTCTGTGGCCACTGTTCCGGCGAGGAGGGAGCTCGGTTAAGAGAGAGAAAAGCCAGGGGATTTTTGAAAACGTCAGTGACTCTGGTGAATAGTTTCCAGGGGCACGGATTTAAGGTTTTGATTAAAAACAACCCCAGGGGTCCCGGTGCAAACCTGCTTTTCATAAACCTTTAAGATTTATTCTTTTTAAATAAGTAGAGAACTTGAAAAATTCATAACTTGAGTTTTATTCAACCAAATTTGGTCAAACTAATTTTGCTAGGTCCTAAATATTATGAACTATTCGGCAAAAATAATAAACACCCTGGTTTCTGTAATACTTTTTAGAGTTTTAATTTAAATAAGCATACTGCCCAAAACTAAATAACCAGAGGAAAAATAAAATACTTGAGGACTAAGGCTGAGAAAAATTGGAGATGTCCTTGGCTAATAACTACACTGTTTAAAAATGTTAAACTCCCTAGTATACTAGGTTAAGGAAGGATTAACCATTAAAACTTTTATTGGCCTGAACCTTAAGAAAATGAAAAAGGGAATTTAAAATAAGAACCAAAGGGCAACCACATTTTTCCTAGCTTGCTTAGGTGATATAGTTCGTAAGAAAATTATGTTGAACCCTCTGTTAGTACAAAAGGAATGCACCACATTTTATTTTATAAAAATAGTAAGAACTTAGAAAAATCCTAGAACAATAAACCTAAGGAGAAACCACCCCAATCCTTGGGATAACTACTATGATGCTAGTATGAATCTAGGAAAAATACAAGTTCTGTTGTTTGATATTTTCAAATGACAAGTTAGTTATAAGTGCCTTTTTGACATTAAAACTTTAGAAAATCACAACTAAATAACCATTAAGTCACTTTCTGTGATTTTTGGCACAGAGACCTGTCATTACCCATAGATGTTGGCAAAAATAATTTTTGGTGCAGAACCCCACCTAAATCGGAGCTGTAGTGCAAAATGACCATCCACCCTCACTTTTGTTATTTTTGCCTAGAGTTTATCCTAATTATTCTTAACCTCAAATTTGTAGAACAGACTACAATGCTCAATATTAGTCCACTGTAATTTTTGCAACATTTTTGAAAAATTCTAAATCACTATGGTAGTTCAAGCTCACTTTAAAAGCATAAATAGAAAATAAAAAAAGGGGAATTGTGGAAGGAATTAATATTATACAACTAGATCTCTCTAAGTTTCCAATACAACATGAAGGTAAGAATTAAATTCTTAATTTCACTCAAGGCCCTACAATAGGTGAGTATAAAACACTAAGAGCATCGTACGACAAAGAAACCCTAGTTACCACTGCCTTAGTATTGTCTTACCATACATCGTGTTTACTAAATCTACATCTCATTAACATACATGTACTTTATTCATGGCATTCGATAAATTGTAATCTCGTTGACGGAGAGTATGTCCTCATTTTGGAGCAAGGAGTTGCTTAGGAGGTAATCCAGGAGCCAGCACTAGAGCCTGCTACTTAGGATCTGCCTGCCCCAGCTGTTGAAGGCAAGCCCCGGTTTTATGCATAACCATTATATATGCTATTTTACTGCACTTAATGTTTGTAGGCTTATACTATGCACTTAAGTGTAGGAGTTGACTGAAACCCTAGTTGCATGAACTCAGGATTCCTTTTGAGATGGATACTAATATGCTAGGTCGAGTAGCTGCTTTACTAATTAGGGATCTCGGTAGAAGTCGAGAGATTTTTCTAGCACTCACGTGAGGTCAGGAATTGGTTGTATCCATTTTTATATCGGAATGATGATGGTCTGTGGACAACGATCCATGGGGATGGGTTGTCTACGAGACGGAAATTGGAATAAGGATTAAGGTGTTGTACCGTGTGTCAAGCGTTTGAAAGTACTAAACACATGCCGAGAAATATGATAAATCGGTAAGCCTAGTACCTGAGTGAACTTGCCCGCAGATTGATCTCCTCATGCGACCTGAGACGTGGTCTCCCATTCCGGTTATGGTGGGTACAAGTGCGGTCACTGCACGACGATAGTCGGGGTCAGCGAGGCATTGTATGCCAAGGCGGTGGGCCTCTTTCTGTTGACGGGGAATCGACGGGGACGGTTGATGTGTGTGGGGACGGAGTGCCTCGCCACGTCGTGTGTTTAGGTTTACCTTGCAAGGTTTAAAAACTCGATTCGAATCGTCTGCTTCTCACAGCTAATGAGACTACTTCATCCATGATGCTACATTGAGCAATAAGTGGAAATGAGGTGACTGGCAAAAGGTGTTGATCGATAAAATGTTTGATACCATGTATGAATAGCTAGGTACTCATCTAGTTTAAAAAGTATCAGACTAAAACTTGAAAAGCTAAAACTAGATTTTAGACTCAGCTAGTGCTTTTGGCAAACCAAACCCCCAGACAAAACAGCTGTATGTCTAGAGGTAGAGGAGTAGACTCCTCACAGCGGGAAGTTTAGCTGAGTATTAGTATACTCAGCCTTGCTTGTGGCATAATTTTTTACAGGTTCTCTGGAGGATATGGTCGCTGGAGTGACTTGGCCGTCCACCTTACCACCAGGTTGGACAGTCGAGTGGGACACTACCTCAACAGGAGAGGAGCATGAGGAGTGATGGGCCAGGCTTCCCCATCCTCCCTTTATTTCATCGTTAGTTAATTTCCACTGCATCGAAAACAATGGTCAGTACTTTTGCAAAACTCCAATGATGATGTAATAATACTAAGTACTCCTTTAATTTATGGTGTTATGATTTATTGTATTTTCTCTGTGCCTCACCTTCGAGTGAGTATGTGGTACTTGATCCTGTTAGTGGCCTTGTCGGACTAGATCTGAGGGACTGGTGGTTTATTCCTATTTAAGTGTGATCTAGCCTCTAAGGCGGGACTTAGGCACTTAAGTTGGAATAATTTGGGCGGTTCCGCCACAGCTGGTATTGGAGCTTGTACCACCTCAGAGAAATCAATAGATCATAATTTCTGAGCTTTTTCAAAAGTAAAACTTGATTAGAAACCAAGATTGGATAACTGTTAGGACGATGTGGATAGACCTAGGATGTTAAGCCTTAGGATACTAGATGGGTAGCTAGGTGGCTAATTGAAAATGCCTTACATGCTACTACGATATAATTAGGGGATTTAGTACCCCATGTTTGATGTGAGGACGCTTAGGACGAGTATGCATGCATCCTTTTTCTTGTTTTGTCATCTTAGTAAAATGTCATTACCAACATTAAGATGCATAAATAAAGAAACATCCATAACAAGATTTAAAATATATAGCAAAGATTTCCACTTAACTCTAGAAAAGCCAAGTCCGCAGAAATTTTCTAGTCTTTTGCACTAGCTCCTTTTATTTTTGAGATTCTTTTACTTTTCGCTTACACTTGCCCTTGCACAAATGACTTCTCACGTACCCACGGACGGAGGGAACGCACATTCCCACACAGACGGTCTTGCACGAGAGGGCTTTCCCCACATTTTGTGGGAGGTACTGCAGGGAGCAGGTTACGCTACGCCTCCCCAGTACGCGGTGCAGCTGTTCGAGGAGCACAGGGTACCTCATTGTAGGGTGAGGATGACCTTGGAGCCTCATCCCCTACAGCTAGGCTAGCATTCCTTGGACTCAGAGTCTTTCGGTTTCAGGGTCGATGATACTATTGAGTCCACGGCTCTGCACGTGCTGACGACCTTCTGTGGATTTCACCCCTTGGAGCTGTCAACCCACCCCATTGGCTTGTTCCCCGCTGAAAAGGAGGACGACCTGATGTGGAAGGATTAGGTTGAGCACGCCAAGGATGTGTGGGCTCTCTACCCTGGACATACCGCTCACCTGACAATTCGGTGCATGAGTGCCCTGTATCGTTTGCAGGCCTTACGAGGAGAGGCGATGTCCCATCTTATGGGCCTAGTGGAGTCTACCAAGATCACCCTGGATAACAGGGAGGACCTTATTTTCGATTTGTGCACTGTGCTGGTGGAGAAGGATCTCCAGGTGGAGCAGATGGCCAACCACATACAAGCGCTCGAGGATCAAGTGGAAGCCAGGGAGAATACTATTGAGGTTTTGGAAGACCAGCTCTAGACCACCCAGCAACAGCTTGAGGAAGCCAACCAACATTTGGATCTGCACCATCAAGAGATCGAGGACATGGAGGCAGAAGGGGCCGATGAGGACGTAGATATCAAGGCAGGAGAGGAGCCGGAGCCTGCATCTAGCTTAGACACTGCTGGCTCAGGAAGACCACCTTCCCCTGAGTCTAGTGTTGCCTCGTTTGCTCGTTAGATTTCAGGGTTAGGGTAGAAGTGTGCAGCAATAGAACTCCTCGAAACTAGCCTAGCTTTTGCACCTTGGAGGTAATAGGCTAGAGAGTTGAGTATTTTGGGCACTGCTGTAACCTGTGGAAACTCTTTTGGCAAAATGAATGATGAATGGTTTTAAGTTTCTTTAATTCATGAATCAAAATTTTATCCTGTGGTACCAGTTGTGAAAGGCGAGGCAAACTTGGGTCCTTGCAAACCTCGCTGTTTAAGTTCCTTTATCGTATTCAATCACAGATTTTAAGTATAACAACAGAACCTCCTAAATTTCATATGGCAGGAAGAGCGCGCCATGGACAGAATGACCGCATTCCTCCACCACCGCTGCAGCCTCCTACCATGCAGGAGCTGATGGCTCAACAAAATGAGATTCTGCGGCAGCTCGCTCAGCGTTAGCCACCCCCTCAGCACTATGGTGGTGGTGATCACCACCAGCGTGCCCCGGCAGCAGCCACCTACCAGGAGTTTCTCAGTACTCAGCTGCCATTGTTCACCAGGGCGGAAGATCCACTCGATGCTGATGTTTGGCTCAGGGTGGTGGAATCAAAGTTCCCACTGCTTAATGGAGATTGTTCAGATGCGACCAAGGCCCGTTTCGCCGCCCAACAGCTTCGTGGGCCCGCTCGAACATGGTGGGACCATTTCCTTGCCATGCAGCCAGCTGACCACGTGGTTGAGTGGGGAGAGTTCAAAGCAGCATTCCGAGGGCATCACATACCAGCAGGCATCATGGACCGCAAGCTCAATGAGTTTCTGGCACTCACTTAGGGGAGTCGTACCGTGTTGCAGTACGCCCAAGCTTTCAATGACCTGTGTCAGTACGCAGGCTACCATGCTGACACTAATGAGAAGAAGACAGACAGATTTAGGAGGGGCCTCAGCACTAAGCTCCGTGACCGTCTCAACACCGTCAAGGCCCACAGCTACAATGAGTTGGTCAACATCACCATCTCCTAGGAGGATTGCATTACAACCCACCAGGCAGAGAAGAAGAGAAAGACACCTATGGCAGGACCATCAACTCAGCCTCAGCGCTTCAGAATTGTGTCTGATACTCAGAGCAGAGGACCTCAGCAGCAGGGACGCTAGGTGATTCAACCACAGCAACAGCAGCAGGCACCCAACCGCTCTCAACCCCTAGCCTAGAGGAACAACAACCAGCAACAGTCGTAGTACCGTCAGGGCAATGACAAAAGATGCTTCACTTGTGGCAGCACCGGACACTATGCTAAGAATTGTCCCAGAAACCAGCAGAGGCAGGGTCAGAATGCAAATCAGAACCAAGGCAAGAGGCAGAAGGTGCAAGTGAGTTAGGGCAGGCTGAACTTCACCACATTGGCTAACATTCCGGAGGGAGCACCCGTCATGACTAGTATCTTTTCCGTTTTGAATTACCCTGCAGTCATTCTTTTGATTCTGGTGCATCACACAGTTTCATCGGCACAAAATTTAGTGCCAAATGTCAACTACCTTTTCATCACACAAATGGGGCCATTATGATTGCAACACCAGGAGGTAGGGTTGCCACCTATCAACTCAACCAGTAGGTGCCAATAAAATTGGGTAGTATCATATTTAGAACCAGCCTCCTTATCATGGGATTGGAGAGCGTGGACATCATCTTAGGGGCTGACTGGTTATCATGACATCATGCCTTGATTGATGTCGCAGCAAGAGCCATTGAAATACACTCACCAATTTGTGGAGAAATCACCTTGTACCTACCTGACCAAGGTTGTACTCATTCTTGTGCACTCACCAGGGTAAAATCACCTATGGAAAGGATTCCAGTAGCCTGTGAGTATCCTGATGTCTTCCCAGATGAATTGCCAGGGATGCCACCCGACAGGGACATAGAGTTTGCCATAGAATTGCAACCAGGGACCGCTCCTATTTCTAAAAGGCCATTTAGGATGCCTCCAGCAGAATTGGAAGAACTGAAGAAACAATTACAAGAGTTGCTGGACAAGGGGTTGATTCGCCCAAGTACTTCACCATGGGGATGTCCGGCCTTGTTCATAAAGAAGAAGGATGAGAGTCTGAGACTCTGCGTTGATTACCGCCCTCTCAATGCGGTAACTATTAAAAACAAGTATCCTTTGCCTTGCATTGGTGTTTTGTTTGATCAGTTGGTCGGAGCCAAGGTGTTTTCCAAAATAGACCTTCGCTCTGGCTATCACCAGATCAAGATCAAGGCCAGTGATATTCCGAAGACGGCTTTCTCCACCAGATACTGACTTTATGAGTATTTGGTGATATCATTCGGGCTGACAAATGCTCTGGCATATTTCATGTATTTGATGAATTCAGTATTTATGCCGGAACTGGACAAATTTGTGGTGGTCTTCATTGATGATATCCTGGTATATTCAAAAAGTGAAGACAAGCATACCAAGCATTTGCACACAGTACTTCAGTGGCTACGCGATCATCGCTTGTATGCCAAACTCTCTAAATGTGATTTCTGGCTAAGGGAGATCAAATTCTTAGGTCACACCATCTCTCAAGATGGGATAGCAGTTGACCCTGAGAAAGTACAAGAAGTGATGGATTGGAAGCCTCCTACCACTGTCCGGCAGATTCGGAGTTTCCTATGTTTGGCAGGATACTATCGGCGATTCATTCCAGATTTCCCCAGGATTGCTAAACCCATGACTGAGTTATTGAAGAAAGGAGTGAAAATTGTTTGGAGTCAGAAATGTGAAGATGCCTTTCACGCACTGAGGCAGTATCTGACAACAGCACCCGTATTAGCACAGTCTGACAACACCAAATCATTTGATGTATATTGCGATGCTTTGGGCACTAGACTAGGTTGTGTTTTAATGCAAGACAACCGAGTTATTGCCTACGCATCCAGAGCACTCAGGCCTCATGAGCAAAATCATCCCACACACGATCTGGAGTTAGCAGCGGTAGTGCATGCTTTGAAAATATGGAGACATTACCTTATGGGATCTCATTGTAATATTTATACTAACCACAAGAGTCTCAAGTATATTTTCACTCAGGCTGATCTTAATATGAGGCAGAGGAGATAGTTAGAATTGATCAAGGATTATGATCTAGAAGTACATTACCATCCTGTCAAGGCAAATGTTGTGGCAGATGCCTTGAGTCGAAAAGCCCAGTGCAACTGTATAACCATTGACTCTAAGGTCGCCGCTTTGTGTGACGAGTTGCGCAAGCTAAACATGGAAGTTGTTTCCCTAGGTACCTTGGATTATATCTCAGTTGAGCGAACCTTACAAGAGCAGATAATCATGGCACAGACTGGTGACAAGGGTGTTCAAGTCATTAGGGAAATGCTCAATCAAAAAGTGGATAAGTATAAATGCTTTCGATAGGACAGCAAGGGTGTTCTATGGTTTGAAGACCGACTGGTTGTTCCCAAGAACCCCGAACTCAGGAAGAAAATTTTAGACGAGGCTCATCTCTCCAAATTTTCCATGCACCCCAGAAGTAACAAAATGTATCATGACCTCAGATCCTTGTATTGGTGGACCAGGATGAAGAGAGAAATTGCTATGTACATATCCAAGTGCGACACTTGCCAAAAGGATTAAAGCAAGCCATTTGAAGGTAGCAGGTACCCTACAGCCACTCCCTATACCATCTTGGAAATGGGAGGACCTCAGCATCGTCTTCATTGTGGGATTTCCCAACACCTCCCGACACCACGATTCTATTTGGGTCATTATTGATAGGCTAACCAAGACAGCTCATTTCTTGCCAGTGCATACCACCCACAGGGCAGAAAAATATGCAAAAATCTATATTGACCAAATAGTGCGCTTGCATGGAATACCAAGGACTATCGTGTCAGATAGGGGGGCACCTTTCGTCGCACATTTCTGGGAACAGCTGCAGAAGTCACTTGGAACCAATGTGATAAGAAGCTCAGCATACCATCCTCAATCTAACAGCCAAACGAAAAGAGTAAATCAGATTCTTGAGGACATGTTGAGAGCGTGTGTGTTATACTATGGCAAGAATTGGGATAAGTGTCTTTCTCTGGCAGAATTCTCTTACAATAATAGTTACCAATCCAGCCTGAAGATGGCACCTTTCAAGGCCTTGTATGGGAGAAGGTGTAGAACACCGCTAAATTGGTCACAAGCTGGAGAAAGGGAAATATTTGGACCTGACGTATTGCTTGAAGCCGAGGATAAAGTCAGAGTCATTAAGAAGAACTTGGAAGCTGCTCAGGCCAGGCAAAAGATCTATCATGATAAAAGAAGGAAGCCTCTACAATTCGAAGTAGGGGATCATGTGTATCTCAAAGTGTCACCCACCAAAGGTGTTCAGAGATTTGGGATCAATGGCAAATTAGCTCCTCTCTATATTGGGCCCTATGAGACCAAAGAGACTTGTGGGCCTGTAGCCTACCAGTTAAGGCTACCACCTCAAATGTCTGCAATTCATAATGTGTTTCATGTGTCTCAGCTGAAGAAGTGTGTCCGTGTTGGGGACATGTTCTCAAGAGCTATAAATTAAGAACAAGGCAACACAAAAAATGTTAAACGTTAAGGTCCTTCATCCTTCGAAACATTATTTCCCTTGGGATATAATGATCTTCGGACGAAGGTTATGAAGGACATACCTTCGGCAACATAACATATAATGATGAAGAAGAAATCATATAAAATGTAAAAGATGGGATAAACCATTATATATCAACTCATTTCTATTTCATCATTATGGAAAAAATAGAAATGATATCAAATTACAAATGTACCTTCGGCTAGAAAGGAGGTAAGAGTGCAAATGCAACGCAAAAGCAAAATGCCAAGTCAGTGTGAACAGTACGGGAGCACTGTTCATCTATTTATAGGCATGGGACACAGCC
The DNA here is from genome assembly GCA_029449295.1 of Zea luxurians. Lineage (NCBI taxonomy): Eukaryota > Viridiplantae > Streptophyta > Magnoliopsida > Poales > Poaceae > Zea > Zea luxurians. Next base: position 683,978 of record JAOPSE010000255.1, read on the forward strand.
CATGTAAAATTACATTTATGCCCTTTACAGTCGACTACAATAATGATACAAAACATCACGGGTCTTTAAGTCATTTCATCTTTAAGTCGGTGCACCCCTTAGTCTTGAGATCTGCCACTGTGCCGAAGCTTTATAGGTGATAGCTTTGGCGCTGCTTCCGAGAGAATCTGCTGAAGGTGTTCTCTTTCTCTTGGATCTTCAGCTATGAAGCATACCCCCAACAGTAGCCTCTTCGCGGTGCTAGATCATTTTTCGTAATGAGCTTGATCCGTGAAAAAGTCTTCTAGGCTTCGAGATGCCGAAGATCCTAAAAACACCTTCCCTGAGCTCGTTGGCGAGAAACGATTAAAATAATCCTCGCGCGAAGTGGCCTGATCTTGCAGCAGCTACGCGCGCCCTGGAGATTCACCTTCTCGGACCGTGTGGCCCACCGTTCAGTGAGTGCAGGTGGCTGTTTGTGCAGTGTGGAAGACCTTAACGATTTACCTTCCCACTTGCGACACTATATAAACAGACTAGTAGGTGTGAAGTTACCACACCATTCATTGCTATTGCACTGTTTTGCTGGCAAAATATTGACCAAAACCAAAGCTTGTTTGCTGCAACCTCAACCGAAGCTATTTACTTTGCTCAAGCTTCATAGCAAGAAAAAGCTTCGGCGAGATAAAGAAAAATTTTCAACTTCAAAAAACAAGAAATTCAATCATCATATGGCCAGAGTGCGTTCCACAGCTAGGGTTACGCATGACGGAGAGGAAGCCGAAGGTGCTGAAACTGCTCCAATCTCTAAAGTAATGAAGCGCTCGGGGCTAGTAGCATCGGAGGATACACCTGCTGCTGAAACAGAATAGGCTGATGTTGAGGAGACTGAGTCTGAAGATGATTACAGCGCGGTGCCAAGTAAACCTAGCCACCTGGATTTCGGGAAATCCACCATCTCCAAAGATGACTTGCCTAAGCTGTTGAAATTAGGCTATTTCAGTGAAGCAAAGAAAGAGCTGGTTCGTTTTGGTGGGGAAGAGACCACTCCGAAGCCAGGGAAGGATGAAGTGGTAGTCTTCAAGAGTTTCTTTAAGGCTGGCTTAAGATTTCCTTTGAATAAGATGATCGCTGTTGTATTGAAGAAGTTTGGGATCGACCTTCATCAGCTAACTCCCAACGCTATTGTCCGGCTTAGCATTTATATCTAGGCTCTCCGAAGCCAAGGGGAGGAACCATTTGGCGAAGGCTTCTGCTGAGTGCACGAGCTCCATTATCAGACAAAAGCTAGAGGAGATGGGCTACATGAAAATTTTGGCTGCTACAATTTTGCCTATCGCAAGACCACAAAATTTCTAGTGATTAGCTACCGAAGCAAGTGGCCAGCTGGCTGGAAGTCTGAGTGGTTCTATGTCAAAGTTGACGAAGATAAGGAGGACCTGGTCCAGAGTCCGCTAGAATTGATCTTCAGAGAGACCAGACTGCAGTGCAACATGACACCAGGGAGTCCAAGCCAAATTGCCCTGGCTGAATTTCAATTATTGCAGATCATATCGGCACTAGGGACTTAGTGCAAGAATTTTTGGCTTTCAGAGTGTTCCCAACTTTGAAGGAGTGGGACATGCCGAAGCTGAAGGGGGAAAAGAAGAAGGGGGAATTTGTTCGGTTGCCTTACCATTATAAATTCAAGAAACATTTCAAAGTGCTCTGCCAAGAGTGGCTGGACACGATCGAAGCAATGTGCAATGATATTCTCGGCAACTACTCCAAAAAAGAAGATCAACTAATGACTGTGGCCTTCGGCACCCACCCGAAGCGAAGGTTGAACCGGGTAATGGATGCTCTAAACTTTGAGTATCCCGACTATGAGCGGCTAGACAAGGATGCCGAAGGGCAAAAAAGAAAGAGAGTGGCTAGCATTCTAAATAAAGACGATGAAAAACAATTGAAAGAGAAAAAGCTGAAGCCTGAACCGAAAACAGATGCTTCGAAGAAGAGAAAAGCTACAACTCTGAAGCAGAAGGCAATTGACGAAGAAGAAGAAACTGCTGCAACACCCTCTACCACCAACGTGGAAGAAATTTAAAGGTAATGACTGAATCTTTGCCTGTCAAGCTAAGTCCACTGGGGCCACATCTGACGAAGCTTTTTCAGAAGGAAAAGGAGCCCGCAAAAACGAAGAAGGCAGCTAGGCCAAAGAAGCAAAGAATCATTACAGTGACAGAAGTCATTGAAGGGACACCGCCAGGAGCTTTAGCTCTAAAGGCGCCAGCTGTTGAGAGCACGACAGCCACCGAAGCTGCACCTGTAGAAGCCACAGCTACCGAAGCTGCCGCTGCCGAAGACACTCATTTAGAGTGCACGATTGCCGATATTGATAAGATACTGCAGAACATGGCTGCAGAAGAGGCTGCTGCAGCCACCGAAAAAACTACAATCCCAAACCCGGGAAGGAGAAAGAAATAGCCGAAGACACTTCGGAAGATGAAATTTTTAACTTTTGAAACTTAGTTGGTCAAGAGCTAACAATGGCTGAAAAAGAAGAGTTAAAAGAATATGCTATGTCTTGCGGATATCAGTCGGGAGCGCTTCTCTTCGGTGGCATCGATGACGAAAAATTGGGCTGCATCCGAGATCAGACTGGAGTGAAGGTTATCGGTACTCTATCAAAGAGTATTGGTTTCCCGAAGCTCGAAACAGATATTAGCCGCTACCGACGACAACACATCGTCGGTAGTTTATTCTATTCTAATTTCAAGGTAAACTTTTCTTTGACTTTTATTATTTCAATAACGAAAATGTTTTCTAACGAAGGTTGTTTATATGCAGAGTATGCTACTGAGTAAAGCTTTGAAAATGCAGCAAGATTTGGAGGATAAAAAACAGGAAGTTATAATTGAAAACTTAAAAGCAAGATAAAAGACCAATTAGCTGCTCTTGAAAAGAAAGACTTCGAGCTTCAGACAACCGAAGGCTTATTGGTAGAAGCTAAAGCTAAAATAGCAGAATTGAATACGAAGCTTCTGTCCCAGTCAGAAAGCTTCGAACAAGAGAAGCAGAAACTTAATGCAAAATTTGAAGTCGAGGTGCAGAAAAGTTCAGATTTGAAAAAGTCATTGGCAAGCCTTCAAAACAAATGCCTGGAATTTAGTAAACGATGTGTTCAACGCTTGAAACAAGTCTTCTATTCGGTTGGAGCCAGCAGCGAAAAATTCACTCCTTCGTCCGAGGACCTGCCGGGGGCCTTCAAACATATCGAAGGTGAAATTGATGACCTTGAAGAAGTTATAGCTGGATATGGTGACTTTTGTGCCCTGGTAGCTTCTCGGGGTATAGCTATCGCCTTCCTAAAATCTGGCTGCGAACATGGAAAGATTATCAATAGACCCAATTTTAGCTTATCACCAGCAGACCTGGATGATATTCCCAACCTTGCCCGAAGCATAGCAAATAGATTTATAAAACTGGTATGGACAAAAGGTGGATGAAGCAAAGCTAGTGATGAAGCTCGGAGTCATCTTAAGCCGGTAACAAAATCATACCTTATGCTTACCTCTTCCTTCGAACTTGAATTTTGCTTATAATACTTAAATGCATATAGGATGACGAAGCCGAGCTCGAAGCTAAAGAGTAAGAAGACGAAGCTGAAGCCGAAGCCGAAACTCAATAGATACTAATGAAGCTTGAATAGATAGCTGTAGGAAAAAAACTCTAAAAATCCTTGTAATAACCTTTGTAAAGAACAATATAATTAATTTTTACTTTGTAAACTTTGTCCATACCTTGTAATATATTCTTACCTTTCCATCAATGTATGAAGTGCTTTGGTGTGGACGAAATTAGCATTTTTGAGCCGAAGGCGAAAAACACCTTCCCTTCTTTTCGTACACAGCGAAGCATAAAGACTGCTTCTTTTTCTTTTTGTCGAAGCCTTATTTTTAGAGCCGAAGCAACTGCCTGTATTATGATGATGATGATCCTATGTATGTCTAAATGAATGTTTATGAATGCAAATGTATGATGTAATGTATGGTGCAAATGAATGTCCAGACACACACATACGAAGCCACAACCATATCCTTCATTCCCTTAGGATTAACCAAAGTCTCTTTGCCGTTTATTTTTCGACTTCACCGTTTATTTTTCGGTGTATCAGCGCTGACTTTTCGTTGTAAGTTCTGCATTCCCTTAGGAACGTCTTTTGAACTTCTTCGCCTTCTATTTCGGCAGAATCGCGTTGACTTTTCGCGCTTCGCCTTATATTTCGACGGAATCAGCGTTGACTTTTCGCTGTAAGCTCTGCATTCCCCTAGGAATGACTTTTGAGCAGAAAACTTACACTGCGCTCCCTTAAGAACGGCTTTTTGTAGCTTCGTCGTGCTCTGCATCCCCTTAGGGACGTCTTTCAAGCATCTCCCTATTTTTCTTTTCTCTTTGCACTCGATGGTGCATGCTCAGGTTTTACATTTACAACTTTGGGGGATGTTGCTCTTGTAGAGCTGAATTAAGAAAAAAGAAAAATTACATGCTATGGCCCCATTAAAAACCTTTCTCCCCCTTTGGAAAGGAAAAGGGTGCCATAGGAAAAAAATAAGAAACAAAAAGATTACATTAAGCTACACATAATATCACCGAAGCTCATCCGCATTCCAAGATTTAGGAATGTCGTTGCTGTCCAAATCCTTCAATCTGTAAGAACTGGGTCTTGACGAAGATACTACCAGAAAAGGTCCTTCCCACTTCAACTGTAATTTGCCTACTGTATCTGGGTTGGCAACTCTCTGAAGTACCAAGTGCCCTGGCCTGATATTTTTTAACCGAAACTTTCTATCATGCCATTTTATTGTTTCGGCTTGGTATTTATTGATGTTCTCCACAGCCTGGAGCCTGATTCCTTCTATAGCATCTTTTGCCACAGAATAATCAGCTTCGTTCTCTGCCGAAGCCACTGTTCTTATTGATCCTGTTTTAGCTTCTTCCGGGGTTATTGCTTCGTCACCAAACAATAATTTGAATGGTGTAAAGCCTGTTGACCTCGACACCATTGTGTTGTGGCTCCACACCACTTTGATCAATTCATCTGGCCACTTTCCTCTGGGCTGATTGAAGATTAACTTCATTATTCCTGTCATTATAATACCATTGGCTCTTTCAACAAGTCCATTTGACTCCGGATGCCTAACCGATGCAAAATGAATCTTCGTGCCAATTTGTTCACATAACTTTTTGAAGGCTTCAGCATCAAATTGTGTTCCGTTGTTGACAGTAATAGCCTTCGGTACTCTAAAACGACAAACAATATTTTGCCAGAAAAATTTCTGAACAATGGCTGAAGTTATCGTGGCTAAAGGCTTCGCCTCAATCCATTTGGAAAAAATATTCTACTGCCACCACAACATATTTTAAATTTCCTTGCGTTGGTGGAAGTGGGCCTAACAAATCAAGGCCCCACCTTTGCAACGGCCAAGTGGGCTATATTAGCTGAGTCAGAGACGAAGGTTGTTTTTGATCTCTTGCACATTTTTGACAACCTTCGCACTTTTGGACTAATTCTGCTGCATCCGAAGCTGCCTTCGACCAATAAAATCCTTGACGAAAAACTTTTCCCAGCAAAGGCCTAGACCCAATGTGAGATCCACACAAACCTACGTGTATTTCCTTCATCAATTCTATACCTTCAGCTCTGGATAAACATTTAAGCAATGGAGAACAGACTCCATGTTTGTATAACTACCCTTCTATTATTACATATGGTCGGGCTCTTGCCTCTATTCTCTTATTATAAGCTTCGTCATCTGAAAGACAATTGCCCTGGAGAAAGGATATAATCTCAGTTCTCCAATCTTCACTATGAACAGGGGATATATTGAGCACTGCTCTTTCAAGAAGTTCCATCGAAGGTGCTTTCATCGTCTCAAAGAATACCTCCGAAGGTAAAGGCAGCCCATGTGCCGCTGATTTGGCTAATAGATCAGCGTGCTCATTTTCTCCTCGTGGAATATTCTTGACAGAAAACCCTTCAAAAGAAGCTTCAAGCCTTCGAACTGTATCCAAGTATTTCTCAAGCTTCGGATCACTTGCTCTACAACTCTTGTCAATATGCCCAGAAATAACTTGGGAATCGGTTTTAAGAACTGCCCTTCTTATCCCCATTGCCTTTAACTTCCGAAGCCCCAAAAGCAAAGCTTCGTATTCAGCAATATTATTTGTGCAGCTGAAATCAAGTTTCACTGCATAACATGTTTTGACTTTGGAAGGTGCAACTAAGACAGCAGCTGTACCTGCCTCGAAGGTTCCCCAAGAACTATCGTAGAACACTGTCCAAGCTTCGGCATCTTTACTTGCTTCTTCTTCCTGAGCCCCTGGCGTCCAATCAGCGATGAAGTCTGCTAACGTCTGGGACTGGATCGAGGATCTATGCACATAATCAATGGTGAATTCATTGAGCTCCGTAGCCCACTTTCCAATTCTTCCAGTAGCTTCTCTGTTCCCCATAATATCCTTCAAAGGATGTGAAGAAGGGACAATTATATGGAATGCTTGAAAGTAATGCCGAAGCTTCCTGGAGGCCATTAAGACAGCATACAACACTTTCTCCAATTCTGTATTATTTTTCTTTGATAAGCTGACGACCTCAGAGACAAAGTATATTGGGGCTTGCTTTTTGATTTGTCCTTCAAGCTTTTCCTGCACAAGCGCTGCGCTTACTGCAGATTGCGAAGCTACCACATATAATAACAGAGGAGCCCCTGGCATGGGTGGAGTTAACGTTGTTAGGTCTATCAGATACTGCTTCAGCTCTTCGAAGGCTTTCTGCTGAGCTGATCCCCATTGAAAGACTTCGGCCGACTTTAGCACTTCAAAGAATGGTAAATTTCTCTCTGCTGATCTAGATATGAATCGATTCAGAGATGCCAATCTCCCCGTCAGCCGCTGAGCTCCCTTCTTTGTGCTTGGCGGCTCCATCCGGAGAATAGCTTCGATTTTATTTGGATTAGCTTCGATCCCTTTTGTTGAAACTAAACAACTAAGGAATTTCCCCTTCTTTACTCTGAAGACACATTTTTCTGGATTCAACTTCAGGCAAGCTTGCCGAAAGTTAGCGAATGTCTCCTGCAGATCAGCAATGTGATTTTCTTGCTTCGTGCTTTTTACTATGATATCATCTACATAAGTTAGCACATTTCTGCCTATCTGAGAATGAAGGACTTTCGCTGTCATTCTGCTGAAGCTTCCTCCAGCATTCTTGAGCCCCTCAGGCATCCGAAGATAACAATATGTGCCACTGGGGGTTATGAAGCTGGTTTTTGGCTCATCTTCCTTCTTCATCCAGATTTGATGGTAGCCTGAATAACAATCTAGTAGACTCATGAGCTTCGACGAAGCTGCTGCATCTACTAGAGAATCTATCCTCGGTAATGGAAACTCATCCTTCGGACATGCCTTATTAAGATCAGTAAAATCGATGCACATTCTCCATTTACCATTGGCCTTCTTCACCATAACAGTGTTAGCTAGCCATTCTGGGTATTTTACTTCTCTGATGACCCCAGCACTAAGAAGTCTTTTCACTTCATTTCGAGCACCTTCGGCTTTGTCATCAGACATTTTCTGAAGCCTCTGCTTTCTGGGTCTAAAGGATGGATCAACATTGAGCGAGTGTTCAATGACATCCCTGTTGACACCACAAAGATCGTTGGTGGACCATGTGAAGACATCTTTGTTGTTGAACAGAAACCTTATTAGGTTTTTCTCCTGTTCCTCAGACAATTGAGATCCCAGCAACACCTTCTGCTCTGCTATATCTTCACATAAGAGCATGGGCATCGGCTGATCGGCCGAAGCAGCCTTCTCCCTTCTGTACTTGTATTGTTCACAAGCTTCGGCTCTATCTATATTATGGATTGCTTTTGAATCTGTCCAGTTTCCTTCAGCCTTCCTGGCTTCCATGAATAGCAATAGGCCCTTGATCCGAAGGTATCTTCATGCAGAGATATGCTGGATGAAGAATTGCTTCAAAAGCATTGAGTGTCCCACGACCAATGATTGCATTGTAGGGGTACTCCATGTCAACAATATCAAACACAATTTGCTCAGTTCTTGTATTGTTGACAAATCCGAAGGTCACTGGCATCGTGATCTTGCTGAGCGCTACAATCTGTCTTCCACCAAAGCCGCAAAGAGGGTGTGTAGCATCATGAATCTTATCCTCTGCTCTTGCATCTGTCTGAAGGCCTTAGCAAATATAATATCTGCTGCACTGCCTGTGTCAACTAGAACATTGTGAACCAGAAATCCTTTGATAACACAAGAAATAACCATAGCATCATTGTGAGGGTAATCCTTGAGCTGAAGGTCCTCTTGGGAGAAGGTAATTGGGATGTGAGACCATCTTGACTTGATGAAGGGTCCCTGTACCCCGACATGTTGTACCCTTCTTTGTGCCTCCTTCTTCTGTCTCTTGTTGGCCAGCTCTGAGGATGAACCGCCTGTTATCAGGAGTACCAGCTTTGAAGCCGAAGCAGCTCCAGCTTGGTTGTTGAACAAAGCCATCAGCTCAAAAAGTGGAAGTGAGTTCACCGGTGGTGAGCGCCAATGTTGGGGACTTGTTCTTAAGAGCTATAAATTAAGAACAAGGCAACACAAAAAATGTTAAAACGTTAAGGTCCTTCATCCTTCGAAACATTATTTCCCTTGGGATATAATGATCTTCTGACGAAGGTTATGAAGGACATACCTTCGGCAACATAACATATAATGATGAAGAAGAAATCATATAAAATGTAAAAGATGGGATAAACCATTATATATCAACTCATTTCTATTTCATCATTATGGAAAAATAGAAATGATATCAAATTACAAATGTACCTTCGGCTAGAAAGGAGGTAAGAGTGCAAACGTGACACAAAAGCAAAATGCCAAGTCAGCGTGAACAGTACGGGAGCACTATTCATCTATTTATAGGCACGGGACACAGCCCATGTAAAATTACATTTATGCCCTTTACAGTCGACTACAATAATGATACAAAACATCATGGGTCTTTAAGTCATTTCATCTTTAAGTCGGTGCACCCCTTCGTCTTGAGATCTGCCACTGTGCCGAAACTTTATAGGTGATAGCTTCGGCGCTGCTTCTGAGAGAATCTGCTAAAGGTGTTCTCTTTCTCTTGGATCTTCGGCTATGAAGCATACCCCCAACAGTCCGCTTACCAATGGAAGTGCTATCTGAACCTGAATTATAGATAGAACCAGACTTGTCATATCAAGAGCACCCCATCGAAGTATTGGACCAAAAGGAAAGGTCAACTCGAGCAAAGTCAATCCAAATGTATAAGATCCAGTGGAGCAACCATTCAGAAGAAGAGGCTACTTGGGAAACTGAGGATTTTCTTCCCATAGGAATCGATACGTAACCCAAAAATCCAAAACCCCCCACCTACCCTTTGAATCTAAGTATAAGAGAAATATAGTTAACAAGAACTGAGTAAGCTGTGAGCTAAAATCTAGAAGGGCTTGCTTCTGAAGTTGCAAAGAGGATGACATTCGAAGAGCAGTTTACTAGGAAACCTTTACCAAAGAAAACACACCACGCAGCACGCACCTTCTTAGCACCCCCTCTAAAGGATCCCTACCCAAATCTCGGGGCGAGATTCCTTTAAGGGGGGAAGGCTATAACACCCCAGGTGTTACCCAAGGCCCTGGCTCAATCTATGTACCTATGGCCTATTATCACATGTGTGTAAATGGGGAGAAAGGGCACCAAAACTTTAGGAACCATGGCTTAGCTAAGTGATTATCATGATGGGAGGGAAACACTAGCCTTTCATGTATCTTCACCTTTGAAAAAGATTCTCAAACCCTAGTTTCCCCTCCTGAGCCATTAGACCCCCAAGCATTGGATTAAGGGGAAAACTATGCAAATGACAAATTCATGACTTGAACCCTTTACCAAAATTGAAGTACATTAATATATCTACCAAATAAAGTAGGGGAAGTATTACAAAAAGACCCCAAATCAGCCCCCAAGTGGAGAACACTATAAAGCAACTCACATTTTTCTCTAAGTCAAAAATCAGCCCTAATCTAAAGATTAGAAGTGTTCACCTATTTGTTGTTGACAAAACCACATGGTCCAAATAACAAAAAGTAGCCAAACTACCCAAGGCACACCCCTAAGAAGTTTGAAACCAAAACAGGGTTGTTTGACACGGTTTGGCATCTGTTTTGTCGTGGGATGAACAGTGCAAGTAGACAAGACTTGGCGCCACCATATCTTCCAAGCCAGACCCGATCTCCCCTTGGAACTCACATGAACTAGATAGCTCTAGGTGCAGGGAAGAAATCCTACACAAGTCATATGGCAAGATTCGCACGTTTGGGTGCTCAACAGGCGCAAGAACTTGGGCAGAATAACACAGCCACGTGTTCGACGCACCCTGGCAATGCCAGAGCATGCCCCGGTGCTCAACCCCGCGCGCGCTGCACCGCGTCAACTCCGCGCCCACGCCCGCGCCTGCGACTATAAAGCCAACCCTAGCCTCGACCGTATGCCCCCGCGCGCTCCCAACCCCGCCCGAGCACAAGTTCACCGGTGTTTGCCCTGCGCACGATGTGCCAGCGGCCGCCCGACCCCCGACCACCGTAGACAGGCCACTCCAACCGTCCTCCACCCCGCCTGATCCCTTGGCTAGCTTCCCCGGAGCTCAGTGAAGCTCCCCGAACCCGTAGACCGAGCATCACCTCACTGGAGGTGCCGGATTGACGCCGCCGGACTTCAACCTATCGTTGTCGCACGTAGACCGAGTTGCACGGTAAGCCACTCGTTGATTCCTTGCGCCTACATCATCCCTGACCTCCAGTGAAGCTCCCCGTGCGATTTAATCGAGCTCTCCCGCCGTGAGCAGGCCAGAGCACGCGTCACCGACGAGACCGACCACCTGCGCACGCGGCCATACCTACTCCGGCCACCACCGCCGGCGATCCACCCCTCGACGTGACTGCCCGGACCTCACCCGACCCTCCACCGGACCTCTCCCGCCACCGGTAAGCCGCACCACCCCTTTTCCTCTCTGCGGCCACTGTTCCGGCGAGGAGGGAGCTCGGGTTAAGAGAGAGAAAAGCCAGGGGGTTTTTGGAAACGTGAGTGACTCTGGTGAATAGTTTCCAGGGGCGCGGATTTAAGGTTTTGATTAAAAACAACCCCAGGGGTCCCGATGCAAACCTGTTTTTTATAAACCTTTAAGATTAACTCTTTTTAAATAAGTAGAGAACTTGAAAAATTCATAACTTGAGTTTTATTCAACCAAATTTGGTCAAACTAATTTTGCTAGGTCCTAAATATTACGAACTATTCGGCAAAAATAATAAACACCCTGGTTTTTGCAATACTTTTTAGAGTTTTAATTTAAATAAGCATACTGCTCAAAACTAAATAACCAGAGGAAAAATAAAATACTTTAGGACTAAGGCTGAGAAAAATTGGAGATGTCCTTGGCTAATAACTACACTGTTTAAAAATGTTAAACTCCCAGTATACTAGGTTAAGGAGGGATTAACCATTAAAACTTGTATTGACCCAAACCTTAAGAAAATGAAAAAGGGAATTTACAATAAGAACCAGAAGGCAACCACATTTTTCCTAGCTTGCTTAGGTGATATAGTTCATAAGAAAATTATGTTGAACCCTCTGTTAGTACAAAAGAAATGCACCACATTTTATTTTATAAAAATAGTAAGAACTTAGAAAAATCCTAGAAAAATAACCCTAAGGAGAAACCACTCCAATCCTTGGGATAACTACTATTGTGCTAGTATAAATCTAGGAAAAATACAAGTTTTGTTGTTTCATATTTTTCAAATGACAAGTTAGTTATAAGTACCTTTTTGACATTAAAACTTTAGAAAATCACAACTAAATAACCATTAAGTCACTTTCTATGATTTTTGGCACAGAGACATGCCATTACGCATAGATGTTGGCAAAAATAATTTTTAGTGCAAAACCCCCCACTTAAATTAGAGCTGTAGTGCAAAGTGACCATCCACCCTCACTTTTGTTATTTTTGCCTAGAATTTATCCCAACTATTCTTAACCTCAAATTTGTAGAACAGACTACAATGCTCAATATTAGCCCACTGTAATTTTTGCAACATTTTTGGAAAACTCTAAATAACTATGGTAGTTCAAGCTCACTTTAAAAGCATAAATAGAAAATAAAAAGGGGAATTGTGGAAGGAATTAATATTATACAACTAGATTTCTCTAAGTTTCCAATACAACTTGAAGGAAAGAATTAAATTCTTAATTTCACTCAAGGCCCTACAATAGGTGAGTATAAAACACTAAGAGCATCGTACGATAAATAAACCCTAGTTACCACTGCCTTAGTATTGTCTTACCATACATCGAGTTTACTAAATCTACATCTCATTAACATACATGTACTTTATTCATGGCATTCGATAGATTGTAATATCACTGACGAAGAGTACGTCCTCATTCTGGAGCAAGGAGTTGCTCAGGAGGTAGTCCAGGAGCCAGCACCAGAGCCTGCCACTGAGGATCTGCCTGCCCCAGCTGTTGAAGGCAAGCCCCGGTTTTATGCATAACCATTATATATGCTATTTTACGGCACTTAATGTTTGTAGGCTTGTACTGTGCACTTAAGTGTAGGAGTTGACTGAAACCCTAGTTGCATGAACTCAGGATTCCTTTTGAGATGGATACTAGTATGCTAGGTCGAGTAGCTGCTTTACTAATTAGGGATCTCGGTAGAAGTCAAGAGATTTTTCTAGCACTCGCGTGAGGTCAGGAATTGGTTGTATCCATTTTTATATCGTTATGATGATGGTCTATGGACAACGATCCATGGGGATGCATTGTCTACGAGATAGAAATTGGAATAAGGATTAAGGTGTGGTACCGTGTGTCAAGCGTTTGAACGTACTAAACACATGCCGAGAAATATGGTAAATCGGTAAGCCTAGTACCTGAGTGAACTTGCCGGCGGATTGATCTCCTCACTTGACCTGAGACGTGGTCTCCCATTCTAGTTATGGTGGGTACAAGTGCGATCATTGCACGACGACAGTCGGGGTCAGTGAGGCATTGTACGCCAAGGCAGTGGGCCTCTTTCTGTTGACGGGGAATCGACGGGGACGGTTGATGTGTGTGGGGACGGAGTGCCTCGCCATGTTGTGTGTTTAGGTTTACCTTGCAAGGTTTAAAAACTCGATTCGAATCGTCTACTTCTCACAGCTAATGAGACTGCTTGATCCATACTGCTACATTGAGTAATAAGTGGAAATGAGGTGACTGGCAAAAGGTGTTGATTGATAAAATGTTTGATACCATGTATGAATAGCTAGGTACTCATCTAGTTTAAAAAGGATCAGACTAAAACTTGAAAAGCTAAAACTGGATTTTAGACACAGGTAGTGCTTTTGGCAAACCAAATCCCCCAGCCAAAACAGTTGCATGTCTAGAGGTAGAGGAGTAGACTCCTCACACCGGGTAAGTCTAGCTGAGTATTAGTATACTCAGCCTTGCTTGTGACATAAGTTTTTACAGGTTCTCTCGAGGATATGGTCGCTGGAGTGACTTGGCCGTCCACCTTACCACTAGGTTGGATAGTCGAGTGGGACCCTACCTCAGCAGGAGAGGAGCATGAGGAGTGATGGGCCAGGCTTCCCCATCCTCCCTTTATTTCATCGTTAGTTAATTTCCGCTGCATCGAAAACAATGGCGACTACTTTTGCAAAACTCCGATGATGATGTAATAATACTAAGTACTCCTTTAATTTATGGTGTTATGCTTTATTGTATTTTCTCTGTGCCTCACCTTCGAGTGAGTATGTGGTACTTGATCCTGTTAGTGGCCTTGTCGGACTAGATCCGAGGGACTGGCGGTTTATTCCTATTTAAGTGTGGTCTAGCCTCTAAGGCGGGACTTAGGCACTTAAGTTAGAATAATTCGGGCAGTTCCGCCACATTTACCATAAGAGAAGACCTTTATGCCGAAGCCGAAGCCCCCCTGTAATAATCCATATACTGAAAACACATGGTTAATCACATTTTTGAGGACCTTCAGAATAGGAAGGCCCCCAACACCTCTAATATCTAGGTCACCCCAGTGGTGAAGCCAAATCACTTCCTTTGTTTTTTCCTTCTTTGTCATCATTTTTACATCTCACATTTTTTTCTTCTCTTGTGGCATCTAGTTTTCTCTTTGTTTCTTTCGAAGGAGATGCAACCTTAGTATCTAAATGAGAAAACCCTTCAACATCACTCGCATCTACCTTTGGTTGGTTAGGTTGCTTTGTGGAAGGCTTCATGCTTGATTTCTTCTCTCTAATCATTATAATAGCTTCAGGGTCCATGATACTAACCATTTATTACTTTTTTACTCCAGCTTCAGCCTCTTAGGCCATGTTATGGTAATCAGGATATTCGAAGCCGAGTGCGTCCACCACTGTATTCAATCTACGTTTTTCAAGTGTCCCGAAGGATGCTATCATCAACTAGTCCTTTTTAATGGTGTGATTACCAACGATTTCATTGCTCATGGTTTCAATAGCTTCTAACCATTCGGGTATGGGTGTTTAAACATAGGGTGATCTTTGAATCGGTATGGTAGCATCACCACAACACCCGGTTTCACCTATTCATCACCTTTCTTAGGCTTCAACATTCTCCAACCAGCACTTACGGGTGTTGGCGCATTTTTGGGCCAAACACATATGCTCCCTAGATCTCTCTCACGAGGAACGTGACCTTGGGGAACCCCTCTGCGAGGCGTCGGAGTGTCCACGATAGGTTACCGAAACGCCCGTGATAGGTAACACTATTTGGAATAGTCTTGAACTCCACATATATGTTGGCACCTTCTTAGGGCCAAATAGCAACAAACCCTAGGGCGCCTTCATGTCATGTACAGGACCTTGGGTTTGGCTCTGAGAGGTGCTAGACGGTCCGTAGTAGGTCATTAAACCATTTGCAATTGGCCATCAGACAGTCTGCATGTAGGCAGTGGACCATCCGTAATGGCACAAAGAGCTCTCAGGTGAACCTAAATATCACCCCTAGAGAGACCTCATCTATCACACCCAGTGTTAAGGGCAAACCCGGGTGCATCTCATATGTGCGCCAAACAAGATCAACACATACATTGACTCAATGTATAGATACAAATGACGCAAACTTTATTACATAACGAAATTGTCTTATAAAATAACTGGGAATAAATAAATCAAACAAATATTATTCCTCTGTGCCATCAAGCTGACTGAAAGACGATACCTAGATCGCATCGAACTCAATGTAGTAGTCCTCCTCCGGTGGCACCTACTCTTCTCCTGTGGGGGGGGGGGGTTATTGCTAGGGTGAGCTCACTGGTGTTCATCGCTCAGCAAGTGTGGGGAATAATGTGCATGAGCTCACTTAGGGTGGGGGCTCATGTGTAGTGTAAGGCTGATCAACAAATAATGGTCAAGGCTGAGCATTGCTTTTAATAAGTTGGTCAAATTTTGGTAGCAGTTACTAAGTATAAGTGTATAACATCCCAATAAAATAAGAGATCATAGTTGATAATAAATCCCACAATGCAATACATATGACAGATTAAATTTATATCCATAAGTTAATCATGTGAGAGTCTTAACCGCGAGCATGGCTGATATACCAGTTTTACACTCTACAGAGGTTGTACCCTTTACCCACAAATAGTGTATCCCATCTAGCCAAGGTTTGCAAGGCCATTAGACACTCCTGAGATGAATGGCTAGGCATCCACTACGAGACATTTACAAAGTTCCACCCGCTTTAGAAAATCTGATACAGTTTCATGAGAAGAGCGATATAGGAATCCCTCGTCCAAACAACCATCGCAGCATAATCTAACCGAGAACCTCCCTACACCGGCAACTCCTCTACCGCACTGGCCCTTTTCGGGTAAGATAGTCCTCCACTAGCTTTCCTAATTAGTTAGCCAAGGGCGTCCCATTCCACCCTTGTGGTAGCACTATTATCTCAAGTTAAGCTCTATGTTTCAATTAACACCATAATCTTATCATCAACAATAAATAATCTAGTAACAATAATGAAGCAGGATCACATGTCTTATAACATTACTTCCCCAAAAACCAGATAGAGCTTGGCCAAAGTACCCAATAATTCATTTGCATGCAAGGTGTGGGTAAACAAAACTAGGGTAACCTATTAGGTCCCATCAAATTAACCTAAGCATGCCATAGTGATTAATAGGAACATTATTCGGTAAAGAAGGGTGATCAAGGGCACAACTTGCCTTTAGCGAGCTACTGCTCAGAATCTTCAACCTGCTGTGCTCTGGGTTCCTCGGTCTCTTGCTCGTCTACTCGCAACAATACAAACAAACATTGGATAGGAAAGATTAACATCACACTAAACATGAGAGCAAACTGTATAATAATGTTCTACTCGTCGAGACGAAACCGTAGGTTCGAGAACCACTAAAATCGGATTTATGATTGAAAAGATATATTTCCCCAAAGTTTTACGTGTTTAAACAATAAAACTATATTCTATTATTATAGGTCATCAAGAAAAGATAAAGAAATAACTAATTTGACTTTAATACCATTTATAACTTGATTAGAAATGGTATTTTAGTCAAGTAATAATCATGGACCAAATTACAATATTACATTTATCTCAGTTTATAAAATTTAATCTAATAATGATAGGTTAAACAAGTATTTAATTATTTTTGAAAACATGTTACATAATAAAATAGAGTTATTAGCATGTAGGCAACATTATTACGGAGCTAACACAACTTGAATGGAGTAAAACGGAACTAAAACACGAAAGATATTAATTTTCTAAGTTTTCTAAGTTATTTTATATTAATTTTTATACCTATAAATCAATTTATGTATTTATTTTATAATTTCCTGGAAACTAATGAACGGCAGCCATTATTTGCTTAAAACTACGGGTTGGTTCATAAAGGAGACAGGGGCTCTTTTGCAATTACACACGACCGAAGGGGTAGAATGGGTTCCTGGTCGTAGGATCATATTTTGAGGGCCACGATTAGATCGACTCTGAATCGGTATGCATCCGGAGTCGTTGGATTCGCGATAGATGGCCGAGGTACACGCGACAACCTAAAATGCCAGATAGATGATCGATGGCTGAGTTTTAATGCTGTGAAGGGGTATTTCTATGTTCTAACCAGAGCCGCCCAGAGGGAAATCAACGGCTCTGGCCGCATCTTCCCCACACATCTCTAGGCTGCGGCAGCGGCGCCCTTCTACATGGCGGATCTTCGCTGATGCACAACGATCTGCTTCCCTGAGCCCTAGTTTCCTCCCCCAATGGCGCTACGTGCAGTATAAACGAATGTGGAATGGTTGGAGGGAACCTTACCGGCGATTATTCGACTTCGAGCGCTTCTCACGGAGAGGCGCGATCTAGCAGCGACGGTCTTGCTCCGATGAGCAATTGGCGCAATTCCATGAACATTCCCGGTTAACCGACACCACGCTAACCTTCTATATGAACCAGTGATCGCCCCAAACTCGACCACGTGATCGCGCCGTTGATGATTGCACGGAACAACGAACGGCCGCTCGCACACTCTTATCTCCCTCAAATGGTTCTCGGTGGTTGGTTATCTCCGTACCTAGCTAGGGTTCCTGGACCACAGGGTGCCCTAACTTATACCCTAGAGCCAACGGGATGGCAATCGGATCCCACCCAGGTGCAGCGGCGAGGTTGTTACGCCAACACCCTAGTTGTTACGCGCGCAAGCTGGGTGAGAACCCTGTTCAGCAGGCCCCCTCATCAGTGAAAGGAAACACCCGTGCTCACCTGGCTTCGACTGACCTGGCGGCCCCACCCGGCAGTGTCGGTCATCTGGAAGGGCATGGAGACATGCTAAGGTGTGGGACTTTGCTCGGATGAACGCACGAGCGTGTGGGTGAGTGCTGTCCTGTGGGTCTCTTCTGTCAGCGAAAACAGGAGGCACGAGCTGCCTGCATGAGTGACTAGAGCGTGGGCCCTACTAGCCAATGGAATACATCGTGTGGGTGCATAGTGCAGTGAAAGGAAACTGGGACGCTTGAAGGGAATACAGACGGCGAGGTGGGCTGGCTGGAGTACACTGGGCTCAAGCGTAGGTATGCACTTGTTTCTCTTTTTATTTTCTTATTTTATGTTCTGTTTTGAACTTCTTTCATAAATTTGAATTTTGATATCAAAATTTGAACTTGTTTTGTAAACTCCACCCATAGATTATGTGCACAAATAAAAGTACCAGCATGATGCAATATTCTTATTTTATTTCATTTTGTGTTTTTTCACAAAAAGGGAAATATGCTTCAATGAATAAACTCTTAAGCAACCTAACCATGATTATTATTCCTTGCATAACTAGAGCCTTGGAATTCTCATTCTAGGGTTTACATCATCAGGGAAAGATCATATGGTCGTCTTCGGTCAGTAGGCCACCCAAGACACCTCTATACTACATAGAGTCGAATAGAGGTGAAGATTGATATGTGGAAACTACAACTAAAAATATGCTACACCTACTCCTAAGGCATCAATGATAAATAAGGTAAATATATTGGTTCTATTGGATTGTGTTCAAGGGCTTCTCAATTGGTCGTACCCCTTTATATTTATACGGGGAGGTCTAGACCCGTTCCTAGGCAAGATCCAACAGATTCCCACGGATAGACTAGGATAACTATGGCAGGACCTCCCAAGTTATTGGGCCTACATGCACCTGCCCTTGGCTCAAAGACCTCAAATGGCTATGCATGTGCACCAGATAAATTAACAAGATCTGTCCGAGTGCCCCAAAGACCTCGGATAAACCACTTACAACCAGGACCGCAGGATTAAGTAAACACAAATCACACACCAACAATTTTGCAGCGGAAATCTTATTACCAAATTTTACAAGTTACAACAAATTTACATTATATTTATCGGAGTGGTTACAAAAGTGGTTCAAAGAATAAACTTTGAAATGTTATAAATTATTTATAAGTTTGAAATATATGCTAGCTTAAGTGAACATCCTCAGTAAGAAGTATAGAAGAAGTACTTAGACTTATAAGAAGGCTGTGCCCACCGGCGCTTAACACCAATCACAATCGAAGTGACTCGTAATCTGCAGCAACAATGGGAAAATAAAACCCTAAGTACGCAAGTACTCAGCAAGACTTACCCGACTAAAGAAAAGACTCTCAAGGGTATGCTGGCCTTTTGGGAATCAAGGTATGGTTCAACAAGAATCAAAGACTCTATTTGCAGAAAAGCTTACTATGAGTGGATCCTTAAAAATCCATTTTTACTTGTCAAGTTAAGTACAGTTACCTGCATCTAGAGTTCTTTCTACCCTAGTTCAAACACTTGGCCTACACTAGCCATCTTTTATCATCCCATCAGTTCACTGGATTGCTACGTGTAAGTCAGTGACCAAGTCTTCATGTCCGAGAAGTAACAGCGATCCAAATCGATTAATACCTAGCTTGGGATCTTCAACCACACGACATATGTAGCACTAACCCTCGCATATGTCAACTCACCACCGGGTTTCTTAAGACCAGATCGAGTTCATGCAAACCGAGAGCATAGATACACCACCGTCTAGCCTAGGGGTGGGCGTTCAGGTTACCCAAAAGTTTCAGGTCGGGTAATTCGGGTTTTTAAAATTTCGGGTTTTGAAAATCGATACCCGAAATTACAACGGGTTTTGCAATACCCGAAAATTCGGGTACCCGAAATTTTGGGTTCGGGTTCGGATATTCCCGAACTACCCGAACTATTGTGTCGGCTTCGTAAAAACACATACACCCTATTAAATTAGTATAAAAATATAGTTTTAATAATGATATACATAGACATATAAAACACAAGCAATCCACAATCACAAGTTATGCACACTTACATATAATTATAGATGTACAAATTAATAATTAAGCATGACATTAGTACATGACACATGAAAGTTCGGGTAATCGGGTATTTTGGGTACCCGATCGTTATACCCGAATTAACTGAAATAAATTCGGGTTTTGCAAGTTGTCACCCAAAATTCCCGAACAAAATTCGGGTTTCGGGTATTTCGGGTTCGGGTACGGGTATTTCGGGTTTGGGTTTCGGGTTACGGGTTTCTTGCCCAGCCCTAGTCCAGCCTCTTGCCACGGAGAGTACACGCTACTCTCGCCATCTCTCCACTCTCATTGCGTGTTGGCCTTTCTGGTATTAGTTTGCCCGAGGCAAAGCTTACCCATGACGAGGCATGTGGCCAGTTAAAAGGTCCTCGATCATCGAGCCTACATCGACACGGTCCTTAATCGACTCAGACGGAGACACTACACTGAGACTCCCTTCTCGTGCAAGTCAACCGCCCGGTCCCAGCTTTATTATTTAAACCCAAAGTTTGGTATCTGACAGAGGTACATCTTTTCCGATGTTGAACCCATCACGATCGTGATGGATCCACCATCACAAGTTTTTCTTTTGTAAAAATTCCCATTCACTGTGAAGCATCACCTTTTGTTTTTAAAACAAAACATTTTGTTTTTCTAAAGCAAGGCTAAGCATCATAAAAATCCTTTTCATAAAAGGGTATCAAGGAAGGGTAATCAATTTTCCAAGGAAGGAAATGCATCAACTATTTAGCACACAACTCCTATCACCTAATGCATCAAACAGGGTGATAAAGATTTTAAAACATAAGGAAGGGGATAATGCACCGAGGCTTGCCTGGAATAAACACTACGTTAGTGTTTGTTAGATGTCGATCACTTGACTATCAGCCTTTATCTTGGCACTCGTTCAGATTATCCATCTTCAGGTTGGTCTGACTGACGAAACCGTCCTGCGAAGATGTCCAATCTCTGCATTATCTTGGGGTCGACTTGGGTCATCTTCCGCATCACGCGATCAACTAGCGTACCTAATGATATGCATAATGCGTATGCATGAACATAAGAAGAACTAGAACAAGAATAAATAATGCTACACGATAGAAAAGTAAACACTCAAAAAGGATGTCGACATATCACTAAGCACAACTAACACATTTTTCCAACTTAACTGGATCTAACACAAACATCAACATAATAAACCAAGCTCAAGTCCTAAATCAACCTTAGCTAGCACCCAATATCAAACGACTTGCCAAACCTTGCTCACTTCTCTTGAGTACCAACAACCCATAATAATGATAGAAACATGTTAATCACTTTCTAAACCATTTGTCCGGATTAATTTGCATAACATGCCAAATACGTGAACATTACAATATTTTATGACTTAGCAGACAAAGTATTTTTAATCGAATCACACCATGCCTACAAATTTACTAACATATTCTTCACTTCATTTATACCTCAAACCTATATTTCACCCCACCTCGCTACTACTTCATAATTATAATAATTACGCTATTCCAGTCTATTCAGAGGTAGCGCATACATCGCAATACAATAAAATATACACATGCTCTACTCTCCTTAGCTAAAGCTCAACATTTTAAGACTAATAAACTTAGAATCATTAGTCTAGGACATCTAATTTTGGGAATAAGGATAGAAGCACATCAACTTTCTAAACTACCCGATCGGACGACTTTGCATAACCCGCCAGCTAATTAAAATGTCTACTAGCAAAGCATTAATTTATTTAAACAAACTAAATCGGCACGACAACATCGTGAGAACTTACTAACTAGCCAGATAAAACACAACCTAGCTTTCGCATTATAATCTAATCACGCTATGTATACAAGTCTTCCAACACATGCTTCATATCATTAATACCTAAGACTAACAATACTTAGGTTAATTAATCTAGTATACCTCGGACTTAAAATAACAATTAGTAGCTTTACAATTAGCTTTAAAATTACTATTCCATAGTCTCGTAAGTAGAGTATTATCAAGGACTGTAGATCTTTATAAGACCATAATCTTAAGGTCTAATGACTTAAAACATTAATGTAGACCCTTTATCATGAAATTCTCATATTTTAACTGAAACAGACTTGTCGATGCTATTCATTTAAATTATTCCAGTAGCAATCAACATTCATCCATGACATTTAGTCTATTACTAAACATAGAATACAATTACTACCAGATAAAATCATTGACTTTATCATGGGGTTTCTCATATTTCGACTGAAATTGGCTCGCTAACACTACTCGCTTCCAATTTATTTAGGAACGATGCAACAGAGCAGCATACCTAAAATAGTAAGAATATGGAGCTCATCACATAGCACGCCTGCTAAACACGAGAATCATCACGACTAATAAATCTAGCTAATCCAATCATCGAACTAATAATAGAAATAGCGAATCAACTCACCATATTGCAATTTGACTCGATCATCACACGAACGATGACGACCTTCGATTGAAGTCTTCGACCGAGCACTTGATGACGATGCACATGGGCCTCGCTTCTTCACCAATTGACATCCTTAGACTTCTCCCGAACTATACCCGGCTCATATTTGCAAGAACGCGATGATTTTTGGTTCGGGGTTTTCGTCGAACATCTGATGAGTGACATATGGAACTTCACTGTCTTCCCTATCCACAGTCCCATCTTCAAGCTCATCTCTACACACATCCTGACCACTACTAAAGCAACATCGTTTCCCTCAACAGAA
This sequence comes from Zea luxurians, assembly GCA_029449295.1. NCBI lineage: Eukaryota > Viridiplantae > Streptophyta > Magnoliopsida > Poales > Poaceae > Zea > Zea luxurians. Next base: position 706,641 of record JAOPSE010000255.1, read on the forward strand.
CTACAACGTGGAGAGCAAGATGGCCAGTGAACATCGTTTCCCTCAACAGAACGTAGAATGGCGAGGAAATGGAAGCACCATGGGGGATGGAATCTGATGATTCGACGGTGGCCGCGACAGCGAGCAGGGTCCCAAACTCGACGTCGACGTTGATGAGTGCTAGCGCTGTGTGAAAGCTCTCTTGTGAGTTTTGGTGTTTGGATGACAACTCAATTAAAGGACTAACAAGTGTACTATGTGTTGAACAGGTGCTTAAGGTAAATCTAACAGGGTTCAACACAAGTGAACAAATGTGATGGTCCAAGAACTGGATTATGGATACATAATGGACATCATAAGTAAGATGGACATTGCATAAAGTGAGACTCGGGTGCATAGCTCGGAGACAACTGATCAAGCCAAGGACGGAGGCAAGAAGAGCTTTGAGGTACCAAGTGCACGGGAGAAGGTCAAGGAGGCTGAGGAACCCAAAGCCAAGGGTGAAGAAGAAGGCTTGCAAGGTCAAGGGTGATCGAGTTGAGAACAGCTACGGCACATCAAGGATCACTACATAAGGACGTGACTTACAGCCAATGAGGTAACAACTACAGTTATGTGGTGTAAGTCATAAGGCTCAAGATCAAGCTCTAAGAAGGAGATCAAGGTCACTAGAAGGAGAACAAGTGTCAAAACCAGAACTGGAAGCAGCCCAAAAGAGCTAAGTTCACCTTAATCTTTAGTTTGGGTTGTTCCTATGTTTGGAGATGTTCTATGTGACCTTTGCAGGATGTTGGAGCTAAGAAATGTCAATCTAGATCAAGTCAAGCTGACTTGATGATTTATGAGTCCAACATCAAAGCTCAAGCATGTCAAATGCTATAGATGTAATAATTAAGAGAAGGTATGTTTCTAGACTTAGTACATTGGTTTTGTGGACTAATATACTTGTCTAAGTGTTAGAAACAGAAAGAAGAAGAAAAGGAAAGAGGTGCAAAAGGCTTGGCTGTGTACAGCCAAGACTCAGCTCAGTCTGGCACACCGGACTGTCCGGTGGAGCACCGGACAGTGTCCGGTGCGCCAGGCTGAATTCTGGTGAACAGGCCACTCTCGGGAAAAGCCGGCGGCGTACAACTATAATTCACTGGACTGTCCGGTGAGCCAACGGTCGCCTGAGGCAACGGTCGGCCGCGCAATCCGCGCGTGACGCGTGGACGAGCCAACGGTCAAATGGGGGCACCGGACTGTCTGGTGTGCACCGGACAGTGTCCGGTGCGCCAACGGTTCCAGGACTGCAACGGTCGACTGCTCCATTTATGGAAGGAGATCAGGCACCGGACAGTGTCCAGTGGTGCACCGGACTGTCCGGTGCGCCACCCGACAGAAAGAAAGTATTGCCTTCCAAATGGGATTCCAACGGCTCCTAGGCCCCTTGTGCCTATAAAAGGGACCCCTAGGCGCCTCAAGCAACGTACAAGTGCAGCCAACAAGTGTAGAAATCACTCGAACCAATTCTCACTCTCCCTCTTGTGTGTAACTCTATAGTTTGTGTAGAAGGCACAACTATAAGCCTTTAGAGAGAGGAGAAGTGCTGCGAAGAGCTAGAGCAAGGTCTTGAGCGTATCGTTACTCTGCCGGGGTGCTGCCAAGAAGATTGTAAGCAGCCGCGGTTTCGTTGTAACAAACTCAATAGTGAAAGGCTCTATCTGTCATACTGACAGATCTGAGCAAACGGAGGAAGGAGTTGAAATAGACTCCAAGCCCAGGTGTGGCTAACTCCAACGAGGACTAGGCAAGCATTTCAGGCTTGGCCGAACCTCAGGATAAATCCTTGCGTCTGTGTGCTCTGTTCTGTATTGTATCCTGACTCTCTGCCTTACTCGATTTTATATCTGCACTTCAACACTTATCCGTGGTATAAGCTTTATTTGAAGTGCAGGACATTTTGAGACAGGATCTCCGATTCCGCGGCAACCTACTCGAAGGATCTTCTCATTTCACTGCGTACGAAGTCTTCGAGTAGAGTAAGAATTTAAGTTTTAAATTGAAAAGTTTTATTCGCCTATTCACCCCCCCCTCTAGGTGACATCCAGATCCTGTTCTCGGGTCAAAGGGAACTTTCACTGTGGTCGGGCGAGATCCGAGCGGGACCAGGGACGCGCGCACACAGGTGATGGAGGCCGAGCGCACGGCTGCAGAGAGACTCGACCGGCTGGAAGGAGTAGAAGGCGCGGCGACCATGTGAAGGAGCTGAAGGAAACGCACTGGAGCTGGAGCAAAGGAAGGAGCATAGGCGAGTTGGGAAGACCGACGAGCTCGCATGCGCAGCAGGGACAGAGCAGAGGCCAGCTAGGCGAGCACACGGCTGGGTCAGGCTCGGCGGCCATGGCGAGCAGAGGACACCGGCTTGGAGGAGCGCGCGGCATGGGCGAGCGTAGGGAGCTCGACCGGCGCAGGGGCACACAGCCAGGGGATCCGCCAGCCACCATCGCGCCCAGGAAGAATTCACTGGGATTGGGGAGACGGACGAGCAGAGGAACCCACGGCTACGCGCAGACAAATCCGAGGGAGGGAGAGAAGCAAGGAGGGAGCTGTTGGGGACTTGTTCTCAAATGCTAAGAGTTAAGAACAAGGCAACATAAAAAGTGTTAAATGTTAAAGTCCTTCGTCCTTCGAAGCATTATCTCCCTTCGGATATAATGAATTCCGAACGAAGGTTATAAAGAAAAAACCTTCACAAGCACAATAAATGATGAAGAAGGATTCATACACAAGATATGAAAAAAATAATATAAACACTTTAAACGTTATTATCAACTTATTTTTATTTGCATTACTGTATTAACAATGACAGATTATAAATGTACCTTCGGCTCGAAGGAAAGTAGGGGTACAAGCGTGACGTGAGAGTAAATGCCAAGTCAGCATGAACAGTACGGGAGTACTGTTCATCTATTTATAGGCAAGGGACGCAACCCATGTAAAATTACATTCATGCCCTTTATATTTGCTAATAACTCTATAGTAATTCTTCGAGGTCTAATTTGCCTTTTCATCTTTAAGTCGGTTCCCCTTTTCTACTGTCATGCCGAAGCTTTCCTGTGCACAGCTTCGTGATCACCTTGTCCTTCGTCATAATCACCTTTCATCTCGCTCAGGCTTCATCCTGACCATGCTCTGTATGCTCATGATCCGAATCCGAAGATACCTGTTCACATATTTCACTTGGAAAACATTGTCAAATCATGTTTTTGAGGACCTTCGGAAGCCGAAGGCCCCCAACAGTAGCCCCTCGCATTATTAATTTGCTAGAATAATAAATTCAGATTGCGATATGGACGAAGGCCTTAAGCCGAAGGTCCGAAAAACACCTTCCCTTTGCTAGAATAGCAATAGTCAATGACAAGTGGGGCCCCGTCACTTGCAACGTACTGGGCGTATAAATAAGAACGCGCCGTGAGCACATTTAGCACGCTTTCTTGCCGTCGTCTCTTGCCTTCCTAATTTTTGGCTCTTTGCACACCAACGCTTGCCTGGCTTTTTAAATTTTTAAGCTTCGTCTTTGAGAGCACTTTCCTAGCATTTTCGAAGATGTCTGAAGACAAGAAAGCTGTCGCTGAGTCGAAGCTAAGCCTTTCCGAAGAGATGAATCTCGGCTTCCTTGAATCAATAGCAAAGACAAATACAGAGAAGATTACTAGGGAGATTTTAGAGGGTTTGTCTGAAGACACTGGTGACAGTGACAGCTATGATGTGGAAAGTGGTGGAGAAGATTCCGAAGATCGACCTTGGCGACCAAGCCATGCAGTTTTTGGAAAATCAAGCATTAAACAAAGCCATCTTGTCAATATGAGGGGTTGATATTTTCGGGATTTATCTATTGTAAGGGCTGACGAATGAGAGAAAACTTGTCCGACTCCCGAGGAAAATGAAGTCGTGATATTCCGAAGCTTCTTTAAGGCTGGACTTTGGTTTCCTTTGAGCAGTTTTGTGGTAGAAGTTTTGAAGATATTTGAAATCTACCTCCATCAAATTACTCCCAAAGCAATCATAAGGATGGGAATCTTCGTATGGGCCGTGAAGAGCCAAGGTTTGGAACCAAATGCAAAAAGTTTCTACAGTATGCATGAGTTATTGTATGAGACGAAACCATGGAGTAAGGAGCAATATCACAACAATTTTGGCTGTTATAGCTTCGGTGCCCGCTCTGGGTCAAGCTGTCCCGTGCCAACTTTTCGGAGAAGATGGCCTGGGGACTGGATGAAGGAATGGTTCTACGTGAAGAACGACTTGAAAACGCGAGAAGATATTAAAGATATCATCATGCGCCCTATCTGGCAGCGCTTCGGCCTTCGGAAACCGAAGGTGGAAATTGACGAAGCAGCCGAAGAATGCCGGAGAGCCTTCGGTGTAGTTTGCTCTTTCATCGGGACAAGGGATTTGATCCAAGAACACATTGCCTTCAGAATATGGCCACTTGTAGAAAAGTGGGAAATGCCAAAGGAAACCGTCAGCGAACCTAACAAAGGTGGACTAGTTAGGTTAAAATTCACCTTCAAATATGGAGATAAGTTCGTCGAGCCAGATGATGATTGACTGAAAAGTATTGAGGCCATAAGCGATGAGCTGCTTGGGCCATACTCGAAGGCAGAAGATACTGCACTATCCGCAGCCTTCGGAGGTCGGAAGAAGAAAAGGCTCAACCGAGTATTTGATGCCATTGGGTTCGTGTATCCTGACTACCGTTACCCAACACGGGGTCAAAAATGGAAAGATATGGTGTCTGCGAAGGAAGCCGCCTCAGCCGCCCTTAGTGAGCCAGCGCCGAAGAGGAAAAAGATAAAGGTTCTTACGCACCGTCCATGATATATTGAACCGGCCACAGTGCCCGAGTTTGTCGGTGAATCCTCTTCGGCCCCCGAAGCCAAGGAGCCGACTCCCCTGACGAATATTGAAGAGCCGGTCACAATGCCGGAGATAAAGAAAATAGAAGAACCGAAGGCTAAAGAAATAATGACATCTGAAATTTTAAGTCCTTCAACAAAAGTTGAAGTACCAAAAAGCCAAAAGGGTCCAGCATTAACCCCCAAAAGAAAAAGGATGGTTAATGTACTGGATGTATTGGAGACAATAAAGTCTTCAAGCACTACTCCGAAGAAAATTGCCAAAACTCCCGAAGTGCAAATCGAAGCCTTTGGTGCCGAAGCTTCAAAGCACCAAGCCGAGACTGAAGCTGGGCCTTCAGAGCCCGCCAAGGTAAAATCCTTGGAAACCAAAGAAACAGAATCAACAGAACAAATTTTTGTTGAAGAAACTGGCACTACCGCCCCTGAAGCCTTTTCCGAAGCTTCCAATTATATTTTACGACATGCTTCGGGGAAGGAGTTGACTGAAAAAGAAAAGCAGGAGGCTCAGTTCTATGCCCAAAAACTGAAATATCCCAAGGGGGCGTTGATATTCAACGGCAGCGGAGAAGAAGACTTCTTGTATTGTCTCCCTGACAGCAAGGAGATTTCAGTCTGTCGGGAGATGAGCAAAAGCTTCGGATTCCCAACACTAGAAGACGGGCTCTCAGTGTTGTCAAAGAACGAGCTGGCTGACAGCTTAGCGTACAATAGTTTAAAGGTGAAAAAATGAGATCTTTGTATTATTTCTTGAAACCAAAATTTTTCATTTGCTTAAACTTATTAACACACATTTTTTCCCAGGGCCTTATACTTAGCAATGCCCTCACGGCACAAAAAGATGTCGAAGACAAAGGGTGTACCATAGCCTTGAGCAACCTTCGTTCCGAAGTAATTGAACTAAGGAACGAAGGTCTCGAAAAAGATAAAATATTACACTCATTATTGAATAAAATAAAACAAGATGAAGCTGCTTTCAAAGCTCAAGCTGAAGCTCAAAAGCGCGAAATTGAGGATCTTTGGAAATAGCTAGTCAGAGCTAAAGAAGAGTGCACACTTGAAGAAACAAAACGAGAAATTAGTGAACAATGGGCCAATCATTTAGAAAAAAACGTTGAAGAGCTTCGTGCATCCAAGAAAAAGTGTTATGAAAAATCTATAGAATGTGTTAAGAAAATAAGAACCAGCTTCGCCAGCGTCGGCGCATTCTCAAGTGAGGAGAACTTCATAAGGGGTGACCTCGAAGGCCCAATTGGATGGATCAGCCACGAAGCTGAAGCTTTTGAAGAAGTTTTGAATAGCCGTGGAGACATATGTGCCTTTTCGGGTGCCAGGGGGATTGCCACTATTTTGGAGAGGAAAGGCTGTGACCATGTGAAATTTTTGGCACAATCCGAAGCCGCCTTGTCTTCTGAAGATATAAAAGACCCCTCGGCCGAAGCGAGCCTGGTCGGTGGAAAATTTTTCACCGACATCTGGGACAATGGTGGCCGGGAGATGGCCCAAGAAATTATACGAAAGAGCGAGAAAGGTATTCATGACGCTAGAAAAGTAGCAGAGGCTGCTGAGAAAACTGCGGATGTCGATGTGCAAATAGGTATTGACTAGTAGTTTTTGGCTCTGTTGTAATTTTTTGATTTCGAACTTGTTTATGCTTTGTAACACAGCCGCACTTTCTCGCCCCTCAGAGCCTGCCAAGCCATCGGCAGACCCCCACGCGAAGGGGACGACGAAATTAGAAAAATGGCTGAAGCTATCATGGATAAAGTTGTTGATCAACTACTAAACAAAGCTGCAGAAGTAGTTCTAAGGGAAGACTAGATGTTATTGTAAAAACATTTGGAATGTAATATTTATTGAACATGTGTAATATTTTGTAACTTTGAATGTAATATATAAGCTATTTATGGTTCAATTCTTTACGATGCATGAAACTTTACATACATACCGTTTTTTGAGCCTTCGACGAAAAAAAACACCTTCCCTTCTTTTCATGCTTCGTAAATAATATCCGTATTTTCATAAAAACATCCAATCTTCGTAAAGTCAATAACTGATAGATCTTTTCATTTCAGAGTTTGACGAAGGTATGCTTCTTCAATATTTACTTTTTTGTGCCTTGGCACTGTTTCTTCGAAACAATCTCCAAATATCAACATTGATCCCCTTCTTGCGTCATTGATGCAATATGATGTATGGTGTTATGCTACGCAAATGATGTGATGATGTGATGTTATGCAAAATGACATTGCCGAAGATCGACGTTTATTTTTCACTCTAAGCCTCCCTTAGGAGCTTCTTCGCCTTTTACTTCAGCGGAATCAGCGTTTATTTTTTGCTGTAAGCCTCCCTTAGGAGCTTCTTTGCCTTTTACTTTCAGCGGTATCAGCGTTTATTTTTCGCTGTAAGCCTACCTTAGGAGCTTCTTCGCCTTTTACTTTCAGCGGTATCAACGTTTATTTTTCGCTGTAGGCACTGCATTCCCTTCGGAACGACTTTTGAGCAGAAAACTTACGCTGCGCTCCCTTAGGAACGACTTTTTGTTATTTCGTAAATTCTCCTTGTAACCATAAATTCTTATGCTTCGGCAACTCCGCTATTCTGTGAAGAAGGTATATTTTTACTGTGGCGAAAACGAAGCTATTACGAGAAATTGAAAAACGACAAAAAACACTTAGGCTTTCAATAATTGTTCCTTATTAAAAAGAAAATGATACTGAATGTAAAAACTGCTGCCGAGGTAGAATATTTGTTAGTAAATATGCTTCGATTCTGGCACAGTACTATTGACTGTGCGAGCTTCGGACTCTTCTCTGAAGTCCCGTTGGAGGTGGGTATGCTGGCTCCCTTCTGGCAGCTAGCCTCGTTGCATTGGTGGTGGAGGAGGAGGCTATTGCCAGGATGCCTGAGGTTGGCATGCCGAAGCGATAGAAGCTGCAGGGTGATTGCCTACATACTCTGGAATGTAAGGCGAATGGTACGAAGCAGTGTGCATAACTTGCTTCGGCTGGCTCTATTGGGCTGCAGCTTCTGCTATCTCCTTTTGTTTCTGGATGGTAACATGGCACATCCTGGTGGTATGGCCCTTGTCCTCACCGCAGAATAGGCAATAAATCTTCCTGGACTGATCCCCAAATCTCCCTCCGAAGCCCCTGGCACCTCTGCCCCTTGGAGCTGGAGGCCGAGGATAGCTCTGCTGCTGCCCCGAAGCCTGGGAGGAATATTGTGGCCTCTGCTGCTGGCTTCCCCTGTCATCATTCTGAGTGAAATGAATCGATCTGACATGTCTGGGATGAATTCTTCCTCTGAAGCCCTGGCTATTTCGGAGAACCTGTAAGCTTCCTCCCTTCTCTGTCGAAAATCATTGTCAGCGCGGATGTATTCATCCATCTTCTGAAGCAATTTCTCCAGAGTCTGAGGGGGCTTTCTGGCGAAGTATTGGGCTGAAGGTCCTGGCCGAAGCCCCTTAATCATGGCCTCAATGACAATTCCATTGGGCACTGTTGGCGCTTGTGCCCTCAGGCGTAAAAATCTTCGGACATACACCTGAAGATAATCTTCGTGATCTTGGGTGCACTGGAATAAAGCTTGAGCGGTGACCGGCTTCATTTGAAACCCTTGGAAACTGGTGATCAGCATATCCTTCGGCTTCTGCCATGATGTGATTGTTCCTGGCCGAAGGGAGGAGTACCAGGTTTGTGCAACATTCTTGACAGCCATGACGAAAGACTTCGCCATGACTGCAGTATTGCCACCATAGGAAGACATTGTTGCTTCGTAGCTCATCAGAAACTGCTTCGGATCTGAGTGGCCATCGTACATGGGGAGTTGAGGTGGCTTGTAGGACAGAGGCCAAGGTGTAGCCTGCAGTTCTGCTGACAGAGGAGAAGCATCATCAAAAGCAAAATTTCCATGATGGAAATTCTCATACCAATCATCTTCGTTGAAGAAGCCCTCTTAATGAAGCTCTCTGTGTTGAGGCCTTCGGTTCTGCTCATCTTGAGTAAGATGGCGAACTTCTTCAGAGGCTTCGTCTATCTGCCTTTGCAGATCAGCCAGCCTAGCCATCTTTTCCTTCTTCCTTTGCACCTGCTGATGGAGCATCTCCATATTTCTGATCTCTTGGTCCAAGTCATCCTCCTGAGGTGTTGGACTGATGGCCTTCCTCTTCTGGCTTCGAGCCTAATGAAGAGAGAGGGTCTCCTGGTTGGGGTCCAGCGGCTGCAGAGCGGCAGCCCCTGTTGCTGAAGCTTTCTTTGGCGGCATGACGAAGGTCTATGCTTGTCGAAGGTGTTCGAAACTCAAAAAGTGGAAGTGAGTTCACCGGGGGTGGGCGCCAATGTTGGGGACTTGTTCTCAAATGCTAAGAGTTAAGAACAAGGCAACATAAAAAGTGTTAAATGTTAAAGTCCTTCGTCCTTCAAAGCATTATCTCCCTTCGGATATAATGAATTCCGGACGAAGGTTATAAAGCACAAACCTTCACAAGCACAATAAATGATGAAGAAGGATTCATACACAAGATATGAAAAAATAATATAAACACTTTAAACGTTATTATCAACTTATTTTTATTTGCATTACTGTATTAACAATGACAGAATTTAAATGTACCTTTGGCTCGAAGGAAAGTAGGGGTACAAGCATGACGTGAGAGTAAATGCCAAGTCAGCGTGAACAGTACGGGAGTACTGTTCATCTATTTATAGGCAAGGGACGCAACCCATGTAAAATTACATTCATGCCCTTTATATTTGCTAATAACTCTATAGTAATTCTTCGAGGTCTAATTTGCATTTTCATCTTTAAGTCGGTTCCCCTTTTCTACTGTCATGCCGAAGCTTTCCTGTGCACAGCTTCGTGATCACCTTGTCCTTCATCATAATCACATTTCGTCTCGCTCAGGCTTCGTCCTGACCATGCTCTGTATGCTCGTGATCCGAATCCGAAGATACCTGTTCACATATTTCACTTGGAAAACATTGCCAAATCATGTTTTTGAGGACCTTCGGAAGCCAAAGGCCCCCAATAGGAGCCGAGGGAGAAAATCAATGGAAGGATGCCCTGCTCACCGCCGCTCGTCTCCACATGGCCGGACAGCCACCGTGCTGACCACCACGGCCAGACCCGTGCCGCTGGCCTGGAGCATGTCACGGGGGATGGCCTCCTTGGCTTCACCTGGCACGGACTGCTCCTCGGTCTGCAGCAGCGCGGTGTGGAGAGGAGCTGGGCATGCGCTGGAGATTAGAGAGAGGAGAAAGGCAACGGAAGGGTTGGAGGCTAGGGGAAGCCGAGCGTTGCTGCTCCACTGATGCGGTAGCTCGGTGGTGGAAGGAGCTGAAGCAGGGAGAGGGGCGCCACGGAGGTGGGCTGGAGGACGAACGCACAGAGCATATGGGATATTTCAACGACGCAGAAAAATCCCAGTGGCTGTCCGCAGATAAGGATCGGCCAGAAACAAAAAATCGACGAGGGTGGTGAAAAGATGAGGATGGGCTGGGATTTTTTTAGATTTTTCCCACCTTTCTGTTTATTTGAGAAATAAAATTGCAGATATTTTGGAATTGGGATTTCTAGCGATGGGTAATGGGTCAAATCAAATGAGATTGATAACAATATTTGAACAGGATTTAATTTGGTGAATTCTCCGGAGTCGGATGAATTCGTACCGTTAATTCACTTTTGAAGATTTAGATCGAGGTGATAAGCAACAGAACGAATTAAACTGATTTTGGCTTGCATAATTTGCTCTACGTGATTCGACTAAAATTAGCCGAAACCATATATGCTAATGCACACATGATTTCGTCGCCAAATAGCGTGCTGAAGAAACAATCCAATTTAAAATCCTTAAATGCGATTTCTCTGTGAAAGAGCAAGGACTGAATTATTTGGAACTGAAAACTTTAGTCGTCGAGTTCTATTGAATCTTTTTGGGATGAAATCGAAGGACTGGACTAAATTTCCAAATTCATATTTGCACGAGCGATGAATTTTAAATAATCACCGGACGCACCGATTTTCGGAACAACTATGTTCCGAACATCATGAAAATTTAGGAAGAGCCCTGATAGATAAAAAATAAAAATGATATCGAACTCGCGACATACGAAACAGATTAAGACAGAGAGACTGTTATTCTTATTAATATTCCCGTACTTACATCCATATTCGCTGTTTACGCACAGTAGCACCTGGAGTGTTACAATAACCATGCATGGGATAAGTACTCTCGTCCTAGTTAATCTAATTGTGGACCGTTCGGGCTATCCTATGGACTGTCCAGGCCTCATGGCCAGACCGTTCGGTCATGCCCATGTGCCAAATATGGTGCTTGACACATGCCTCCTGCCTTTTGGTGGAACTTAGCGCACCAAAAGCACCTAGTACTACTAGCCTCTTTCAGGAAATAATAGATTCCACAACTTGCCTTGTTCCTAAAATACAAACTCTAGCAGAATGCAAGTTATCGTCTTTCAACGAGACAATATAACTATTTGATAGAACTCTAATGCACAGAGGCCATTTAGGATTGCATCCTTTTTGGCCATGGCTACATGATGAACATGTCAAAAGGTAAAAACTTGTTGTGCCCCAAGCTCGAATAAGCAAATGGATTGGGTAAGTAATACAGATTCATCGTCGTACTATCCCACACTTGAGTAGGAAAATACATCAGCAATGAGTTGAATGGAAAGTACCACGACTTCCCTAAAGGATGATGATGTCACACCCGGTTTTAGAAGGCAAACCGAATGTGAACCATGTATGTGCTAGGATTAGCAATCACGTACACGACAATTACATAGTTGGACATCATCACACGATGCTCAAATAATAACATAAAGAGGTATTAATTTGATTACATCATGATGTCTGAGACATCCACAGAGTCTTAAACATATATCAAAGTGCAAAAATGAAACGTAGTAAAACACGGCCTTCATAGGTAGAACCTAGGGGTTTGTCGCTAACCCACACCTAGAACTCATCATAGTCTTGAAATTCCTAGAAATCTTCCGCCACGACATCATGTTCTCCTGAGCAAGGGTTGCAATGTGGACAACCTGGTGTTTTTGGTGTTTTAATCAAGGGTAAGTACACATCAACGTACTCAGCAAATGTCCCGTCTGGCTGAAGTGGACTAGCTTTATATGGGGTGAAGTTCAAAGTTGTTGCTTTTAGTTGGTCAGGTAATTATTACTACCAAGTTTTAGCAATAACCCCAAGTTATTTCCCCAAAGGTACTCCTTCCAAACGGAAAGAACACCAGAATCCATAATCATAGTCATCAGCAATAAACCATTATTATTCTCATCATCATCTGTAATCGTAGTATCTCTAATCAAAGGAGCTCCCAAGACTGCTCATAACCGTGAGCACAGTTGATATATCAGTTTCATAACACTCTGTAGAGGTTGCACATCTTACCCACGAGTCGTGATTCCCTCTCTAGCCTAGGCTTTCAAGACCCTTGTTCACTCTCGAGGTGAATGGCCATGGATTCACTATGAAGCCTTTACAATGATTCCTTGAGGATGCTGTCATCCGTTAGGTTTTCTAAATGGACCGCACTCCTCCCCAGGGGCAAACCACCCTCGGCAGAGCGAGCCGCATACACCAAGCCCCATTGACGGCATGACGGCGAAGCAAACTACACCTTAGTTCCTCTAATTAATTAGCTAAGGGCGTCCCATTCCTCCCTCATGGTTGTGCTGTTATCCCGGGTGGTCATCCAACGAACCAGTCCTGATGTAGAGGCACTCGAGAAATAGCTCGAGCCCCCTTAAATATCACAATGCCATCATCATATCCAAAGGTAAACATCATATCATGAATAATTTTATCATGTTCATTGATTATAGTAAAGCACTAGCATATAGCTAATCCAAAATAATCCAACCCAAATAGGTGATCAAGGACAGGATAAAAAAAAGACTAGTAAATCCTTAGGTATAAATTATGTAAATGCGAGGAGATGAATTATAAAATGTGTAGGACATAGATAGGTCAGAGGACAATTGTCTTCACCAACCAGCTGCTGCTCAAGGTCTTCTCCTGCAACTTCTTCGGACTCCGCCAATGGACCATTATCTATGGGAGTGCAGACATACATTCACATCTTGAATCAAAAAAGGAAACAGTACACCACACAAGAAAACAAATACCTAACTACACACACGATGTAGAGCTCGCATTTACGACCGTGCGAGAAATGAACAGGGATAGCTGATATTACGATCGAGGACCTCTCGTGTTTACACTAAGCGAATATGAACTGAAATATTTTATCTGGCGTAATTATATTGATGGATATTATTTAAAGGTGCAAATAAAATTATTACTTGATCTCGATCAATTCGATATTCGAATAGTAGTCGTTTTAACTGCGTAGTTAATTAACACGAGCGGTTCTAGATGAAGGGTTTACTGATGCGCAACGCACGAGGGCGATGTGCGCGCTGCGTGCGAGATAGCGCTCGCGATGACGCGGATGGACAACACGTTCGACACGCGTAAATGATGCGCGAACACGCGAAAGACGTGATGGCGGGGCTACGCGCATGTAGGGGGTAGACTGAGGGTGGACGGACGTCGTCGGTATCCCGACGACGCGTGAATCGCATTATTACTCACAAGAACTAATAACTCGACAACACGCTTATATTGAACGAATATAAAACCCACAAGTATTCGAGATGGTAAAGTCATAATTCTCTATACTCATAATGTGTAAATTCAATTTATAAATTAGCCTCTGCTAGCTCACTATCTTAATAATTATTGGATCAACAGCTAGTCAATTTATTAACGAAAGCATGTGTTGCGCTAAGTTAATACTGTTAATATATGAATGATATTATCTCGAGCAGTCGCGGGCAGCCAGCTGCGAGCCAAGGCCACGCCGCAAGCAACAGTGTGCCCGCGCCGGCGCCACTGCACAGGACTAGGCAGCCGCTACGTGCTCACGCGCTGGGCATCCGCTGGGACGGGCATCTGCGCCCGCGAGCCCGCGCTGGCAGCCGTGTGCCCGCGGTCACTCCGGGGCTAGCCGCATGCCAGGATGGCCACGTGTTGGACTGGCCCATGCCTGTGCTGTCGCAGGCCGGGGTTGGCCGCGCGCCCGTGCTGCCACACGATCGCGCACAGTGGGAGGTCTAACCACGGGCCAACCGATTGCCAGGCAGCAGCGTAGCCGGAGAAGAGAGAAGAGGAGGAAGGGGACAAATCCTCACCTACGTGTGTCGACGACTACTGACGAGGCTAGCACGAGCGGCGACGGCACTAGCAGACCACGAGCTCGGCGCAAGGGCGGTGATGGCTGTGGGGCACGTGAGCGAGGGCGTGAGGAAGTGGGGGCGCTAGGAGAGAAGGAAGAAACAAAGTAGGGGCCTCGGGCGGGCTGTTGGCGAGGATCTCGCGACGTGGGCATCATGCGCGGGAGGGCGGTTGGAGAAGACCGCCTGACACGTGGGCCTCGTGGGCAGCGACGCCGACTGCGCTGGGGCACGGGTCGCGTAGTGCGCTCGCATGCTAGGGCGCAGGGTTGGGGTGGGCCACGCGGGGGGAAGCAAACGGTGGCTAGGCCGCACGCCTAGTGGGCTGCGGGGAGGGGAGCCAAGTGGGCCGCGCCAGGCCGTGCGCCCGAGCGGGCCTTAGTGGGGGGGGTGTGAGAGGTGGGCTGGCGAGGGGATTTGAGGAAGCAAAGCCCTTTCTCTATTTTATCCTATTTTATATTTGCTTTTATCCTTAATATCTGAGCCCAAAACATAGGCACAAACTATCGACTAAACGGTTGTTAATCTCTCGTCAACCCAAGTAAACACATGTGATTCGGCATGATGCATCAACCATGGTTCCTTTAGGGTTTTATAATACCAAGACGACTCCCATCGCTTTGAAACAGACAAAATAGAATGAGAAGAAAGAGGAGGGGAAGGTAACACCTGAATTTGGCGGATATTAGAGAAGAAAAAACCCCCAAATTTAGGGTGTTACAAACCTACCCCCTTAAAAGAATCTCGCCCTTGAGATTTAGGGTTGGCCAGCAAAGAGTTTAGGATATTTGGCCATCAGATCATCTTCGCGTTCCCATGTTGCTTCTTCTTCAGAGTGGTGACCCCATCTGACTTTGCACTTTCTGATAGTGTTCCTCCAGGTGACTCTATCTGCAGTCTCTAGAATCTGCATTGGCTTCTCTATGTAGGTCAAGTCTTCTTGGACTTCCAGGTCTTCCACTGGCAACTGCTCCTCTTGCACACGCAGACACTTCTTCAACTGAGACACATGGAAGACATCATGCACCATTGACAAAATTTCCGATAAGTTGAGCTGATATGCCACTTCTCCACGCTTTGCGAGAATTTGATATGGCCCAACATATTGAGGTGCTAGCTTGCCTTTGACCCCAAACCTTTTGACTCCTCTGATAGGTGATACCTTCAGGTAGATAAAATCTCCCACTTCAAAACTCAGCTCTCTTCTTCTTGTGTCCGCATAACTTTGCTGCCTTGACTGTGCTATCTTCAGATTCTCCAAAATCATCTTGATATTCTCTTCGTCTTCGAACAAAATGTCAGGCCCAAACACTTGTTTCCCTCTAGGCTGATCCTAGTGCAATGGAGTTTTGTGACTCCTTCCATAAAGTGCCTGAAACAGTGACATCTTC
Organism: Zea luxurians; assembly: GCA_029449295.1. Classification (NCBI taxonomy): domain Eukaryota; kingdom Viridiplantae; phylum Streptophyta; class Magnoliopsida; order Poales; family Poaceae; genus Zea; species Zea luxurians. The sequence goes on from JAOPSE010000255.1 coordinate 722,190, forward strand.
AAACTGGCCTCGAAACTTTTGTTGTAGGAGAATTCTACATAAGGTAATCTTTTATCCCATCGAGACTTATCCTGCAACGCATAGGCTCTAAAGATATCTTCTAGGATCTGGTTAGTTCTTTCAGTCTGACCGTCTGCCTGTGGATGATAAGCTAAGCTAAAATTCAAATGTGTACCCAGAGCTTCATGCAACTGCTGCCAGAAATGAGAGGTGAAATGTGTTCCTCGGTCTGACACTATCTTCTTTGGCACACCATGAAGACAAACGATCTAGGACATGTATAGCCCTGCTAATACTGCACTGTTGTAGCTACTCTTGACAGGTATGAAGTGGGCTGACTTGGTCAAGCGGTCCACTACTACCCAAATGGAACCGTAGCCGGCTCAAGTGCGGGGCAACCCGACTATAAAGTCCATTCGGATCTCATCCCATTTCCATTGAGGAATTAGCAACAGTTGCAACAAACCGGTGGGTCTTTGATGCTCTGCTTTGATTCTTTGACTACTGTCACATATAGCCACATGCTCTACAATCTCCCTGTTCATTCCGTACCATTAGAATTTCTTCTTTAGATCCTGATAGATCTTCACACTTCCAGGATGTATGGAATAGGCTGTCTCATGAGCTTCCTTGAGAATTAGCTCCCGAATGGATTGGACATTTTGAACACACAGGCGATTCTTGAACCGTACCACACCTTCTGCACCTTCCCGAAAATCTTTGCCTCTTCCTTCTAGAATTAGCTACCGGATTTCATTGATCTTCTCATCGTTCTTTCACTCTTCTTTGATTTCCCGCTCCAAGGTGGGTTCTAATTCAACTATTACTCCTTGCATGTTGTTCAAAAATCTGAGGCTCAGTCTATCAAATTCTTTGGCCAACTCATAAGGAATCGGGTGAACGACCATCATGTTGACTTGACTTTTTCTGCTCAAAGCATCTGCTATCACGTTCGGTTTGCCTAGATGGTAGTGAATTTCCAATTCATAGTCTTTGATCAGCTCTAACCATCGTCGCTGCCTCATATTCAGCTGTGATTTGGTGAATATGTACTTCAGACTTTTGTAGTCCGTGTACACATCACATTTCTGCCATACAGATAGTGCCTCCATGTCTTTAGTGCATGAACCACTGCTGCTAATTCTTGGTCATGGATTGGATAATTCTTCTCATGAACCTTCAACTGTCGGGACAAATATGCCACGACTCTTCCCTCTTGCATCAATACACATCCCAAACCGGTGTGAGAAGCATCGCAATACATCGAGAATGTCTTGTGAACATCAGGCAGAATTATGAGAGGCGTTGTAGTCAACTTCTCTTTCAGCACTTCAAAAGCCCCTTGGCACTTATGTGTCCACTTGAACTCAACTTTATTTGCTAGCAGAGCTGTCATTGGTCTCACAATCTTTGAAAACCCATCAATGAATCACCGATAGTATCCGGCCATTCCAATGAAGCTCTTGATTCCTCGAACATCTGTTGGTGCTTTACAATTCAGAATGTTTGCTACTTTCTTTAGATCCATAGATATCCCATCTCTGTTTATAATGTGACCCAAGAACAGGACTTCATCAATCTAGAACTCACATTTGCTCAACTTCACATAAAGCTAGTGCTCTCGTAGCCTTTGCAATATCAGCTTCAGATGATCCACATACTCTTCCTCACTTTGAGAATATATGAGAATGTCATCAATGAACACCACCAAAAGGTTGTCTAGGTAATCCATGAATACACTGTTCATCAGATTCATGAAGAAAGTTAGCACATTCGTCAGACCAAAAGACATAACTGTGTACTCATATAGACCATACTTGGTAATAAATGACGTCTTCGGTATATCCGAAGGACGGATCCTGAGCTGATGATAACCTGACCTTAGATCTATCTTCGAGATCACGCTGGCTCCTCTCAGCTGATCGAACAGATCTTCTATTCTGGGCAGGGGGTACTTGTTCTTGATTGTGACTTCGTTCAGAGCTCTGTAGTCGATGCACATCCTCTTAGTGCCATCCTTCTTTTTCACGAACATGATAGGAGCGGCCCAAGATGAGGTACTTCGTCTGATGTAACCTTTCTCTGATAGCTCATCTATCTGCTTCTTGAGCTCCACCAATTATGGTCCAGACACCTATAGGCTCTTTTGGAAATAGGGGCGGTGCCAGGAATAAGCTCTACGGAAAACTCAACTTTCCCTCAAGTGGAATACTTGGTAAATCTTTAGGGAACACATCCAGAAATTCTGACACAACCTTGATAGCCTCGAGTGGATCGGCCTGCTTGCTATCAATAGTCATCTGGTGGCAACCTCCTTTTCATGGCTCGGGTGAGACTAGCTCAGTCACCACTTCTTCTCGTAGTGGGGACACAAAACTTTCTGGTGATTTTGACTCTGATAATTTCCAAGAAGTTAGGTTTGCATTTCTTAGTGTTTTTGGTCTATACAAACGACACTGGTTTGTATTACAATATAATCTTCTGCCTTGAGTCCCTAGAGGGTCTTTTGGGTTGATCGTTGGGATTAAAGTCACATACTCGGAGGATGAGAATTTTTAGTGGCTTCAATTCACACCCCCTCTAGTCGCCTCACCGGTCCTACAATCCGCGATAGGTCACTTGACCATCTGCGGTAGATAACACTATCTACAACAGTCTTGAACTCCACCTCTATCTTGGCACCTTCTTAGCAATGTAGAATGAACCCTAGGGCACCTTCACGTGATCTACAGGACCTTGGGTTCGGCTGTGCGAGGTATCGAATGGTCCGTGGTACGTCACTGAATTGTCCACAGTAGGCCACTACACCGTCCATGTGTAGGTGACAGACCGTTTCTGATGGTGCTGAGAGCTCTTAGATGAACCTAATCTCGCCCCTTGGAGAGACCTTATCAGGGAAAGAGATTAGGGTCGTCTAGGGGTTGGTAGGTCACCCAAGATGCCTCTAGACGACACAGAGTCGAATAGAGGTGAAGAATGAAGAGTACAACTAAATCTATGCTACACCTACTCCTAAGGCATGAATGATAAATAAGGTAAATAGATTGGCTCGATTGGATTGTGTTCGAGGGCTTCTCAATCGGTCATACCCCTTTATATTTATAGGGGGTCTAGACCCGTTCCGAGGCAAGATCCAACATATTCCCATGGATAGATTAGGATAACCACACATGGGATAAGTACTCTCGCTTGAGTTAATCTGATCATGGACCATCCATGCTATCACACGGAATGTCCGCGACACGAACCATTCAGGTCACATGGTCGGACCATTCAGCCATGTCGAGGTGCCAAATATGGTGCTGAACAACGGGAAACACCTGATTTGCAAAGAATTCTTCCACCAAACCATGGCTTCCAATTCTTTGCACTACGGTGTTAAAGGCACTGTATGTTGTTTGAGTGGCTTCGCTCATGTTGCAGATAGACCTCTTTAAGCTGAAGCATATTTTCATTGGCTTCATAACTATGTCCTTCAGATCTTCTCTCTTCTTTGTGTCTACCTTCACGTAAAACCACTCTCGAGCCCAATCGATTGGCCATTTACTTTGGTAGGCCAGTACTAGAAACTTCGAGTCATTTATACAAGCGAAGTTGTATCATCCGAAGTTATTGTGAAGCTTGTCAGAAGGCCTTGCCTTCATCTTGTAGTGCAACTCATGCACTCTACAAAAGCACACTACATCAACTTGGACACCTTGCCTCCACATGGCCCATATAAACACTCCAAGTCTTGCGATTGCATTTGGTGTCAGTTGGTGCATGTAAATTTCATACTTCTTCAACATCTCAACAACCATTTTATGCATAAGCAGCCAAAGACCCGCTCGAAAAAAATCTTGAACACAACCATCTCGTCATCCTTCGACTTAGTGGTTCTTTCGCCACCTATAAAGCGAGTCAAATCCTCATCATCGATATATCCAAGTCTCTTCAGGACCTTTATCTCATCAGGTTTTACAAGTGACCACCCTATATCGATGTAGCTAGGTTTGGATGGCAAAAGGTCATACTATTCCTCCAATAGGTATCATCATCAGGCTAGAAGCTTTTTCATCTGATTCATCACCTTCTTCAGCTACTTCGTCTACTTTTATTTTTTGAGGCATCCTTCACCTTAACCTCAATGAGTGACACAGGGACATCGCTCGCTGATCCATGTGCAACGTTAGTGTTAGAAAGTTCATCATTCTTCTGCAATGCCTCTAAAGATGTTGGTGTCACCAGACTAGCTGTTGTCCTAATTCTTTCCATATGTAGGTTTCTAAAAAGCAAGGATTTACGAAGTTGGCATGCGAATGAGCTTCAGAGGAAGAGAAATTAATGGAAGTAGATTGGTAGCAGCAGTAAATGTTGTGTCCACTAGAGATGGCTGGTCATATTATATAAGTAAAAAAGGCACGGAAGTTGAGGAGTCACGCCAGGCATACTCGCTAGCCCATGGGCCGCTATTGTAGGTACCCATTGTGCCATTCATTGGGTAAAACATATTTATAACGCGCTCAAGGAAGGTGTTTTTCATACCTTCAGTGCAAGGCCCCTTTCGTCTATTTTGTGGTTTGAGCTCGCTATAGAAAACGAACTAATCTCGCGAAGGGTCTGCTATTGGGGGTGTGCCTTTGCCAAAGGTCCTCAAATTAGTAAACCTAAATCATCTTCGTGTTTGCTTCAGAATAGTGATTTTCATCATGGTGATCTTCGAAGGCTAAAAGAGCAGGTAAAAGCTTTGGTATTAATGGTTAGCCGAAGCCCCTCCGGACATCTAAAGCAGATAACAAGGAGACAAAGAAAGAATCAAGCAACGTGTGCAACATGTCTCTAGGAGGAAAAGATAACAACACCCTCAATGAGCTCTATAGTTCATATGTGTAGGACATGGGGTCATAAACGTAATTTTCTATGAAGCTATAAGGTTTGAATGCCCTTGGGACACCTTCGAACTTTCCGAAGGTAACTTTGTAATCATATGTAACTCAAAGAAGGAAAGAAAAGGATAAAGTTTATATTGCTGATCAATACATTCTTGTGTCTTCATGCAATACTTCATCAAGAATTCCCGCTTGACTCAACATTCTCTCTTTTGATATACTCCTCCATCATGAGTAAAACAAAAGGGAGAAGAGTTCATGTTAATTTAATCGTGTTGTTCATTTTGGTTCTTCACAGGAATCCTAATAGGTGACCAAAAAAGATGTTTGGGTTGGTTTGAAACTCAAAAGACCCTCCTAGAATCTTAGATCCTAGTTGGTATGGGTTGATTCATATTGAGTAAAGCTACCAACAGTTTAAACCTTCTCATGAAACCCTCATTTGCTTTCATAATTTTTTATCTCATTTGGATGTGTTGGTCTTTTATAGTTCAAACTTCTGTAGTAATCTTGAACCCTCTCTGTATTGCTATGGTCAAAATTTTGACTTGAACTACAAAAGTTTGATCAAGCGGCATTGTTTGGCCATGGCACTATTGGGAACTAGAGCGGCATTGTTGGACCGTGGCACTACCACGATATTTTGAGAAGTCATAGTTTTTGGGCTCTTTTGGATTCTTGAGTATCCATTTGTGATCTTATGTGTTTCTCTTGTCTCACTTTGTTCAGGAACTTCTTTGGACTCTCAATCACCAGTTGGTTGAGGTGTTTTGACTTTGTCTCTGTAACACCCTGAATTTGGGGGTATAAAATTTCTTCTCTAATGCCTACCAAATTCATGTGTTACCTCTTGTTTCTCTTTCTCTCTAGTTTTCTTCTCTCTTATTTTTATTAGAATTATGTCTACTAGGTGGGAGATTAACTATTTTTACTATATCAAAACCTATGAGAGTCATGAAATGTTGCATCATGCTGAGCCTAAATTATTCTTTTGTTTGATGCACATGTTTGAATTATTTCAATTTGAATTTGTGGTTTGTTTACTTTGGAATTCAAAAGAAGAAAAATAAAAGAAAAAGGATTAGAAATTCAGGGAATAAAAGGAAAGGCAAAGGAGCCCGAAACCCCTCCCTTCCCGGCCTTTCGGCCCACTAGACCCGCCTAGCGCGCGCCATTCCCCCACCTCCTCCCCGCTCTCTCTGTCGAATGGGCCCGCCCTGTTGGTGCAGCCAAACGCCCGTGCACATCCCTCCTCTCCCTTTGTCTGTGGGCCCGCCCTGCTAGCCGTAGCCGCGCGCGCGCACCCGCACGTCGCGCTCCCGGTCAATGGGCAGTGGGACCCGCTCGTCAGCTTCGCCCACTACCCTTTAACCACCCCCTCTCTCACGCGCGCCGTCATGGACGTGCCCACGACGCGTGTTCTCCAGCAACCGCCCGCGCGCCATGCCCCTATTCCTCCCCCCATGCTCTATCCCCCGCTCGGCCACCTCATTCGTAGACCGCGCTCAGCTCACCCCTTTTCGCTCACCCATGCCTGAGCACTGCCCGAAGCACCATCACGTCAAGTCGAAGCTCCATCGCGCCAGCGCCCCATTTCCGCCTCACCCGGTATCATCGTTGTGTCCACGTCATAAGCCCACCGGCTCCGCCCGAGCTTCACCTCGCTTGGGCTCTGCCCGAGGTAAAGATCGTCGGCCGCCTCCCTTTTTCTCCCCCCCCCCATTTCTTCTTTGTCTTTGTGTGTTGGTCGGTGAGCGTCGACGGCGGTTCTTCACCGTCGGGTTGTGTCCGTCCGGCAAACCACCGATGTCCGCGCGCGCCCCTCCCTCCCCACGTCGTCATTGCCATGGCCAACGGGCGGCACTCTGTTTCACGGCCGGGGAAGAAGTGGACCCCAACATCCTGGGCCCACTAGCAGTCTCCCCACGCCAACTCCTACCCTCTCCCCCTCTGTGTCGCTGACTAGTGGACCCCTTCCGTCAGCGTGTGTCGGCGTGTCTACGTATGTGCATGCCCCACGCCGCTGATCAGCAGGCTCAGCCTTGCCGTGGCCCCGCTTGTCAGGTGCCCGCGCCCTGGCGTCCCCAACGCTCCCGCCGTCATCTGAGCCGCTGACCCATGGACCCCACCACCAGAGCATGCTCGCGCTCACGTCCCGCACCAAGGATGCCTTGGCCGCTGATGCGTGGGACCCGCTGGTCAGCCCTCGCATCTGATCTCGTGCGCCTGCTTCTAATCTCGGTCGTTCGTTTCTGATTGGATGGGCGAGAAGCCCAGATATCCTTTCGTTGTAGATAATTTTCTTAAAACCCCCTCGGTTCCCGGGTAAAGAACACGGCGTCCCTAGTTTTTGCAGCCAAGCTCCTGAGATTTTGCAGAGAGAACACTGAGAATGCATTTAATCACAGAAATAGGTTTAGTTTATGGTTTTAAATTCCAAAAGTTGTTTATTTCATATCTTTTGCATATGAACTCCAAATTTAGTGGTTCAAATTGCAAAATGTTCATAATGTTATTCTCTATCTGTTTAAATTATAATATTTCACTATTTGCATGTCTAAGTTTTGTGACTAGATAATAGGTTCATTTAAAGTGGTGGGTTATTTATTAAAAGGAAAATAGAAGGGTGAAGCCCTAATGACTATTCAAATGTGTAACTTTGTAAACTTAAATTCATTTAGTGTAACCCTATACCTGGAATACCTTTAATTAAGTAAGAAATTTATTAAGGTAAACTTAATTAGAGAACTGTAGACCCTTAAAACATAGTGATCTACCCTGGAGCATAGAGTTCACTTTTGTATCTGTACCACTTCTACTAAACCTGTGTTTGATTTGTTGCATATGTTTGGTGTAATGTTCTTTGTTATTCCCCAAGTGTGTTTAATGAATGATTACTTTGCGTAGACAACGAGCAGTCTGTGGTTCCCGAATGTGTTGCCGGAGACTTCTCTGAGCAACAACCTGGAGGAGGCAACTGTCCTCTTACCCATTATGTCCTATTTACTTTCTAATTCATTGTGCCCCATTACATGATTAAAACCTAAGGATTGACTAGCATTGTATTTACATTATCCTTGATTACCATTTTGGGTTATTATGATTAGCTTCATGCTATTGCTTTACTTTAATCAATGAACATGATGAGAATATTTATGATACGATAGTGTTATTCTCCATTACAATGATGAACTTGTGATACTTTAGGGGACTCAGACTTTTTACTGAGTACCTCTCCATAAGGACCTGTTCATTGAGAGACCACCGGGGATAACAGTTCAACCATGAGGGTGGAATGGGACACCCTTAGCTGATTAATTAGAGGAACTTGAGGTGTAGTCGGCTTCGCCATCGTGCCGTCAATGGGGTCCGGGCACAGTACTTGCTCTGTCGAGGCTAGGTGCCGAGGTTCTTTCGTGTTGCTTTTGTTAGTCACGCTTCCTGTGGGGAGAGGTACTGTGTTTATCAAACTAGAGAAACCTAACAGACGGCCACGACCTTTGGGGAATCTTTGTAAAGGCTATGTAGCGAATCCCTAGCCATTCACCTCGGTAGTGAAGATCCAGTCTAGACAACCTAGGCTACGAAGGGATCATGACTCATGGGTAAAGTGTGCAACCTCTGCAGAGTGTTAGAAACTGGTATATTAGATGTGCTCATGGTTAAGAGTAGCCTTGGGATCCTCTTTGATTAGAAAATTTTTTGGATACTTTTATGTTGATGGTAAATGGTGATGATTATAACTATGGTTTCTGGTATTTCCTCCTGGAGGGAGTACTTTTGGGTAATAACTTGGGTTTATTACTAAAACCAGGCTTTTCTACTAGTAATAAATACATGACCAACTAAAAGCAACTGCTTTAACCTTAACCCTACATACAGCTAGTCCACTTTAGCTAAACGGGACATTGCTATGTACGTTGATGTGTACTCACCCTTGCTTTAAAAACCACCTAACCCCAGGTAGTCCCATTGCAATCAGTGCTCAGGAGAAGATGAAGGCAACATGGAGGACTTTTAGGAGTTTTAGGACTACGATGAGTTCTAGTTGTGAAGGCCTTATCATTCTACATTTCATATCCGCACTTTGATTATGATTATGACTTATGTTAATGACTCTGTGGATGTCTTGGACATCTTGATGTAATAAAGTACTATTTCCGCTATTACTTTGAGCAATGTGTGATGATGTCCAACTATGTAATCGCTATGTATGTGAGTTTCTGATGCTGGCATGTACATGGTTCGCATTTTGTTTGCCTTCTAAAACTGGGTGAGACATAAGTGGTATCAAAGCCTTGCTGATTGTTGGACCGCTAACCTAGACTAGAATGGTCACTTTAAGGAATATAGACCCTTACCCTCACCTTGACCTTTGGTGTCACTTCAAAAGTTGGTCATCTCGACCAATTCTATGTTATACTACTACATATATACTCACCTTACAAAAAATTTTATCTCACTTTTACTTTTGGTTTACTTGCTGGTCATATAGTTCTATTCTCACTCTTGTGCTTACGACATCTTTTGTAGATGACCCGTCTTAGATCCACATCACGTAAGTTGGTGATCCATTTCCTGCCCTCCCACCTTGCAGAGCGTCCACTACGCTGCACGGTGATAGGACAGTCGAGCCACCTAGAGAGACTGCATCCCTGCCTGCACGAGGAGTAGGTGAGCCGCTGCTAGGAGCGGGAGCAGCAGGACTCCCTCCCCCTTGCCTCAGCAAGAGGTGGAATCTAGGAGGCAGCCCTCCCCTGTGCCTCAGCTAGAGGTGCCCCCTACACCACCACAGGGCACTCCAGCTGCCGATGGAGACCCTGATGCAGACAACAACGACAGTGGTAGTTCGAGCCACAGCATAGAGCTCTCGGAGGAGCAGGAGCTAGAAGGATGGATCGCCTGACCCATCACTCGTGATGCTGCTCGCGGTTGTCATTTCCACGACGCTCTCGACACCTTGCTACGTCAAGCCTTCAAACGACACACGTGGTCTATCGAATATCGCTGTGTAGTCTACCAACATAGTCGCGGGTTATACCCAGACCAATGGGAGGCTACCTGTCTGGTGCGCCGTCCGGAAGATGATCTCTGGGGTGTAGAGGCCTACTCAGAGAATTATTCTATCATTGAGCGGGACACTGCTAAGGCAGCCATGCAGGATGCTGCATGGTGTGCGCTTTCGCAGTACTGTTTGTTGTTCAGTGGGGTGGCTGATGATCTCGACCTGAATTATTACCCTTGTCGCTCGACAGGCAGTACCGGAGGTGTGTTTGTCACACTAGTTGGTGAGGGCAATCCTAGATTGAGCAGCATGGTCAACCTGGTCTCCGTGCTCAATACCAAGCTCGGGCGGAGATTGCGAAAGTGTGTGCTGAGCACGTGGAGTGCCACCATCAGGTGGATGGTTCCCCCGTCATTGTTGGGACTCAGCACACTTACCGCTCACCGCCTCATGGTCATCATGCTTACGACACCCCTGACTGCAGGACCTAGATAGACTTGGAGCACTAGATCGATAGAGTCAGAGGTTTTAATAAATGTTAAATCAGTGTCTTAGTCTTAGTCAGTCTTGGTTAGTTTTAGTTTGCTTATCATGTGTTTCCATGTTTGTAGTGATGAACTTATGATGGATTTGTCTCTTTGTCATGATTGTCACCAAAGTGTGGGTATCCCCTGCAACTTGGTGTACTTATTAATAAAGTTAGTCATTTAGTTGGGCAACCTTTTATTTCCACTTTCCTTTTTATTTGAGAAGATGTGTTTGGTTGTGTTGGAAGTCATTGAAGTTGCTCATTTGTTCAGTGTTGTGAAGACTTCTATATATCTTTTCTTATGCTAAAAGACTACAGGGTCAGATCTGATGTGTGAATGCTTTCTATAGATGTCTGACCACAGGCGCCGAGGTGGAAGGTGTGCCTAGCAAGAGCAGCAAGCACCCCAAGATGAAGCCCCCAGCACAGTTGCCACCACCACCCCCAATGACAATCGAGCAGATGTTTCTGATGCAGACTCAGGCGGTCCAAGCGATTAGTCAGACCCTGGCAGCCATGCGATTGGTGCAGCAGCATGAAGAGTTCATGAGGGGTCATCCCCTGTGTTTGCTCACTCTGCAGACCCCATGGACGCTGAAGACTGGTTGCGCACAGTGGAGCGGGAGCTGCATACCGCTCAGTGCAATGACTGGGAGAAGGTCCTACATGGTCCTGGCGGGAGTCCTACCTCGCCACCCATGCTGACCCTGAGGCCATCACATGGGAGGAGTTCAGAGACAACTTCTGCCGGTACCATGTTCCCGAAGGATTGATGATATTGAGGAAAGAAGAATTCCTGGTACTGAAGCAAGGCCCTCTATCTGTCAGTGAGTACATGGACAAATTTCTACAACTATCTCGCTACGCACCTGAGGATGTCAACACTGATGCCAAAAGGCAGTACAGGTTTCTAAGAGGTTTGGTTGACCCCCTACACTATTAGTTGATGAACCATATCTTCCCTACCTTCCAGCATCTGATCATTAGAGCTATCATGACTGAGAGGAAGCGCCGAGAGATGGAAGACCAAAAGCGCAAGATTGGTGGACCGCAAGTCGGGAGCAGCAGTCATCCCTGTTTCTCAGGCAATCCACCCCAATAGTTCAAACAGAGTGACCCTTAAGGACATCAACATCATCACCAGCACCAACATCAACGTCAGAATCAACAACAGTTCCAAAGGCAGTTCCCTCACCAGCAGCAGCAGTACAGCCAGCATAACCAACCAGGAGGAAGTCAGTATCAGAGGCAGAGCAGCCAGGCACCTCATCTTCCTGCCCCATCAACCAACCAGAACAACCAAGCTGCCCAGCGCAAGGAGGAGGTCGAGGATGTTTCCACTATGGGGAACAAGGCCATTGCCTGAAGAAAGCAGATCAACAACAACCAGTTTCCAACACCCCAGCAAGACAAGGGGCATCACAGCAAGCATCAGGAGGTCGTGGCCAGGCCTATAACCGTGGAAAGGTGAACCACTTAGAGCCCGAAGCAATCCAGGATGCACTGGATGTGACAATAGGTATGTTTCCAGTCGAATCCCATCCAGCAAAAGTACTATTTGATACTGGCGCCATGCATTCTTTTGTTTCTACATCATGGGTACAAGCACATAACATCTCTGTAGAGCCAATGATTCCACCTCTAAGAGTTAATTCAGTCGGGGGGAAAGTTCAGTCCGATAAGATGTGCTCGAATCTAAGGATTGAAATGAGGGGGATAGATTTCCCCGCTAACCTAGTAGTAATGGGTACTCAAGGGTTAGATGTCATCCTAGGGATGAATTGGCTGCACAGGGACCAAGCAACTGTCAGCTATGACATGAGGATAGTAAAGTTAGTGTCCCCATCTAGGAAAGAAGTAGTAACTGAACTGTTCATGCCTGATCTAGAAGGAGCCTATCACCATATGTCTATAGATGGTAAGGAGGTCAACCTGCTTGAAGCCATCAGAATTGTGTCGGAGTTCCTCGATGTGTTTCCTGAGGAGCTACCAGGCATGCCACCTAAGCATAAAGTTGAGTTTTCCATAGAGCTTGAACCTGGCACCACCCCAATTTCAGAGAGCTTATAGAGTGTCTGGACCAGAATTGGTATAACTTAAGAAGCAGATCGACGAGCTAATGGAGAAAGGTTACATTAGACCAAGTACTTCGCCTTGGGCCGCTCTAGTTCTGTTTGTGGAGAAGAAAGATGGGACAAAGAGAATGTGCATTGACTACAGATCCTTGAATGAAGACACTATCAAGAACAAGTACCCTCTGCCAAGATCTGTTTGATTAGTTGAGAGGAGCCAGAGTGTTCTCAAAGATAGATCTGAGGTTAGGTTACCATCAGCTTAGGAACCGACCTTCAGATATATCGAAGACAACATTTATCACCACGTATGGGCTCTATGAGTATACAGTCATGTCTTTCGGATTGACAAATGCACCAGCTTTCTTTATGTACTTGATGAATAGTGTGTTCATGGACTACCTCGACAAGTTCATAGTGGTGTTCATTGATGATATTCTCATATGTTCTCAGAATGAGGAAGAACATGAGGAGTATTTGAAGTTAGTATTGCAATGGTTACGGGAGCATCAGTTGTATGCCAAGCTGAGAAAATGTGAGTTCTGGATCAGCGAAGTTCTGTTCTTGGGTCATATCATAAACCGGGACGGATTAGCTGTAGATCCAAAGAAGGTAACAGACATTCCGGGCTGGAAAGCACCAAGATATGTTCGTGGAATCAAGAGTTTCATTGGAATGGCTAGATACTATCGACGTTTCATTAAAGGTTTCTCCAAGATTGCCAGACCAATGATAGCCCTGCTAGCGATGAAAGTTGAATTCAAGTGGACCACAGAGTGCCAAGAGTCCTTTGAGACATTAAAGAAGAAGTTGACTACAACACCTGTGTTGATTCTGCCAAATGTCCATAAGCCATTCTTAGTGTATTGTGATGCTTTGTACACTGGTTTGGGATGTGTGCCAATGCAAGAAGGGAGAGTAGTGGCGTACTCGTCTTGACAGCTGAAGATTCATGAGAGGAATTACCCCACACTTGACCTAGAGTTAGCAGCGGTGGTTCATGCACTAAAGACCTAGAGGCACTATTTATATGGGCAAAAGTGTGATGTTTATATGGACCACAAGTCTTAAGTATGTATTCACCCAGTAAGAGTTGAACATGAGATAGCGAAGATAGCTGGAGTTGATCAAAGACTACGAGCTGGAGATACATTATCACCCAGGCAAAGGTAATGTGGTTGCAGATGCTTTGAGCAGAAAAGGTCAAGTCAACATGATGGTCGCTCATCCAATGCCATATGAACTAGCAAAGGAATTCGACAGGCTGAGTCTCAGATTCCTAAATAGCACCCAAGGACTGACAGTTGAGCTGGAGCCCACTCTAGAATGAGATATCAAGGATGGACAGAAAGATGATGAGAAGATCAATGAGATTCGGTAGCTAATCCTAGACGGGAAAGGCAAGGATTTCCGGGAAGACACGAAAGGCGTAGTATGGTTCAAAGATAGGATGTGTGTTCCCAGCATCAAATCGATTTGGGAGCTGATTCTCAAGGAAGCCCATGAGACAACTTATTCCATACATCCTGGTAGCGAGAAAACGTACCAAGACCTGAAGAAAAGATTCTGGTGGTACGGTATGAAAAGGGAGATCACAGAGTATGTTGCCATATGCGACAACTGTCAGAGAATTAAGGCGGAGCATCAAAGGCCCGCGGGTTTGTTGCAGCCGTTGCTGATTCTTAGTGGAAGTGGGATGAGATTGGGATGGACTTCATAGTCGGTTTGCCTCGCACTCGAGCTGGTTATGACTCCATCTGGGTAGTTGTGGACAGCTTAATAAAGGCGGCTCATTTCATACCAGTCAAGACCACCTATAATAGTGCAGTGTTGGTAGAGTTATACATGTCCCGGATTGTATGCTTGCATGGAGTACCTAAGAAGATAGCATCAGATCGAGGAACCCAATTTACTTCTCACTTTTGGCAGCAATTGCATGAAGCCTTGGGCACGCATTTGAAATTCAGTTCACCTTATCACCTGCAAATAGATGGTCAGACTGAGAGAACAAACTAAATTCTAGAAGACATGTTGAGGGCTTGTGCTTTGGAAGACAAGTTAGGTTGGGACAAAAGGCTACCTTATGCAGAATTCTCCTACAACGACAGATATCAAGCCAGTTTGAAGATGTCACCGTTCCAAGCACTCTATGGGAGGAATTGTCGAACTCTGTTGCACTGGGACCAATTCGGTGAAAGGCAGGTGTTCGGTCCAGATGTTTTTCTTGAAGCCGAAGAGAATATCATAATGGTCCGAGAAAATCTAAAGACAACACAGTCCAGACAGCGAAGTTATGCTGACACAAGAAGAAGAGAGCTGAGTTTTGAAGTGGGAAATTATGTCTACCTGAAGGTGTCACCAATCAGGGGAATCAAAAGGTTCAGAGTGAAGGGCAAGCTAGCACCTCGATACATTGGACCGTACTAGATTCAAGAAAGACGTGGAGAAGTGGCATATCAACTCAGCCTACTAGAAAGTCTGTCAGCAGTGCATGATGTGTTCCATGTGTCTTAGCTGAAGAAGTGTTTGCGAGTACCAGAAGAGCAATTGCCAATCGAGGATCTGAAAGTTCAAGAAGACCTGACATATATCGAGAAGCCAACTTAGATTCTAGAGACAGTAGACAGAGTTACTCGAAAAAGCACCATCAGAATGTACAGAGTCAAGTGGGGTCATCATTCAGAGGAAGAAGCAACTTGGGAAAGAGAGGATGATCTGAAACCTAAATTCCCGAGCTCTTTGCTAGCCAGCCCTGAATCTCTAGGGTAAGATTCTTTTTAAGGGGGTAGGTTTGTAGCACCCTGTCCCTTATTCCTCCCCCTCGCTCTCTCCCCCGCTCGGTCACCTCATTCGCAGATCGCGCCCAGCTCACCCCTTCTTGCTCGCCCGTGCCCGAGCACCGCCCAAAGCACCGTTTCTACCTCGCCTATGTCATGCTGATCCCCATGACTGCACCGCTCCAGCGCCCCTTTTCTGCCTCGCTCGGTCTCGCCGTTGCGTCCGTCCCCAAAACCCGCCGGCTCTGCCTGAGCTTCACCTCACTTGAGCTCCGCCCGAGGTAAAGATCGTCGGTCGCCTCCCTTTTTCTCTCTCTCTGTTTTTTCTCTATCTTCGCGTGTGCGCCAGTGAGGGTCGACGGTGGTGCTTCACCACTGGGTCGTGTCCCTCCGGCCAATGGCCGATGTCTGTGCGCGCCCCTCCCTCCCCTCGTCGTTGCTGGCCGCAGCCAACGGGCGGCACTCTGTTTCACACCCGGGGAAGACGAGAACCCCGACATCCGGGGCCCACTGGCAGTCTCCCCGCGCCAACTCCTTCCCTCTCCCCTCTGTGCTGCTGACTGGCGGACCCTGTCCGTTAGTGTGTGTCCGTGTGTCCACGCCTGTGCATGCCCTGTGCCACTAATCAGTGGGCCCGACCATGTCGTGGCCCCGCCCGTCAAGCGCCTGTGCCCTCACGTCCCCGTCGCTTCCCCCCATCGTTCAAGTCGCTGACCCATGGGCCCCGCCTGCGATAGCGCTCCCACGCTCGCATCCTGCACCGAAGATGCCCGGCCCGCTGACGCATGGGACCCGCCGGTCAGCCCTTGCGTCATGTCCCGCACGCCCGCTTCTAATCTCGGTCTTCCATTTCCGATCGGATGGCCGAGAAGCCTAGATTTTTGCTGTAGACAGTTTGCTTAAAACCCCCTCGGTTCCTGGGTACTATAATTCGTCGTCCCTGGTTTTTGTAGCCGAGCCCCTGAGATTTTGCAGAGAGAACCCTGGGAATGTATTTAATCACAGAAATAGGTTTAGTTTAGGGTTTTAAATTCCAAAACTTGTTTATTTCATATCTTTTGCATATGAACTCCAAATTTAGTGGTTCAAATTACAAAATGTTCATAATGTTATTCTGTCTATTTAAATTATAATCTTTCACTTTTTGCATGTCTGAATTTTATGACTAGATAATAGGTTCATTTAAAGTGGTGGGTTATTTATTAAAATGAAAATAGAAGGGTAAAGCCCTAATGACTATTCAAGTGTCTAACTTTGTAAACTTAATTTAGTGTAACGCTATCCCTAGAATACCTTTAATTAAGTAAGTAATTTATTAAGATAAACTTAACTAGAGAACAGTAGACCCTTAGAACATAGTGATCTACCCTGGAGCATAGAGTTCACTTTTTAATCTATACCACTTCTACTGAGCCTGTGTTTGATCTGTTGCATATGTTTGGTGTAATGTTCTTTGTTATTCCCCAAGTGTGTTGAATGGATGATTACTTTGCGTAGACAACGAGAAGTCTTTGGTTCCCGAGTGTGTTGCCGGAGACTTCCCTAAGCGGCAACCTAGTGAAGGCAAGTGTCCTCTGACCCATTATGCCATATTTACTTTCTAATTCATTATCCCGCATTACATGATTAAAACCCAAGGATTGACTAGCTTTTTATTTACCTTGTCCTTGATTACCTCTTTGGGTTATTATGATTAGCTTCATGATATTGTCTTACTTTAATCAATGAACATGATGAGAATATTTATGATACGATTATGTTATTCTGGATTACGATGATGAACCTATGATAGGGGACTCAGGTTGTTTCCTGAGTACCTCTCCATAACCATAAGGTCCTGTTCATTAAGAGACCACCCGGGATAACAGTACAACCATGAGGGTGGAATGGGATGCCCTTAGCTGATTAATTAGAGGAACTTGAGGTGTAGTCGACTTCGCCATTGTGCTATCAATGGGGTCCGAGCACAGTACTTGTTCTGCCGAGGCTAGGTGTCGAGGTTCTTTCATGTTGCTTTTGTTAATCACCCTTCCTATGGGGAGAGATACTGTGTTTATCAAACTAGATAAACCTAGCAAGCGACTATGACCTATGGGAAATCTTTGTAAAGGCTATATAGTGAATCCCTAGCCATTCACCTTGATAGTAAAGATCGGGTCTGGACAACCTAGGCTGGGAAGGGATCCCGACTTGTGGGTAAAGTGTGCAACCTCTACAGACTGTTAGAAACTAGTATATCAGTCGTGCTCACGGTTAAGAGCAGCCTTGGGATCCTCTTTGATTAGAACAATTTTTGGATACTTTTATGTTGATGGTAAATGGTGATGATTATAACTATGGTTTTGGGTATTTCCTCTTGGAGGGAGTACTTTTGAGTAATAACTTGGGTTTATTACTAAAACTGGGGTTTTCTACTAGTAATAAATACATGAGCAACTAAAAGCAACTACTTTAACCTTAACCCCATATACAGCTAGTCCACTTTAGCCAATCGGGTCGTTGTGCCGTCAATGGGGTCCGGGCACAGTACTTGTTCTGCCGAGGCTAGGTGTCGAGGTTCTTTCGTGTTGCTTTTGTTAGTCACCCTTCCTGTGGGGAGAGATACTGTGTTTATCAAACTAGAGAAACCTAACGGGCGACTATGACCTCTGGGAATCTTTGTAAAGGCTACATAGTGAATCCCTGGCCATTCACCTCGGTAGTGAAGATCGGGTCTGGACAACCCAGGCTAGGAAGGGATCCCAACTCGTGGGTAAAGTGTGCAACCTCTGCAGGCTGTTAGAAACTAGTATATCAGTCGTGCTCATGGTTAAGAGCAGCCTTGGGATCCTCTTTGATTAGAATAATTTTTGGATACTTTTATGTTGATGGTAAATGGTGATGATTATAACTATGGTTTCTGGTATTTCCTCTTGGAGGGAGTACTTTTGGGTAATAACTTGGGTTTATTACTAAAACCGGGCTTTTCTACTAGTAATAAATACATGACCAACTAAAAGCAACTGATGTAACCTTAACCCCATATACAACTAGTCCACTTTATCGAAATGGGACATTTGCTGAGTACGTTGATGTGTACTCACCCTTGCTTTAAAAACCACCCAACCCTAGGTTATCCCCATTGCAATCAGTGCTCAGGAGAAGATGAAGGCAACATGGAGGACTTTCAGGAGTTTTAGGACTACGATGAGTTCTAGTTGTGTTTAGTGGCAAACCCCAAATCAGCTGCCTCTGAAGGCCTTATCATTCTATGTTTCATATCCAAACTTTGATTATGATTATGACTTAAGTTATTGACTCTGTGGATGTCTTAGACATCTTGATGTAATAAAGCACTATTTCCGCTATTACTGTGAGCAATGTGTGATGATGTCCAACTATGTAATCGCTATGTACGTGAGTTTCTGATCCTGGCACGTACATGGTTCGCGTTCGGTTTGCCTTCTAAAACTGGGTGTAATAGTCTCATTTGCAAGATTTTTGGTGTCTATATTTAGGAACTTCTTTGGACACTCAATCACACGAGGTTGGGAACCAAGCCAAGATTGTTGAAGTGCAAAGATTTTTACTAGCTCTCATTCACCTCCTCTTGTCAGTTAATCTAGTCCTTTAATTGGTGTTAGAGCGAGTTAAGGATCATTCTATCTCAGTCAGTTCTTGATCCATGAATGCGACTTGAAACATGACATTAGTAAGCCATCATTCTTCAACAGATCAAACTACCCATACTAGAAGATCTAGATGTCGGTATACCTTTAGAGCAGACCCACTGTCTGGTAAGAATTTGGGAGGGAACAAAAGGGAGTAAGGGAGGGAAGAGGTAGTGCCTAGATGGTGCAACACACATGAGCTATAGTAAGTAACAAGAAAGAAGACAAGGAGATAGAGGAGCCATATGTGATTACTATTTTCCCTTGCCATGCTAGATAGGTTAGCACGACGAGTGCCAAAGTTTATAGCACAATAATTGCCATGTCGTATAGAGTGACATGGCAAAGCTTGTTATATCACTAAGGCTGGTGCCAACGCAGGAGAGATTGCGGGCAGTAGGGTGCTCATGTCCCTTAGCCCGTAGCGACAGGAGGGCGGGACGGCGTCCCCAGGTGACACTGCTTGTGCCTAGCAAGAGCGGATGATATCGCCCCACTGGGCAATGCACTGGGGCGAGCGCTGAGCGGGCAAGAGCAAGATGGCACGTTCTGATTGGTCCATGTGGCCACGTCAGCGCCACGTGTGCTAGCTATTGCAACTAGCCGATTCTGACCGTTTGGAGTCCCAAAATTTAAAAATTGCAAAAAAATCACAAATTTCATCCCTAATAAATCTATAAATTTCCATACCTAGGTGGAGTTCATTCCACACACCATTTCATCTCATTTCCTTTCTCTAAACTCCCCTCTCGTAACACAATGTCGGGTTGGTCCCCATATTTCAACTCCTTCATGAATCCCTTGCAGACTGATGGGTCACAAACCCCTCCGTTTGATGAGTCTTCTACACCGCATTATTGCTTCGATGTTAAGCTTCAGTCCCCATGCACTGTTTCTGGCTTCGCGTCCACCACCATACCCTTATCCCTATCATTTATATTCATACCCACCACCTTCATATGGTCAACTACCAACTTCCCAAGATAGAATTGAAGCTCCTTTCCTGGTACGTCCTTATGACTCTCCTCCAATTGCTGCGGATGGAAGTCAAGCTTCTTTCCTAGTACCTCCATAAGCCCCTCCTCCATGTGCTCCACCTCCATATGGAGCACCTTCTTATGCTCCATATGCTCCACCTCTGTATGGACCACCTCCTCCATATGCTCCACCACGGTATGGAGCACCTCCTCCAATTCCACCTGCATGTGTAGTCTCTGTTGTATCTGAAAACCAAACCGAGGAAATTCCCGAGAAGAAGGAAAAGCATCCAAAGTGGCTAGACTGTTGGACAGCAGATGAGGAAAAGCTGATGATTGAATGCTTATATTTTTAGTCTTGACATACTTAGTTTACTTATATTATAGGTTTTATTGTAGGTTAATGTTTGGATTATGCATTCTAATGATCCCATCTCTGGCAACAATAAAACCAGGTCAAATTTTTGGGACCAAATAGTGACAACATACAACTCTACTATAATACCCTAAAAACCAAACCATGTTTATAATCCTAATATGGTGTGTCCTACTGATGATCGGAGACCGTAGTTGCATAGATATCGTCGAGACGATTCCGATCGACTACTAGTTTGCCTTGTTTGGAGTCTGAATGAGTTTTTTCATGTGCCGGTCGATCTGAGCCATTGGATATTAGGATTGAGGGAGTTTTCTTCTATTTATACCTCCCTAACCCTAGCAGCCACGTCCTCCCACCCTAGCAGCCATCCCCTTTTGTGCCTTGCCCAAGAGAAGAAAGGAAGAACAAGGGAGAGAAGAGAGGGAAGATTAGGGCACACAGTCGCCTGTCGTCGTCATCGTTCCTCTTCAAGAATTGGATGGATTTCCTTTCCTCTCTCCATTGTCCCCACTTGATGGATGTTTTACCTTGTTTTGGATGAGTTTTAGGCCCTGCAATTAGCCCTTTATGTTGGATTAGATGGGAGATTAGATTTTTGATCTCGAAATTAGTCTCTACAGAATAACAGATTCGATAGTTTTTGTTCATGCCAGTTTTCCGTGGTCTTAGAGGCCTCAAAAAAATAAAAAGTATATTTATGAGTTGTAGATAATTTAGATATCTTTCCGTGGCCGTGAAGAACACCTCAATCGGACATCAGATCAGAAAGTTATTGCAGTTTTATTATAGCAGTTTTTCAGTCTCATAATTCTGTGCAGAATCTGTTCTATTAAGATTTAGGCAATTTTATCAACAGAATTCAACCTTGGGCTTGTAAGAAAAGTTGTAGATAATTTCATAAGCTTTCCAGATTGTTAAAGAGTGCATTCATATGAATTATGAAACTCTAGTTATGTTTGTTTTACGGTGGCTGTTTCTGTTAGCCTGACAGAAATGAGCGGGTCTGTTCACTGGTAGGTTTCATCAAGTAAATGGCCGAATTGGCTCTCCTAGCTATGGAGACTTTTGTAGAGGGATAAAAGTTCTTACTTCCAGCAGAATTTCATGATTTTTGGTTGAGTAGTTTGTGAGACATCGAATTTTGAAAGTTAACTATGCGGCTGTCTAAAACAGATTCAGTCAATTATCTTGTAATATGTTTTAGACTTATAGATGGCAGAATTTAATTATCTATTGAATACCGAAATTGTAGAGTATTTTGTGTAGATACTTCTAGAGTATTTGTTTGATATTACCACTGTTATAATTTTAAAGATACAAAATTAACAAACAGCGCTGCTGCTGTTTGACATGTGGTTCACGGTGGGAGTCTTTTCACCAGGTCTTGGTTTCAAGCGTAGGAACGATTTGTTGATTGTTGGCAAATGTTTATGAAATATTTGTACTACGTTTTATGCCCCGCAACAGGTGGTTATGCTCCGGATCATGCTTAGTACATTTTCTTCTTCGATGAAGGCAAGTGAATGTAGCGGTGGTTGCTACCGTTTTGACTTGTTGTTTCATCGCCTACACTCTAATATTCAGAATCATCAAATTCTTTCGTAATTGAACTCTATGGGATGCTTTACTTGATTGTATTATATTGATGCTTAATCATATATTGATGATGATGATGATTCGAGTATGACCCACGAGATTAATTCACACTCCTGAAGGTGAATGAAGTATTATTTGAGGTTTGTATTGTATCTGAAGGTAAACGAAGTATTGTTTGAGGTTTGTATTGTATTTGAAGGAAGTGAAGTATATTGATAAATGCAGGATGCCATATACATTGCATGATTCACTTGCATCTGAAGTTTTGTCGTGACCTATGGTCCGACCGTACCGGTACAATTTAGCATCGTACGTTGCCCGAGGAGGGGTACGATGCGGCTTCATACCCTTAGAGGTATGAAGGCAGAGGACATATGCATTGCATTCATATGCATTCATTGAAGTGATATTTGCAGATGGTGTGGTTTTATACTCTAAGAGATATGAAGGCAGAGGACTTACACATTGCATTCCTATGCATACATTGAAGTGATATTTGCAGGTATTGTTGACGCAGGGAAGTGTTATACAACCTATTGTGGTCGTTCGAGGAAATGAGATGGCATTGGTTATTTTGGGACTATTGAGTTCTATATCTACAAGTATTTCTGATCTCAATTGTGATCCCTTTTAAAATGTTGATTAATTCAATTCTTTTGGTTTAAATATCTCGTCAAAATATTTTACTTGCTGAGATGTTTCATCTCACTCTTGCATTACTCAATGCAGGTACTTAATTCATGTTGGGAATGAGGGAAGTAGCAGCACGTCCACCTTCACTCTCATAATAACGCTGCCCAGGCACAACCATGATTTAATTAGAAACTTCTTGTCAAGGATGTTTGTTTTTAACTAGTCGTGCACACTAGTTAATTCAGTTTATGTCGTTATGGTTATCTTCCCATTGCTAGCAGATTATTAATGTCTAGTATGTTTTCTTATCATGATATCTGTTTATACTCTGTTGCTTCCACGTTTATGCAAATTTCCAAAGGAGATGCTGTCGAAATTTTATATATGAATGTTAGTTGTGTAGTTTAGTAGCATTTCAGGGTGTTTGTGGATCCTGGGGTATTACAGTTGGTATCAAAGCATAGGCTTTAGATTCTTGGCAATTTGAAGATAAATTTGACAAACTTGCACATATAGGAAGGTTGTGGGTTCAAATATCTTTGATATATGTTAATGTCTTTGAAGTGCAGATGAAATAATTTCACCCTCCCTAATCCTTTACGGTGATGTGGTAAGTTGTTTATGACTTAATGCCTGATATAATTCATTTCTAAATTTTGATATTGTTTATTAATAAGATTGATATCGTTGTTCTTTTGTGAGATTGAAGTCGTTATTATGCTTGTGATATACGTGTATGCCTATGTTGTTTTCAACATGTTTTTCATGGTTGAGTTTTATTACAATAATATTGTTATATATGTTTGATCGAGGATGTTTCCAAGAGGAGTGTGAATTGCATGCTTTGGGTTACAAGGTAACCATCGATTTGGATTTAAGTTGTTGGGCGGTTGGTGGATAGCTCCAACTATCTTTGCAAGGAATGATTGTTTATGCCGAGAAACCAGTTCTGAAAAAAATGAATATTGGTACTTTTATATGGATTTTGGGGGGAAAGTCTTTACATAGCTAGCCAGAGTGGATTACATGTCTCCCTTCTATCTTGTGTTTTAGTAGCCACAAAGCCTAGATGTGGTTTAAAGTGGTTGCATGTTAGTCATGCTAATTGTAGAATAAATCTTTTATTTTCTTGATCCATTGATTATATATTAATACGTTGAGGATCTGATGGTTATCTCCCTGATGCATGCTTGTGGAGCCATTGTTGGACCACTTATCTATTGGTTTGAATGAAGTCATTGCCTAGCCTAGAGTTGGTTGGGTGTGGTTAGTCACTTATTTCTAAACGATGTGGTTCTTACATCAGATTGAGGTGTTTGTCATGTGTGTGAAGGATTATAGGGTTATTATTGACCGTGTATGTCTGGTACTTTGAGTGCATCGTATGATGGAATGAAATGTAAGTTTCTGAACTACAGTAGATGAAGACTTATATTATGAGTAGGTTAACCTTACTAGTTTGGATATTTTTTTAGTTGAGTTGTTGGATGAAGTATAGTGACATTAGTTAAGCAAAGTATTGTGTTGTTGCTGTGCTGTCAGTGCTCTTTGTGGAGTTTTTGGCATTTGTTCGATGAACTGTGCCGCACAGAATGTTATTGGCTTCTTGTTGGCTTTATTGCTCCATTAGTTCTGTAGACTTTCTCCCTTTTGTGGGGTGTAAAGAATGTTAGATTACATGATTATCTTTTTCATGACGTCAAGAACAAGGTTTAGGAAGATTAGGAGTTTTGTTTCAATAGAACGACTTGTTTCGTGGTGCTTTGATGTGAGGTGTTTGATCTTCTTATGCATTCATCTGGTGTGGATGTTTGACAATTGAATTAAAATGAATTGTTGAAGTTGGTAAGAGTTGTTCTTAGTGCATATTACCTCTTCATAAAAAGAGTGTTGTTTTAAGACATTGATCTTGATGTATAGTTGCATCCAAATTCAATGATAGCAAATCCTAGTGTTGATTGCACCTATGACAATGCCTTGGGAATTCATTTTATATTGTTTTATGATTGTTGTCAAGGTGTGTCATTTTCTTTGGTAAATTAGTCCGACTTAGAGGTTATTTCATGAAAAACTATTTTCATGATCTCGTCAAGGCTACTAGTCTACTATATGAGTCTATTTAGGGTGTTTGGTCGAGTTTTACCGTTGGTGAATGTCTTGATTTGTAGAAGTGGCTGAATTCGAGGACGAATTCTTTTAAGGGGGGTAGAATATAATACCCTAAAAACCAAAACATGTTTATAATCCTAATATGGTGTGTCCTACTGATGATCGGAGACCGTAGTTGCATAGATATCGTCGAGACGATTCCGATCGACTACTAGTTTGCCTTGTTTGGAGTCTGAATGAGTTTTTTCAAGTGCCGGTCGATCTGAGCCATTGGATATTAGGATTGAGGGAGTTTTCTTCTATTTATACCTCCCTAACCCTATCAGCCACGTCCTCCCACCCTAGCAGCCATCCCCTTTTGTGCCTTGCCCAAGAGAAGAAAGGAAGAACAAGGGAGAGAAGAGAGGGAAGATTAGGGCACACAGTCGCCTGTCGTCGTCATCGTTCCTCTTCAAGAATTGGTTGGATTTCCTTTCCTCTCTCCATTGTCCCCACTTGATGGATGTTTTACCTTGTTTTGGATGAGTTTTAGGCCCTGCAATTAGCCCTTTATGTTGGATTAGATGGGAGATTAGATTTTTGATCTCGAAATTAGTCTCTACAGAATAACAGATTCGATAGTTTTTGTTCATGCCAGTTTTCCGTGGTCTTAGAGGCCTCAAAAAAATAAAATGTATATTTATGAGTTGTAGATAATTTAGATATCTTTCCGTGGCCGTGAAGAACACCTCAATCGGACATCAGATCAGAAAGTTATTGCAGTTTTATTATAGCAGTTTTTCAGTCTCATAATTCTGTGCAGAATCTGTTCTATTAAGATTTAGGCAATTTTATCAACAGAATTCAACCTTGGGCTTGTAAGAAACGTTGTAGATAATTTCATAAGCTTTCCAGATTGTTAAAGAGTGCATTCATATGAATTATGAAACTCTAGTTATGTTTGTTTTACGGTGGCTGTTTCTGTTGGCCTGACAGAAATGAGCGGGTCTGTTCACTGGTAGGTTTCATCAAGTAAATGGCCGAATTGGCTCTCCTAGCTATGGAGACTTTTGTAGAGGGATAAAAGTTCTTACTTCCAGCAGAATTTCATGATTTTTGGTTGAGTAGTTTGTGAGATATCGAATTTTGAAAGTTAACTATGCGGCTGTCTAAAACAGATTCAGTCAATTATCTTGTAATATGTTTTAGACTTATAGATGGTAGAATTTAATTATCTATTGAATACCGAAGTTGTAGAGTATTTTGTGTAGATACTTCTAGAGTATTTGTTTGATATTACCACTGTTATAATTTTAAAGATACAAAATTAACAAACAGCGTTGCTGCTGTTTGACATGTGGTTCACGGTGGGAGTCTTTTCACCAGGTCTTGGTTTCAAGCGTAGGAACGATTTGTTGATTGTTGGCAAATGTTTATGAAATATTTGTACTAAGTTTTATGCCCCGCAACAGGTGGTTATGCTCCGGATCATGCTTAGTACATTTTCTTCTTCGATGAAGGCAAGTGAATGTAGCGGTGGTTGCTACCGTTTTGACTTGTTGTTTCATCGCCTACACTCTAATATTCAGAATCATCAAATTCTTTCGTAATTGAACTCTATGGGATGCTTTACTTGATTGTATTATATTTATGCTTAATCATATATTGATGATGATGATGATTCGAGTATGACCCACGAGATTAATTCACACTCCTGAAGGTGAATGAAGTATTATTTGAGGTTTGTATTGTATCTGAAGGTAAACGAAGTATTGTTTGAGGTTTGTATTGTATTTGAAGGAAGTGAAGTATATTGATAAATGCAGGATGCCATATACATTGCATGATTCACTTGCATCTGAAGTTTTGTCGTGACCTATGGTCCGACCGTACCGGTACAACTTAGCATCGTACGTTGCCCGAGGGGGGGTACGATGCGGCTTCATACCCTTAGAGGTATGAAGGTAGAGGACATATGCATTGCATTCATATGCATTCATTGAAGTGATATTTGCAGATGGTGTGGTTTTATACTCTAAGAGATATGAAGGCAGAGGACTTACACATTGCATTCCTATGCATACATTGAAGTGATATTTGCAGGTATTGTTGACGCAGGGAAGTGTTATACAACCTATTGTGGTCGTTCGAGGAAATGAGATGGCATTGGTTATTTTGGGACTATTGAGTTCTATATCTACAAGTATTTCTGATCTCAATTGTGATCCCTTTTAAAATGTTGATTAATTCAATTCTTTTGGTTTAAATATCTCGTCAAAATATTTTACTTGCTGAGATGTTTCATCTCACTCTTGCATTACTCAATGCAGGTACTTAATTCATGTTGGGAATGAGGGAAGTAGCAGCACGTCCACCTTCACTCTCATAATAACGCTGCCCAGGCACAACCATGATTTAATTAGAAACTTCTTGTCAAGGATGTTTGTTTTTAACTAGTTGTGCACACTAGTTAATTCAGTTTATGTCGTTATGGTTATCTTCCCATTGCTAGCAGATTATTAATGTCTAGTATGTTTTCTTATCATGATATCTGTTTATACTCTGTTGCTTCCACGTTTATGCAAATTTCCAAAGGAGATGCTGTCGAAATTTTATATATGAATGTTAGTTGTGTAGTTTAGTAGCATTTCAGGGTGTTTGTGGATCCTGGGGTGTTACATCTACCTCTGACCCTCACCTTCATTAGACTGCTAAGCAACTTAAAGATCATTGGGGTACCTACAACCGGAGGTCACCAAGTTCAATGAATACTACCTCCAAGAAGAAAGGTTGCATCAGTGCGGATTAGACTATGCAATTGTCATGGAGGTAGCAATGGTGTGGTTTGAGGATAAAATGGGGCATCCATTCAAGCGCCATCACTGGTGGCAAGTTGTTCACCACAAGCCTAAGTGCTCAGCAAACCATGGTCTTGATAGTGGATTTAATGGGACTGCGAATAAGAGAACTCGACTTGGAGTGTCTGGTGAATATAGTTCTAAAGGCACTGAAGACACCGAGGAAGAAGTGTCTGACTAGTGGGGCGTGATAGGGCAAAGACGGCTACGTGAAAGGCAAAGGCGAAGGGGAAAGGGAAGGAAGCCACAAGAAGCGGGTCAACAAGTGAAGCATTTAAAATAAAGAACTTGTGGGGTGGATTAGTAAAGGTCAAGCTTTTGAAGCAATGGAACATTCTAAAGGGCCTATCAACCAAGGATATGGACCCAACTGAAAGATGTAATCATGCTAAGATCGTAAAATGGTCGAAAAAGAACATGGTCTGGTCGATGACGAAGAAGAGGAACCAGAAACGAAACGGGAAGAGGACAAAGATGAGGATGAGATCAAGGACTATGATTAGATTTATGTAATTTTTAAAATTATCATGTACTTTTATTTTAATTAGTGCACTTTGTAATTTTTAATTCAATAAAAAAATTAGTATGTTATGCGATTTCTAAGTGTTGAAAAAAATATGCGTGAATTACTTAATTCTAAAATAAAAAAGCTTATGTGGTTGTAGACGTAGACTATAGCTTACTTCAGACTATACACTAGAGGAGCAGGGACAAGCGTGAAGTCGAGAGCTTACGTGGTAGAAACGAGAGGGAGATGGTATGGTGGCACCAACCTAATTAGTGTTTGGTCAACCTGCCATGATAATAGGCTTGTCATGCTAAGCAGGCTTGTTTGCCACGTCAAGGTTGTTTAACCGTACCCGAGACATTGGCAGATAGAGAGCGTTTGGTTTTATTAACTAAAATTTAGTTTATACTGTTGGGGGCCTTCGTCTTTTGAAGGTAAAAATATGGCTAACCATGTGTTTTTAGCATATTCTTAAGTATTACAAGAGCTTCGTTACCAGAAAAGGTTTGACATAAATCAATGGAAGTACGACGAAGCAAGCTTCATCATGATGAAGCAGGAAGGCGATGTAGGGAGAAGGTGTTCTTCAAGTTGTTGAGTGCAAACGACAATGATGTCCCTGTGACATTTGTAAACCTTGTATGTAATTGTTGAGGGTATGAATGTAATAACGTACGAAGTTGTATGATTGTAATTGCATTCACGTCATTGCCTTCAAACAAGCCGAAGGTAACAATGTAATATGAACTTTGACATTATTAATACATTCAGTACAAAATGAATATATTGCATGATATTATATTCGTAACTATCTTTTTATATTTGTGATTGATGAAGACATGTTCTTCATAACCTTCGTCTAAGATTCGTTATATCCGAAGGGAAATAACGCTTCGAAAGAAGGTCATTAACGTTTAACAAATGTGTTGCCTTATTCTTTATTCACTGCAATCAAAAACAAGTGAATAACATTAGCGCCCACCTCCGGTGAACTCAAACGACCATCTTCGTCAAGAAGAACTCGAACAACTACCTTCATCATGCGGCCGAAGAAGACAGCAGCGCCAGGGGCTACCCTGGCACCTCTTGACACCAATCAGGATGGGCTCATTCTAAGGGAGGCCCGAAGCCAAAAAAGGAAAGTTATTAGCCCAACACCATAGGAAGAAGAGTTGGACCATGAAATCTGGGATCTAGAAGCTATTCATCAACAAGTGGAGAGAGGAAGGGAAAAGATGCTTTGGCTGGCTGAACTTCAGAAAAAGATTGATGAAGCAGTCGAAGAGATGCATCACATCACACAAGACAACGAGCAAAGACATGAGCCACAGTAGAGAGAGCTTCGTCAAGAATGCCCAAGCCATGATGGCATATGGTATGATGACTTTCATCATGATAACAATGCTTTTGATGATGCTTTCCCCCTAGCTACAGAATTGCAGTCTACCACATGGCCACCTTCATACAAACCACCCCAACTTCCCTTGTATGACAGGCATTCGGACCCGAAGCAGTTCTGTAACACCCTTGGTGCTACCAGAACTAAAATTTGAGCATGGCATCATATGCATTGACATTTCATTATGTTTGTTACTCCTAGAATGCATCCACTAGGCTAAAACTTCAAAACAAGTGTGACATGGTGACTTGAAGTGCTCCTTAACCCTAGAGTAGAGTACCTAACCATGGGACTAGGGTATATGGGTATATATGAGGCCAAATTGAGTATTATCTCGAAAGTTATTGGAAATGTTCATAAGATCCTAAATTTGATGGATTTAAGTGGCACACAAACCCTAGGGCACTCAAAACCTTAAGAGGAACCCTACAAAACCCTAAATTGTGCCCTATGGAGTGATTTTGATTTCTAGGCACTTTTGGACCAAAATGCATATATCAAAGTGGTAAAGTATAAAAAACTAAACAACTTTTACATTGGAGGATTTTCAAGTAATGTGGAACAATTTGGACTTAATTGCAAAAAGCCTCAAGAGCATCTATGTGGCTTAACTCTGAAAAATCAGTGTGATTAGGCCAAGTTTGGGGCCTTGTATTTCCTAATCCGTGAAGATTTTGCCCCAAGTCATTGCAATAAACTTGTAGAGCTATGATAGGGGTACAAGTTTGATTAAGTGACTAAGCATTGGTGATGTATAGAAATTGGAGAAAAATAGACATGAAGTTAGACTATCAGTCAACCTTAAGACTGAATCTTGACCATAAGTGAAATTGGATGAACTTTGAGATCGATTTGCAGGGGATTTAGTGGATGTTTGAGCAAGGTCTTTATAACAAAGTTGTAGCTGGTACATAGGGCAACAACTTTGATATAGGCAGGTGAGTGAGTTGCCACAAAAAAAATTGAGAGCAAAGCCCTGCAAGTTGCTCGGTTAGACAGACTAAAAGGAGCTTGCGATGATGGTATAGTGACTGAACCAGATGCCAGATTCAGTGAACCTCGTCGCCGGTGATCTCCGCTCCGCGATTCACGCCGATGCTGCGATTCGTGCTGGTGTGGAGTGGATAACCGTGGCGTGTAAAAGATCTTGGGTGAGGAGGGCTTGGCCAGAGTAGAGTCGCCGTCATACCCACTTGCCCGTGCAGTAACTGAAATATCGCCGTCAGTGCTCACCATGATCGCAGCATGGGACATGTAGTCGCCTGATTCACCGCATTATCGTGGTCGTGGCATCCCATAAATAGTGACTGTCACTCGGTGAACGCTGCGCTCCACGGCGAGCCTCGGTAATCGTCTCGCCTGGAAGATAAGCCCCGCTCTCCTCTGAAATTCGGAACCACCGCTTCGAGCTACTATAAACCCTAAACCCAGGGGTGAGCTCGTCGTCGCCAGGGGTTGAATTGGAGAAGGAATAGAAGTGCAAGGGTTTATGCGCACATGTCAGTGAAACAGAGAAACAGTGTCGCGGGCTCTTTACTAGTTTTTTGAATAGCCGGGGACCTCTGCGCAAAATGACCAACGCGGGCGCGTTTTTCCTGGGCGTGGGCCACATCGGGCTAGATTGAGCCCAATACTATTCATCGTTTTCCTTTTTCTTTTTTCTGTCAGACTTGGAAAATTATAGGAAATTCTAAAAAATGGTAAAATTATAGGACCAATTTTGCTGGACTCCTAAATTCATCTAGTATTTAATAAAAATAGTTTCAAGATTTTTAGTCCAAACCTGGAATTATTTGGCATTTGAAGATGACGAAACCTAGCCTTTTAGAACTTTAGAATTAATTTGGTAGCTCCAAAAATAATAAATTTTTTTGGGTAAGCTTAGTTTGATGATTAAAGCCCTTGGATAGAGTTTGGCATGCTTTGGACATTGTTTGGTCCCAAACCCAATACACTAGCTTCCTAGGGTATAATTGCCTAACCATAATAGAGTACTAACTCAGGAAACCCCAGTGTCTAGTGTGTACCATGAAGGAAAGTTGTATTCAAGATACAACTTAGTATATTTCCATTATATACCTGCATATTCATAACATCACATAAGCATTCATGTATATGTATTATTATGTATAGAAAACGAAGAAGTTGTAGTCGAAGAAGAAGTTGCCCCGCAGGCTGAGAATCCCCTGGTTGAGAACAAATTCTATTTTGACATCTGTGGGACAGACCATGAGCCTCCTGCAACACAAGGCATGCCCTGGTGCATTTACCCCTTTCCTTGTTGTTTTAAACTCTTTATCACTTAAGATGATGCATTAGGTGATAGGAGTTGTGTGCTAAACAATTGCTGCATTCCCTTCCTTGGAACTGATTACCATTCCTTGATACCTGTTTACTTAAAAGTTTTCTGATGCTTAGTTTTGCTTTAGAAAACAAAATGTTTTGTTTTAAATAAAATATGATGCTTCATATGGGATGGGAAGTTTTCAAATAAAAGACTTGATGGTGAATCCATCATGGCCATGATGGGTTCAACATCTAAAATGATGTACTCTGTCAGGTACCAAACTTTGGGTTGTAAATGATAAAAATGAGACCGGGCGGGTGACTTGCACGAGAAGGAAGTCACAGTGTACTGACTCCGTCTGAGTCGCTTAAGGACCAAGCTAATGTGGGCCTGCTGACCGAGGTCCTTTTAACTGGCCACATGCCTCATCATGGATAAGCTTTGCCTCAGTCGAACCAATACCAGAAAGGCCACCATGCAATGGGTGTGGAGAGATGGCGAGAGTAGCGTGTACCCTCCATGGCAAGAGGCTGTACGGTGGTGTATCTATGCTCTCGGTTGGCATGAACCCATTCTGGTCTTGAGAAACCCGGTGGCGATTTGACATATGCAAGGGTTAAGTGCTACATATATCGTGTGGTTGGAGATCCCCAGCTGGGTATTAATCAATTCAGATCACTGTTACTTCTCGGACATGAAGACTTGGTCACTGACTTACACGTAGCAATCTAGTGAACTCAAGGGGTATTAAAAGATGGCTAGTATAGGCTAAGTGCTTGAACTAGGATAGAAAGAAATCTAGATACAAGTAATGACTTAACCTGATAAAAAACTGTATTTTTAAGGATCACTGTTAGTAAGCTTTTCTGCAAGCAGAGTCTTTGATTCTTGATCAGCTTTACCTTGAATCCCACAAGCCATCATATCCTTGAGAAGTTTTTTCCTTTGTCGGGTAAGACTTGCGAAAGTACACTCCGTACTCAGGGTTTTTGAACCCATGTTGTTGTAGGTGATGAAACAACTGAGTTTTGCTGTTTCTGCTCGAAGGTGGTGCCAAAGCAGGAGGAAAATCAGTAAACTGGTTGGCGGGAGGATGTTTTACCTCCCTGTTGTGTAATAATAAGTTATGCACTCATACACCCGGTGTTGTAATAAATACTCTCTCTATATTTTATGAATGTAAATTAAGTTATTTTAATTCGTTTCCACTTATTCTTTACTCTGATTGTGTGTGTAATGTCTGCGTGATGGGTGAAGCGCTCTTGGGCGATATGATGAAGATACAGATGACCGAACTTGTTGAGTGATTATGCGCATCTACATGGTTGTCCAAGGTGCTTAGGACACGGACATCTGTAGGTGGGCATAATACCTTGGGAGGTTCCGTGATAGCTGGTATCGAAGCGAAGCCCGTCTCTTCGGACATTACGTAGTACTTCAAAATAATTTTAAAACACTTACCTTGAACATTCTTTCATTCTAATCTTACCACATTCTGGTAGTCACTTACCTTTTAAAAGTTGGGTAACAGAGTGCTAAATGAAGGTATATGTAGGAAATAGGGGATCAATAAGAAGTTGATCCCATGATTATTAGGTTATGCATGCATCATGATTAAACTACCCTAAATAAATTTTCCCCTCTTATAGATATATGGCGTGAACCAAGACCACTCAGCGCAAATCAACCGGACCGCATGGTGTACCCTGACATCACCTGGACTCTAGGCATGAAGGAAGCAGCAGTGGAAGCAACGACCCTATAGGGGATTTGGAGGCCAGAGTGGAGCGACTCAGGTCTGAACTACGCCACGGGTGTAGGGAGCGTGCGCGCGATAGCCGCTGCATTGCTGAACTATCAGCAGAAGTTACTCGCCTGCAGCAGGAAATTACGGAACGCGATACAGCCATTGACTGGGTCGTAAACTCGCACTCTTTTGCCTGAGATTGTGAAGCCAAAGCTCTAGCTCGAGTAGCAGAACTTAGCGCATCCCTGGAAAACCTGCATGGATATTGCAACACCCTGCATGAAGAGGTGCACGTATTGTATGACCGGCTGCATCTGAGTGTGCCACCAGAAGTTGCAGCAATGGGAGCTGGACCATCTGGAACAGCAAATGGAGGACCTGATGGGGAGTTGGACCTTTTTGGGGCCTCTCCTTCCATGAACCTTGCAGATGAATGGTCTCCTGAAGCAGGCAGTGGAGCAGCTAAGGCCGAAGAGGATTAGAGTAGTACAGTTTAAGTAATATCCTTATGTAAAATAAGGAAGTCAAGTTGTATACTGAGTATGTATAATTATTACAGTTCACAATATAATAAAGATGGTGTGTGTTTGGCATGTAATAATTCAGGATGTTTTTCTTCCTCAGATGCCATCGCGAACTCATGCTCATGATGGGGCAGGAACTTCCCGCGGCGGGGAGGACACTCCCAACCCGCCACCTGTACCTCCTACCCTAGCTAAAGCTATCGCTGCCTTGGTCAACGCTACCACCGACAACATGCGCTTCTTGCGTGAAATGGCGGGAAATCAATTTCAACAACACGGAGGAAGGGGTCAACCTCAGGGACCATGAGACACCACTTATCTAGAGTTCTCTGAGACCTGTCCACCACTCTTTGTCAAGGTAGAGGAACCCCTGGAAGCTGATGAATGGGTGCGAGTAATGGAACAAAAGTTCGGGCTAATCTGATGTACCGAGACATAGAAGCCCCTATTTGCCGCCCAATAGTTGAGAGGCCCTGCCAGCACCTAGTGGGCAAACTTCTCCGCCATTCAACCTGTGGGACACCAGGTCACGTGGGAAGAGTTCAAACTGGCATTTAGGGAACATTATGTTCCGGAAGGAGCTCTACAGATAAAGCTAGAAGAATTCATACGTCTGAAGCAAGGGGGAGATTCTGTGATGCAGTATCTCAACAAATTTAATCACCTCTCCCAATATGCCATTGATCAAGTGGACACAGACTTGAAAAAGAAGAATTGATTCATGAGGGGACTAAATGACAGACTTAAGCGCAAAATGGCTACGTGTCTGGACCTCACATATAACAGGGTTGTCAGCATAGCACTGTCAGTTGAAGCTAAAAATGCGGGACAAGGAAAGTCAAAAGGATATGCGTGTGAAAGATAAACTCAGGGATCTGAAAAGAGAACAAGGTTGGTAATCCGACCTTTCAATCCAAATCGTTCTTCTCCTTGCCCACCCACATATCCCTTCAGATAACCAGTGTTCATTCGTCCTACTCCTGCCCCTGCCTAGAAAAATCAGCCGAGTGCCCCTGGTGCTCGTTTCCCTGCACTTCCTAGTTCCTCGAGTGGCTGCTTCAATTGTGGCAACTCCGGGCATTTCATCAAAGACTGCCCCCACCCGAAGCAGAACAAATCAAACTTTCAACATACTTCCGGGAACACAAATCAAGGAAAGGGAAACATGGCCAACCCTCCAGCGGGCAGAAATATGAAGAAAACTGGACGAGTGTATTATACCTAGGTGGCTACTACACCGGAAGGCGAACCGATGATGATGGGTACGTTTCTCGTTGCCAACCATCCAGCAGCTATCTTTTTTTATTTTGGTGCATCACATACCTTTATGGCCAAGACTTTTTTGGATAAGCATTGCATACATAACACTAAATCAAGAGAGGGATTTGTTATCCACTCACCTAGGGGTCAGATATTTACTAAGGAAGTAGTCTTCTGCGTACCCGTAACCTTGGCCGGACATGAGTTCCCTACAAACATGATTGTTATAAAGGGACAAGATATAGATGTGATTCTAGGAATGAACTGGTTAGCCTAGAATAAAGCCATCGTCAATACGGACCAAAGGACCATTAAATTGAGTTATGATCATGAAGAAGTACAATTGTCCATCCCTATAGTTGTCCCAGTCAAAGCATCTGGACAAGCTTTTGAGGCCATAGTAAAAGAAATCCAGGATATTCCGGTTGTATTTGAAGTTCTGGATGTATTTCCCGAAGACTTGCCCAGATTGCCTCCAGAAAGGGACGTGGAATTTGTGATCGAGTTGAAGCCCGGTACGGCTCCTATTTCTATAAGGTCGTACCGTATGCCACCTAATGAACTGGCAGAACTCAAGACACAACTACAAGACTTGTTGGAGAAAGGGTTCATTAGGCCAAGTTCATCGCTGAGGGGATGTCCAGCAATCTTCGTCAAGAAGAAGGATCAGACTCTTCGAATGTGCGTGGACTATAGACCCCTCAATGAAGTTACTATTAAGAACAAGTATCCTCTCCCTCGAATCAATATTTTATTCGATCAAC
This sequence comes from Zea luxurians, assembly GCA_029449295.1. Classification (NCBI taxonomy): domain Eukaryota; kingdom Viridiplantae; phylum Streptophyta; class Magnoliopsida; order Poales; family Poaceae; genus Zea; species Zea luxurians. The sequence continues at coordinate 758,111 of JAOPSE010000255.1, forward strand.
TCACTGGAGCCCGAGTGTTTTCTAAAATTGGTCTCAGATCGGGCTATCATCAGATCGGTATCCGACCCGAGGATATACCCAAGACCGCATTCACCACTCGGTATGGTTTATTTGAATACTTGGTTATGCCTTTTGGATTAACAAATGCTCCAGCCCACTTCACATACTTGATGAATTCGGTATTCATGCCCAAGTTAGACAAGTTTGTAGTGGTCTTCATTGACGACATTCTGATTTATTCTAAGAATGAGGAGCAAGCAAAACACCTGCGGATCATGTTAACGCGCTTAAGGGAACATCAGTCGTATGCCAAATTTAGTAAATGCATGTTTTGGTTAGAGGAAATCCAATTTCTTGGACATGTTTTGTCTTTCAAAGGGATTGTGGTCGATCCTAGCAAAGTCAAGGATATTCTGGAATGGAACTCACCTACTACAGTGCATCAAGTTCGGAGTTTCCTTGGATTGGCTGGTTATTACCGCAGATTTATCCTGGATTTCTCCAAAATTGTTAAACCCATTACTTGGTTATTGAAGAATGATACTAAGTTTGATTGGTCCTCCAAATGCAATGAGGCTTTTGAGCAGCTGAAAGTGTTTTTGACCACTACACCAGTTTTGGCTCAACTGGATATTGAAAAGCCTTTTGATGTGTATTGTGACACGTCAGGCAGTGGACTTGGATGTGTCCTAATGCACAGGCAGTGGACTTGGATGTGTCCTAATGCAAGAAGGACGAGTGATAGCCTATGCTTCAAGGCAGCTGCGCCGGCATGAAGAACATTATCCAACTCATGGTCTTGAACTAGCTGCAGTGGTTCATGTCCTTAAGATTTGGTGTCATTATCTGCTGGGGAATACATGCCATTTGTATACAGATCACAAAAGTTTGAAGTATATCTTTACCTAGTCAGAATTAAACATGAGACAAAGAAGGTGGCTTGAGCTAATCAAAGATTATGACTTGGAAATTCATTATCACCCAGGAAAAGCTAATGTGGTGGCAGATGCTTTAAGTCGCAAGACTTTTTGTCATTGTCTTACAGTAAGAGCACCTGACACCACTTTATGTCAAGAAATGGAAAGGTTGAATCTAGGGATAATCAAAAAAGGACTTGACAAATTTGAAGCTTGAGTCAGTTCTTCTACAAAGAATTATTGATGCTCAAAGAACAGATAAGGGTATGAAGTATATTCATGAGAAAATGGAGGCCGGCAAGGCAAATTGTTTCAGAAAAGATAATCAGAAAAGATGCTGAAGTCCACCAACAAATATTGGACAAAGCTCATCTTAGTCGATATTCCATTCATCCTGGAAGCACTAAGATGTATCAAGACTTAAAATAGCATTATTGGTGGACTAAAATGAAGATTGAAATCGCACGCTATGTGGCAATGTGTGACACTTTCAGACGGGTCAAAGCGATACATATGAAGGCTGTTGGGCCATTACAATCTTTGCCCAACCTGTCACACCCGGATTTAAGGGACAAAGCCGGGTGCATCTCATATATGCGCCAAAGAAGACAACACATATAATAACAGAGTGTATAGAGATAAATGTCATAATATAATCAGAGTACTTATTACATAGCGGAAGTCTTACAAGATAAAATATAGATCAAACTAAAGTACATCCTTGGCGCCATAAAGTCGACTGGGAGACGCCATCTAGATCCAATCGAACTCCACGTTGTGTGGATCCTCTTTAACCACATGTTCTTCTCCTGTGGGGGTGTGAGACAGCAAGGGTGAGCTCACACATGTTCATCGCTCAACAAGTTGGGGGGAATAATGTGCATGAACTCACCAAAGGTGGGAGTTCATGTGAAGTGTAAGGCTGATTAACAATAGGGGTTTAAGCTCAGCAATGCTTTTAATAAGTTGGTCAAATTTTATTAGTAGTTACTAAATGTAAGTAAATACCAAACCATAATAAATAATAGAACAAAATTAATAAATAATCCCATGCAATGCGAATGACAAATTGAATTTATGTTCCATATTAAATCATGCGAGAGTCCTGAGCTGCTCATGACCGTGAGCTCGGCTAGTATACCAGTTTTACACTCTGCAGAGGTTGTACCCTATACCCACAAGTCATGTTACCCATCTGCTAAGGGGTCATGAATCCCATACACCTCTACCAAGGAAGCGAGGCAGGGTAACACTACGAGGCCTTTACAAAGTTCCACTAGCTTCTGAAAACCCGCTACAGTTTATGGGAAGAGCACTTGCAAGAATCCCTCGTCTGACCACCATCGTAGAAAAATCAACCCGAGAACCTCCCTGCATGCAACTCCCCTACTGCCCTTGCCCCTTTCGGGTAAGGTAGTGTTCCACTAGCTTTCCTAATTAATCAGCCAAGGGCGTCCCATTCCACCCTTGTGGTGGCACGTGTTTCTCAAGTTAAGCTCCATGTTCCAATTAAAGATAATGATCTTGACATGAACATAAATAACATAACAGAATAATTGGAACATGGATATAATGAAATATTAACCCAAAACCATATAAAGCAATAGCATAACTACCCAAATGATTCAGGGGTAAACAAGGTAAAAAGGATAAACAGACTAGGGTGACCTATTGGGTCCCATCAAAATTAAACCTATGCATTGAATAGTGATAATAAAGAACATTATTGGGTAAACAAAAGTGATCAAGGGCACAACTTGCCTGGGACTTGAGATTCCAGGTACCAGGGTGATTCTTCAATCCTCGTGACCTCACTGCTAGTCGTAGCAATACAAACATACATGATATAGACAAAATTAACATCACACCAAACATAAGAACAAACTGCATAATGATAATCTATGCGTTGCTAAAAGATCGTGGGATCGAGAACTACTAAGATCGGAGTCGTGGTCATCAAGTTATGATGTGATAAAATGATTAAAACTAGGTTCTATGTTTATTTTATAATTCCAAAGAAAAGATGACCTAAAGTAGTAATTAATTCAACTTTAATCTAGATTATAAATTGACCATAGATCAGATTTTTAGTAGATTATTATGATAAGGAGATTAACAAGACTAACCAACATAAGTTAAATAAAGATCTAATTATAAAAGAATGATACATGATATAATAAATATTGTTATTGCTTAGTAAATGTTCATATGAAGCTAACGCAACTTGAACGGGTCAATTTGGAGTTATAGATTTTAAGTTATGAATTTCTAAAGATTCTATGTGTTTTGTACAAGATTAAATAGGATGTAAATTTTTAATGTGACTTTCATGTCAAAACAGTGGTACTAGATGATAAGCAATAATACTACAAAATTATAGGAATTGGAATGGATTAATTTGGACTTCATATAAATTTTCTATGAATTATATAAGTTTTACAATTATTTTATACTCAAAGTCAATTTCTAAATCTATTTTTTTTCTGTTTTCTTTAATTCCTGGACTGCACAACAATTTCTGGGGAGTACATGGTCTAAAGCACAAAGAGTCTAAGTCACAGGGCTCGGCTTTCATGAATCGCGGGTTGATTACGTCGAACTCTAGGGTTTCTTATGCAAAACGTGCTTGCGAAGGGGTATCGCAAGACACGGGCCGTTGGATTAGATCTGGACGATCTAGATTACATCGCGTGAAGGGGTTAGACTGGCTCGGATCCGCGCCACCCATTGGCCAAACAACGGCTCTGATTTAAAATCTAGCGATGCAATACTACGAGTCCAGAGGCCGATCAACGCACCGGGTTCGTTTATACGAACCAGTACCTATGGTCTAATCATGGCCATGTACTGCAAAATCAACGGCTCTGGTTCACTAGCCTCATCCATGTAATCTAAACCTTTTTCTGAATCCAACGGTTGCCCTCATCGTCGACCCTACGTGCACCAGAGCGAGCACGACGGTCACCCAGCCGTGGTGGCGACCTCATCGGAACATGCAGAACCGGGCATCCGAGCTGTAATCCCAACCAAACGAGTGCTACGCTGACCGCGGAACTAGGCGAGGCACACAGGAGGAGTCTTACCATTGTAGGAGCGGCAGGATGAGTCTGGCCATGTCATGATGCGGTCGGCGGCGAACCATGAGTGACGGAGAGAAATTCGCGAGTCCGGCCAAATTCCCATGCGAGAGAGGTCCACCCAGGTCCCTCACGGCACAAAGCTTCCCCGGAATCTTTACGCGAGTACTGAACGGCGGTGATGGCCGCAGACAACGTCGGCAGCACCCTAGACCTCCACTCCTCTCTATGTGTTCTCGGTGACGGACTACGGCGTTAGGGCAGAGGATGTCAGTGCATGCGGATGAGGAGATGGTTACGATGGTAGAGCTCTTATAGTCCGAGGAGCAGGGCGACCCGGTCTTCAACAAACTTCCCCGAATTTTCCGGCGCGCATCCACCATTAGCGGCGAGGTGGGTGCGTTTGCAGCTGACGACTCGGCCCCACGGTTCAGGTGTAATGGGTGAGCGCGTGCGCTGACCGCATGAGCCCACAACCAGTGAGACGCATGAGCAACACGAGCACAGAATTCTTAGGCTGACGAGCGGACCCGCGAGCCAGTGAGAGGACGGTGAGAGAGCGTGGCCGCGTGGCTGCCCGGTGGGCCCCTTTGGTTAGCCACGGGATGTGTATCTACGTGTGAGGAGTGGACACGTGTGATTGGGCCTGCCGAGCGTGGGGGAAGAAAGGAGTTTAGGCCGGCTGAAAGATTTCAGCCCAAGTGCACAGTTCCTCTTTCCCTTTTCTTTTTACTATTCTGATTTCTCTTTTTCATTCCCAAATCTAGGATTTGAATTCAAATTTTTGTAGCATGATTTGTACTCAAATTAAATATTCAACTTGAACATTCCATCGTGGAATGAATTTATATATTTATAAATTTTTATTTTGTATTTTATAGTATTCCACTCTTAAATTCCAAATCCAAATTTACGTTTTAATCCAAATATTCATCTCTTTATTATTTTCCCATATTATTCCTTTTTGATTTACAAAATTCAAATTCAAAGATGGAGTTTAGGAATTCACATTTTAATACATACTCAAAATTGATTATGAAGCATTAGATATATATTTATTTTAATTGATTTGTTTGTTTGGTATATATTTGAAATATGAAAACACTCATTTTGCTTTCTTTCTTTTTTTAGAAAAAATCATTTTGAATGTGGGATGAGAAATAAAAGTCACTTCAAAATTAGATATTCATGCAAATAAATGCTTATGGTGCATCATTTAATGATATACATAATTATTTAGTTGAATAGAAAACTTTTCTATTTTTCTAAAATAATTCTTGGTTTTTAAAATTCAGTCCTCAATTTTCAATACTCAAGTATAATTTGAGATATCTGAATTTGCTATTTCATTTCTTCATATATTTATTTTATTATTATTATTTATACATATTTTGGGCCTTACAAATCCTACCCCCTTAACAGAAATCTCGTCCTCGAGATTTGTAAGAAAAGGGATGAATACTCATATTGTCTCAATACATATGCACAAACAAAAATCTCAGCATGATGCATAATTTATTAACACACATGGGGTCGATTAGACCTTATTATTCCTCCTAAAACAGTATCATACCAAATACTAACTAAAGTAACATTTAGTTCTTACAAATAGTAATAACATATATATATATATATGTAGCTTGGTGGAGCTGGCGGTGGTGGTGGAGGTAGTGGGCGTTGTTGTTGTTGTCTTTCCAACCGTGCTTGCCTTATTTCTTGACGTATCTCCAGCCGGTCCTGACGTATTTCCTGGCGTTCTTGCCTTATCTGATTTTGCATTTCGGTAACTATCTTTGCCATTTGTTGTATTACCATCATTTGGGCAGCAACCACTTGATCGATTCCAACCGGGGGAGGATCTGGAGGATTCATTTCTGTTTGATGTTGCTTGATAATCTTCCCTTCCTGGTATTGACCATGAGAGTTAGAAACATATGGTAGGGTCGTTTTGCAATGCAAAGTATTTGGTGAGCAAAATGAATAGGCTAGTAGCTGGTTATGATCTGAAGATTCTTTAGCAGGGCTTAATCTTTGTTTTATGTCCAGATTGGGGTAACTAGTCGTATAAGGTGAATATCCAAAGGTAGGATAGAATTTGTCAAGATGGGATAGTCTACATGAGGTAGGTTAAAAGTTTATTTGATGTTAGGTGGGGATAGATAGATTATACCATTCATCATGACTCTATGGGTTGGGTAGTTTATGGTTGAGTTGATCTAATGTGCTAAGTTAAGTTAACACCTAGCTAGAAGGGTCCAAGTACCACTAATCTGTTTAAGTAGACCACATTAGATCAGATTACACTAGATTAGATCTCATTAAATTCTATACTCCTATTTAAGAATAACATTTAGTTAAGCATATCAAGCTGACTTTATCTTTATGAAATTCCAGTATATATTTTTTTAAGTGGAACTTCCCATTAGTATATATATTTTTTATACCTAAATTTTTTTCATGCCATTAGTAGGTGTGGCATAGAAAACAAGGGTACATTATGTTTTAACTATTAGGTTAGTGTTGACATAGAATGAGTGTACTATGGCATAATCGAGCTTCCTTTGGGGGTCTGAATTAGGGACCATCGCTCGTGGTGTTAGATGCCATTATCTGAGTTGGGATAACATTTGCGGGTACATGGGGTAGGCAGGTTAAACATAGTTTTACTTTGCTTTTGAGATAAATGGGTTGAACATCCTATAACATAGGCTAGGTCGTGATTTCATGGACGAGTTGGTCTACGACACCAATTTAGGTTTAAAACTCATTTATAGGAATAGGATCCAATCTTATTTTACCAGTATTATCTAACATGTTTGTCCATTAGGTTAGATCTGATCAGATTAAATGGGATCAGAATTAAATCGGTGTAATCAGATTAGACTAGATATGATCTACTTTATTTATTTTAGAATAGATCATGTTGGTTATACTATTATGAGATAAGCAAATTGGTGGGGATAAGTATGCTCATTAGGACAAGATGAGTCTCTAAGAATAAGATATAATCTTTTGACATTAGTTAGCTCTACTAGGATAGGATAGAATCTTTTTGAGATAAGATGGATCTTGTTAAGATAAGAAAGAATATTTTAAGATAAGAGAGAATCTGTTAAGATAAAATGGATCTATCAAGGTAAAAGAGAATCCTTTAAGATAAGATGGATCTATTAAGATAAGGGAGAACCTTCCAAGATAAGATGGATCTATTGGATATATTCTAGTGGGGGTACTTTTAGTCAGTCTAGTTTATCTTATAAACAATTTAAGAGGATAAGCTATATATATTTTTTAACACAAGATGAACCTATTAGGATAAGATAGAATTTTTTTTCTCAACTTAAAGTATTCTATCTAAAGTAGATACACTTTAACGGAGGATAATCTAGGTTATTTAGTTATCTTATGAATTCTATTTATGCCCATATGCATATGCAGATGTAATTGTGGACATTTTTCCACAACTCATCACACTCAATCAAAGATCCAAATCAGACATGTATCATAAGAACAAACATTCAAGCATACAAATATTTACAAAATAGTTTTGATTTTGTTCCTAAGAATAGGTCTCCTATTCCTAAAGGTCACTTTAGGCACAGGATTTCAAAGTGTGAAATCCACATTTGTCTATAGAAAGAAAAGGTAAGAATAATCAGAGCAAGCGGAAATAGATGAGAAAAGATTAAGAAAAGTTTAGAAAAGAATCAGAGTAAGGTAAGTAGGTAATAATGGTTTTGTCCATATCTATCTAGGTTTTGTCCTAGAGTCAACATTTCCTCTGATACCACTTCTGTCACACCCGAATTTAAGGGACAAAGCCGGGTGCATCTCATATATGCGCCAAAGAAGACAACACATATAATAACAGAATGTATAGAGATAAATGTCACAATATAATCATAGTACTTATTACATAGCAGAAGTCTTACATGATAAAATATAGATCGAACTAAAGTCCATCCTTGGCGCCATAAAGTCGACTGGGAGATGCCACCTAGATCAAATCGAACTCCACGTTGTGTGGCTCCTCTTGAACCACCTGTTCTTCTCCTGTGGGAGGTGTGAGACAGCAAGGGTGAGCTCACACAAGTTCATTGCTCAACAAGTTGTGGGGAATAATGTGCATGAACTCACCAAAGGTGGGAGTTCATGTGAAGTGTAAGGCTGATTAACAATAGGGGTTTAAGCTGAGCATTGCTTTTAATAAGTTGGTCAAATATTATTAGCAGTTACTAAATGTAAGAAAATACAAAACCATAATAAATAATAGAACAAAATTAATAAATAATCCCATGCGATGCGAATGACAAATTGAATTTAAGTTCCATATTTAATCATGCGAGAATCCTGAGCAGCTCATGACTATGAGCTCAGCTAGTATACCAGTTTTACACTCTGCAAAGGTTGTACCCTATACCCACAAGTCATGTTACCCATCTGCCAAGGGGTCATGAATCCCATACACCTCTACCAAGGAAGCGAGGCAGGGTAACACTATGAGGCCTTTACAAAGTTCCACTAGCTTCTGAAAACCCGCTACAGTTTGTGGGAAGAGCACTTGCAAGAATCCCTCGTCTGACCGTCATCGCAGCAAAATCAACCCAAGAACCTCCCTGCATGCAACTCCCCTACTGCCCTTGCCCCTTTCGGGTAAGGTAGTCTTCCACTAGCTTTCCTAATTAGTCAGCCAAGGGCGTCCCATTCCACCCTTATGGTGGCACATGTTTCTCAAGTTAAGCTCCATGTTCCAATTAAAGATAATGATCTTGATATGAACATAAATAACATAACAGAATAATTGGAACATGGATATAATGAAATATTAACCCAAAACCATATAAAGCAATAGCATAACTACCCAAATGATTCAGGGGTAAACAAGGTAAAAAGGATAAACAGACTAGAGTGGCCTATTGGGTCCCATCAAAATTAAACATATGCATTGAATAGTGATAATAAAGAACATTATTAGGTAAACAAAAGTGATCAAGGGCACAACTTGCCTGGGACTTGAGATTCCAGGTACCAGGGTGATTCTTCAATCCTCGTGACCTCACTGCTAGTCATAGCAATACAAACAGACATGGTATAGACAAAATTAACATCACACCAAACATAAGAATAAACTTCATAATGATAATCTACACGTTGCTACGAGATCGTGGGATCGAGAACTACTAAGATCGGAGTCGTGGTCATCAAGTTATGATGTGATTAAATGATTAAAACTAGGTTCTATGTTTATTTTATAATTCCAGAGAAAAGATGACATAAAGTAGTAATTAATTCAACTTTAATCTAAATTATAAATTGACCATAGATCAGATTTTAGTAGATTATTATGCTAAGCAGATTAACAAGACTAACCAACATAAGTTAAATAAAGATCTAATTATAAAAGAATGAGACATGGTATAATAAATATTGTTATTGCTTAGTAAATGTTCTATGAGGCTAACGCAACTGGAACGGTCAATTTGGAGTTATAGATTTTAAGTTATGAATTTTTAAAGATTCTATGTGTTTTGTACAAGATTAAATAGGATATAAATTTTTAATGTGACGTTCATGTCAAAACAGTGGTACTAGATGATAAACAATAACATTACAAAATTATAGGAATTAGAATGGATTAATTTGGACTTTATATGAATTTTCTTTGAATTATATAAGTTTGACAATTTTTTTATACTCAAAATCAATTTCTAAATCTATTTTTTATGTTTTCTTTAATTCCTGGACTGCGCAACAATTTTTGGGGAATACAGAGTCTAAAGCACAAAGAGTCTAAGACATAGGGCTCGGCTTTCATGAACCACGGGTTGATTACCCCAAACTATAGGGTTTCTTATGCAAAACGTGCTTGCGAAGGGGTATCACAAGACATGAGTCGTTGGATTAGATCTGGACGATCCAGATTACATCGCGTGAAGGGGTTAGACTGGCTCTGATCCGCACCACCCATTGGCCGACCAACGGCTCTAATTTAAAATCCACCGACGCAATACTACGTGTCCAAAGGCCGATCAACGCACCAGGTTCGTTTATATGAACCGGTACCTATGGTCTAATCATGGCCGTGTGCTGCAAAATCAACGGCTCTGGTTCACTAGCCTCATCCATGTAATCTAAACCGTTCACTGAATCCAACGGTTGCGCCCTCATCGTCGACCCTACGTGCACTAGAGCGAGCACGACGGTCACCCGGCCACGGTGGCGACCACATCGAAACATGCAGAACCGAGCATCCGAGCTGTAATCCCTACCAGACGAGTGCTACACTGACCGCGGAACTAGGCAAGGAACACAGGAGGAGTCTTACCGGTGTAGGAGCGGCCGGATGAGTCTGGCCACGTTGTGATGCGGTCGGCGGCGAACCGTGAGCGACGGAGAGAAATTCCCGGCGAGTCCGACCAAATTCTCATGCGAGAAAGGTCCGTCCAGGTCCCTCACTACACGAAGCTTCCTCGGAATCTTTACGCGAGTACTGAACGGCGGTGATGGCCGCAGACAACGTCGGCAGCGCCCTAGACCTCCACTCCTATCTCTATGTTCACGTTCACGGACTACGGCGTTAGGGCAGAGGATGTTTGTGCATTGGATGAGGAGAGGGTTACGATGGTAGAGCTCTTATAGTCCGAGGACAGGGCGACCTAGTCTTCAACAACCTTCCCCCAATTTCCTGGCGCGCGTCCGCCATTAGCGGCGAGGTGGGTGCATTCTTGGCTGACGACTCAGCCCCACGGTTCAGGTGCACTGGGTGAGCCCATGCGCCGACCGCATGAGCCCACAACCAGTGAGATGCATGAGCAACGCGAGCGCAGAATTCTTAGGCTGATTAGCGGACCCGCGAGCCAGTGAGAGGACGGTGAGAGAGCATGGTCGCGTGGTTGCCCGATGGGCCCCTTTGGTCAGCCACGGGCTGTGTATCTGCGTGTGAGGAGTGGACGCGTGTGATTGGGTCGGCCGAGCGTGGGGGAAGAAAGGAGTTTGGGCCGGCTGAAAGATTTTGGCCCAAGTGCACAGTTTCTCTTTCCCTTTTCTTTTTACTATTCTGATTTCCCTTTTTCATTTCCAAATCTAGGATTTCAATTCAATTTTTTGTAGCATCATTTGTACTAAAATTAAATATTCAACTTGAACATTCCAGTGTGGAACGAATTTATATATTTATAAATTTTTATTTTGTATTTTATAGTATTCCTCTCTTAAATTCCAAATCCAAATTTAGGTTTTAATCCAAATCTTCATCTCTTTATTATTTTCCCATATTATTCCTTTTTGATTTACAAAATTGAAACTCAAAGATGGAGTTTAGGAATTCACATTTTAATACATACTCAAAATTGATTATGAAGCATTAGATATATATTTATTTTAATTGATTTATTTGTTTGGTAGATATTTGAAGTATGAAAACACTCATTTTGCTTTCTTTCATTTTTTTAGAAAAATAACATTTTGAATGTGGGATGAGAAATAAAAGTCACTTCAAAATTAGATATTCATGCAAATAAATGCTTATGGTGCATCATTTAATGATATGCATAATTATTTAGTTGAATAGAAAACTTTTCTATTTTTCTAAAATAATTCTTGGTTTTCAAAATTCAGTCCTCAATTTTCAATACTCAAGTATAATTTGAGATATCTGAATTTGCCATTTCATTTCTTCATATATTTATTTTATTATTATTATTATTATTTTATTATTATTATTATTATTATTATTATATTACAGATTTTGGGCCTTACACATCCCAACCTAGAAATGGGAAGATATTAGTATAGATTTCATTGTGGGATTACCCAGGACAGCTAAAGAATTTGACTCTATCTCGGTCATAGTTGACCGACTCACAAAGATAGTACATTTTCTTCCTGTTAAAACAGATCACCCAGTGGTTGTCTATGCTCAGTTATACATTGCTCGTATTCTCAGTTTGCATGGAGTTCCGAAGACGATATTGTCGGACCGGGGACCGCAATTTGTATCCAAGTTCAGGAGTGAGCTGCACAAATCCTTGGGTACTAAATTACTCCACAGTTCGACTTATCATCCTCAGACAAGTGGGCAAACTGAGAGGGTAAATCAGGTACTTGCGGATATGTTATGGGCATGTGTCCTAGAATTTCCACAGAGGTGGGATGATTGTCTGCCATTGGCAGAATTTTCTTATAGTAATAGTTACCAAGAAAGTATTAAGATGGCACCGTTTGAAGCCCTGTACGGGCGACGGTGCCGAACACCATTAAATTGGTCAGAACCCATAGAACTGTGGTTTTTCAGGCCTGACTTGGTTAAAGAAACGGAGGAAAAAGTTCAACGGATAAGACACAACTTGAAAGAAGCTCAAGCTTGGTAGAAAACTATGCGGATAAACGATGCCGACCTTTGGTATTTCAAGCTGAGCATCATGTATTCCTGAAAGTATCACCGATGAAGGGTGTTAGCCGGTTTGGGGTAAAAGGAAAGTTGGCACCTCGATATATTGGCCTGTTTCCCATTCTTGAACGATGTGAACCAGTGGCGTACAGACTTCAACTACCAAAATCATTATCTGCAGTGCATAATGTGTTCCATGTATCCCAGCTAAATAAATGCCTTCGGATTCCTGATCGAACCATAGATGTGGTGGATGTTACTTTGGAACCAGACTTGACTTATTCAGAACATCCCATTCGAGTTCTGGATCAAAAGGACGGAATCACTCGAAGGAGGACTCTCAAGTTCTATAAGGTACGATGGAACCAACACACTAAAGACGAAGCTACCTGAGAGACTCAAGATTTCCTTGAGAAAAATTTTCCTAGGTTTTTAGCTTCATGTAACATGTAAGATTTGTATACCTTATTGTAAAGTTGGAACAAGCCCCATGCAACCCCCTGCTTTGTAAGATAAATAATGTTGGGGGCCTTCGTCCTCCGAAGGTCCTCAAAAACATGATTTGACAATGTTTTCCAAGTGGATTATATGAACAGGTATCTTCGGACTCAGAATTATGAACATGAAGTATGGTCAGGACGAAGCCTAAACCAGACGAAGGACGAGCTGATTATCAAGCTCCACGAAGGATGGTGCACAGCCGAAGCTGTGCGCAGGGAAGCTTCGTCGCGATAGCAGAGAGGGGAACCGACTTAAAGATGAAAAGACTACGTGGGCCTTGGCAGATTTCCATAAGTCATTGACAAATGTAATGGACATGAATGTAATTTTACGTGGGCTGCGTCCCGCGTCTATAAATAGATGAACAGTACTCCCGTACTGTTCACGCTGACTTGGCATTCGCTTTTGCGTCACGCTTGTACTTTTTACCTTCTCTCAAGACGAAGGTACATTTGTAATTTGAAATCATTTCTATTTCTCCATATTAATAAAATAGAAATGATTCTATGATGGTGTTTATATTATATTTCATGCTTTGTATGAATCCTTCGTCATTATTTGTTATATTTACGAAGGTATGTCTCTCGTGACCTTCGTCCGAAACTCATTATTTCCCGAAGGGAAATAGTGTTCCGAAGGACGAAGGACTTTAACATTTAACACTTTTTATGTTGCCTTGTTCTTGACTCTTAGCATTTGAGAACAAGTCCCCAACATTGGCGCCCACCTCCGGTGAACTCACTTCCACTTCGAGTTTTTGAACACCTTCAGAAGCTATAGACCTTCGCTATGGCGCCGAAGAAAGCTTCAGCGACTGGGGCTGCAGCACTGCAACCACTGGACCCCAACCAGGAGACCGTCTCTCTTCGAGAGGCCCGAAGCCAGAAGAGGAAGGCCGTCAGCCCGACGCTTCAGGAGGATGAACTAGACCAAGAGATCAGGGATATGGAGATGCTTCATCAACAAGTGCAGAGGAAAAAGGAAAAGATGGCCAGGCTAGCTGAGCTGCAAAGGCAGATAGACGAAGCTTCTGAAGAAGTTCGTCATCTTACCCACGATGAGCAGAACCGAAGGCCTCAACAAAAAGACCTTCATCAGGAGGGCTTCTTCAACGAAGATGACTGGTATGACAATTTCCATCATGGAAATTTTGTTTTCGATGATGCCTCTCCTCTGTCCGCTGAGCTGCAGGCTACACCCTGGCCTCCATCCTATAAGCCACCCCAGCTTCCCATGTTCGACGGCCACTCAGACCCGAAGCAGTTCTTGATGAGCTACGAAGCAACAGTGTCTTCATATGGGGGCAATGCTGCAGTCATGGCAAAGTCTTTCGTTATGGCCGTCAGGAGTGTTGCTCAGACCTGGTATTCCTCCCTTCGACCAGGAACGATCACCTCATGGCAGAAGCTGAAGGATATGTTGTTAACCAGCTTTCAAGGATTTCAGACGAAGCCGGTCACTGCTCAAGCCTTGTTCCAGTGCACTCAGGATCATGAAGAATACCTTCAGGCGTATGTCAGAAGGTTCTTGCGTTTGAGGGCGCAGGCACCAACGGTGCCCAATGAAATTGTTATTGAAGCCATGATCAAGGGGCTTCATCCTGGACCTGCAGCTCAATGCTTTGCTAGGAAGCCTCCTCAGACTCTGGAGAAGCTGCTCCAAAAGATGGACGAGTACATTCGTGCCGATAATGACTTTCGCCAAAGAAGGGAGGAGGCCTTCAGATTTTCTGAGATGACCAGGGGCTTCGGAGGAAGATTCTATCCGAGGCATGTCAGGTCCATCCACAACTCCACTCAAAATGATGATAAGGGGAGTCAGCAGAACAGACCGCAGTGCTCCTCACAGGCTTCGGGGCAACAGCAAACTTTCTTCCGGCCACCAGCTCCAAGAGGCAGGGGCGCCAGGGGCTTCGGCGGAAGATTTGGAGATCAACCAAGGAGGGTATTTTGCTTATTCTGTGGTGAAAACAAGGGCCATACCACCAGGATGTGCCATGTTACCATCCAGAAACAAAAGGAGCTAGCAGAAGCTGCAGCGCAACAGGGCCAGCCGAAGCAGGTCATGCATACTGCTTCGTACCATCAGCCTTACATCCCGGAATACGTGGGCAACCACCCTGCAGTTTCCGTAGCTTCGGCGAGTCAACCTCAAGCTTCATGGCAACAGCCCCCGCCTCCACCTCCGCTGCAACAAGGCCAACAGCCAGAAGGGAGCCAATATGTTCCACACCAAAGGGATCTCAGAGAGCAATCTGAAGCTCGCACAGTCAATAGTACTGTGCCAGAGTCGAAGCACATTTATTGACAAATATCCTACTTTGATAGCAGTCTTTTCCGTTTAAGTTCTATTTTCTGTGTAATAAAGAACATTTCAGTTTTCATATAATAGTTTCGTGGTTGGTTATGAGGAAAACCTATCTTCTCCGCAGGCTTAAGTTGCTGAAGCTTAAAAATTTGCGGTAACAAGGAGGACCTTCGAATCATTAAAAATCCTTCGAAGCAACAAAAAGTCGTTCTAAGGAACGCAGAGTAAGTTGCCGAAGTTACAAAAAGCCGTTCCAAAGGGAACGCAGTGTAAGTTTTTTTGCTCCAAAGACGTTCCTAAGGGAATGCAGAGCATACAGCGAAAAGTCAACGCTGATACCGCCTAAGTAAAAGGCGAAGAAGCTCCAAAGACGTTCCTAAGGGAATGCAGAGCTTATACCGCCTAAGTAAAAGGCGAAGAAGCTCCAAAGACGTTCCTAAGGGAATGCAGAGCTTATACCGTCTAAGTAAAAGGCGAAGAAGCTCCAAAGACGTTCCTAAGGGAATGCAGAGCTTACAAATATATTTTGTGTGTATCTTCGGAACGAATGTCATTTGCATAACATAACATCATCACATCATTTTGCATAGCATAAGCATCATACATCATGTTGCATATGGCAAAAGAAGGGGACACAGTATCAACCTTCGAAAGGATGCTTTAAGAAAGTGCAAATTGTGTAAAGTCACGAGGAAATACAATGATAATATTCGGAGTACAGCTTCGGAGAAAGTTTTTTCAAAGCATGGACGTGCTTCATCAGAGTAATATCGAAATTGTACAGCTTCGGAGAAAGTTTTTTCAAAGCATGGACGTGCTTCATCAGAGTAATATCGAAATTGTACAGCTTTGGAGAAAGTTTTTTCAAAGCATGGACGTGCTTCATCAGAGTAATATCGAAATTGCACAGCTTCGGAGAAAGTTTTTTCACGAAGCATGGACGTGATTCATCAGAATAGTTTTAATGAAGAATGTCTTCTTCACGAAGCATGAAAAGAAGGGAAGGTGTTTTTTCGCCGAAGGCTCAAAAATGGTATGTATGTAGAATTTCATGCATCGTAAAGAATTGAATAATGAAAAGAGACTTGTATATTACATTCAAATGTACAAAATATTACATAGATCACACTTTAAATGTTTTTCTAATAACACCTAGTCTTCTCTTAATACTACTTCGGCAGCCTCATTTAGAAGTTGTTCAACAACTTTATCCATGATAGCTTCGGCCATTTGTTTGATTTCGTCATCCCCTTTTGAGTGAAGGTCAATTGACGATCCAGCAGGTTCTGAGGAAGCAGAATATTTTTGCATTACTATTACAAATCGCGAGCAAAGTTTGAAATAAAAATTACAACACAACAAGAGCGACTAATTAATACCTATTTGCCCTTCGGCAACTTCTGTCACTTTCCTAGCATCATGGATGCCTTTTTCACTCCTTTGAATGATTTCTTGCGCCATTTCTCGGCCGCCGTTGTCCCAGATATCAGTAAAAAATTTGCCACCAACCATGCTTGCTTCGGCTGAGGGGTCTTTGATGTCTTCGGAGGATAAGGCAGCTTCGGTCTGAGCTAAAGATTTTACATGCCCGCAACCTTTCTTCTCCAAGACAGTAGCAACTCCCCTAGCGCCCGAAAAAGCGCAGATGTCGCCACGGCTACTCAGGATTTCCTCGAAGGCCTCTGCTTCGTGACTGATCCATTCCAGTGGACCTTCGGGATTGCCTCTTGAGAAATTCTCTTCACTGGAAAATGCGCCCACGCTGGCGAAGCTGGTTTTAATTTTCTTTACGCATTCCATGGATTTTTCGTAGCATTTTTTCTTAGAAGACCGAAGCTCTTCCACGGTTGCTTCCAAATGATCAGCCCATTGGTCGCTGCATTCCCGTCTTGTTTCTTCAAGTATGTGTTCTTCTTTCGCCCGGGCCAATTGCTTCTGAAGATCTTTAATTTCGCGTTTCTGAGCTTCGGCCTGAATCTTTGCAGCAGCTTCGTCCTTTTTTATCTTGTCTACTAATGTAACCAGAATTTTATCTTTTTCTAGAGCTTCGTTTCTCAGTTTAATAACTTCTGATCGTAAATTGTTGAACGCAATTTCATAACTCTCATCTTCGGCACTCTTTTGTGCTCTTAATGCGTTGCTCAGGATTAAACCCTATACAAAAAAGAATCCATATAAGAATAAAGAAATGAATTACGTATTGTAAAAATTTTTCAAAAGTCTAATTCCCATACCTTTAAGCTATTGTACGCAAGACTGTCCGCGAGATCTTCCTTCGTCATAGCACTTAATCCAGCTTCGAGCTTCGGGAAACCCATACTTCTGGCCATCTCCCGGCAGACAGATAATTCTTTGTTATCGGGGAGGCAGTATAGGAAGTCGTCTTCATTTGTCCCATTGAACACTACTGCCCCCTTCGGATACTTTAACTCTCTAGCATAGTGATTGGCTTCATAAGTCTCTTCTTCAGATAATTTCTTCCCCGAAGCATGTCGCACGATGTAATCACATGTGCTGGAAGGAGCTTCGGGGGCGGCAGTGTTAATTTCTTCAACCAAAGCTGGTTCTGATATTTTCTCGGTCTCCAAAGATTGTTCCTTGGTGGGCTCTGAAGGTCCAGCTTCAGTTTCAGCTTGTTGTTTCGAAGCTTCAGTAGACGCTTCAGCAAGTTCAACAGTCTTTTTTGGAGTTGTGCTTGAAGACTTAATTGTCTCCAAGACATCTAGTACGTTCACCATTCTTTTTCTTTTTGGGGTCACCAACGGGCCCTTTTGGTTTTTTATTGTTTCAACATTTACCGAAGGACTTAAGATTTTCGATATTTTTGGCTCTTCAACCTTCGGTTTCTCTGCTTTTTCTGCTGAGGGCGC
Source organism: Zea luxurians (assembly GCA_029449295.1). Lineage (NCBI taxonomy): Eukaryota > Viridiplantae > Streptophyta > Magnoliopsida > Poales > Poaceae > Zea > Zea luxurians. Next base: position 776,172 of record JAOPSE010000255.1, read on the forward strand.
TTCAGTCTTTTCTTCCATCTTCGGCACTGGAGCTGGTTCGGTAGCTTCAGAGGCCAAAGAGACTTCACCAATAAATTCTGGCACTGTGGCTGGCTCAATAAAACGCACTGGGTGGGTGAGCACCTTCATCTTTTTCCTTTGCGGCACTGGCTCACTAGTAGCACTCGTCGTAGCTTCTGCCGCAGTAGAAGTATTTTTTCTTTTGCGACTCAATACCGGATAGTGGTAGTCAGGGTAGACAAACCCGACTGCGTCAAATACCCGGTTGAGCCTTTTCTTTTTTCGGCCTCCGAAGGCTGCTGATAACGCAGTGTTCTCGGCCTTCGAATATGCCCCAAGCAGTTCGTCACTTAATGTATCAATGCTTTTCAACCAGTCATCATCAGGTTCAACAAATTTATCTGCATATTTGAATGTGTATTTCAGTCTGACCAGTCCGCCTTCGTCGGACTCTTTGATGGTCTCCTTCGGCATTTCCCACTTTCCTGCAAGTGGCCACACCCTGAAGGCAATATGCTCTTGGACCAAGTCCCTTGTCCCAATGAAAGAGCAGATTACGCCGAAGGCTCTTTGGCATTCCTCGGCTGTTTCATCCATTTCAACCTTCGGCCTTCGAAGTCCGAAGCGTTGCCAGATGGGGCGCATAATGATATTCTTGACATCTTCTTGCGCTGTTAAGTCATTCTTTACATAGAACCACTCTGTCATCCAGGCTCCGGGCCACCTCTTCCGAAAGGTTGGCACAGGGCGGCTTGACCCGGAGCGGGCACCGAAGCTGTAACACCCAAAGTTGTTGTGATATTGTTCTTTCCCCCAGGGCTTCGTCTCATATAATAACTCATGAATGTTGCAAAAGCTTTTAGCATTTGGTTCCAAACCTTGGCTTCTCGCAGCCCAGACAAACATCCCCATTCTTATGATAGCTTCGGGAGTAATTTGATGAAGGTAGACTTGAAATGTTTTCAGTACCTCAACAACAAAGTTGCTTTGGGGGAATCGAAGCCCAGCCTTGAGAAAGCTTCGGAAGATTACGACTTCATCTTCTTCGGGGGTGGGAGAAGTCTTTTCTCCAGCATCAGCCCTCACAATAGATATATCTCGAAAATACCGCCCCCTCATATTATCAATATGACTCTGCTTGATAGTGGTTTTCCCGAAAACCGTGTGACTTGGTCGCCGTGGTCGATCTTCGGACTCTTCCCCACCACTTTCTACATCAAAACTGTCGTTGTCATCAGTATCTTCGGACAAACCTTCAAGAATTTCCTTGGTGATTTTCTCTGTATTGGTCTCCGCCATCGCTATAAGGAACCCCAAGTTCTTCTCTTCGTCAAGACTCAGCTTCGTCTCATCAGGGATCTTCTTACCTTCAGACATCTTCGGAAGCGCTAAAAAACTGTTTTTAAGGCCGAAGCTTTAAAATCAAAAAGATCAACAAATCTTAGTGCACAAGAGCTAAAAATGTAGTGGGCCGAAGCAGATGGTAAGTGTGCGTACCAAATAAGTTTGCGGTATGATCTTATTTATACGCCCAGGGCGTTGAAAATTGAAAGACCCCGCTTGTCAGTGAATGTTGCTATTCTAGCAAAGGGAAGGTGTTTTTTTGGACCTTCGGCTCAAGGCCTTCGTCCATATCGCAATCTGAATTTATCATTAACAAATTAATATTGCGAGGGGCTACTGTTGGGGGCCTTCGTCCTCCGAAGGTCCTCAAAAACATGATTTGACAATGTTTTCCAAGTGGATTATATGAACAGGTATCTTCGGACTCAGAATTATGAACATGAAGTATGGTCAGGACGAAGCCTAAACCAGACGAAGGACGAGCTGATTATCAAGCTCCACGAAGGATGGTGCACAGCCGAAGCTGTGCGTAGGGAAGCTTCGTCGCGATAGCAGAGAGGGGAACCGACTTAAAGATGAAAAGACTACGTGGGCCTTGGCAGATTTCCATAAGTCATTGACAAATGTAATGGACATGAATGTAATTTTACGTGGGCTGCGTCCCGCGTCTATAAATAGATGAACAGTACTCCCGTACTGTTCACGCTGACTTGGCATTCGCTTTTGCGTCACGCTTGTACTTTTTACCTTCTCTCAAGACGAAGGTACATTTGTAATTTGAAATCATTTCTATTTCTCCATATTAATAAAATAGAAATGATTCTATGATGGTGTTTATATTATATTTCATGCTTTGTATGAATCCTTCGTCATTATTTGTTATATTTACGAAGGTATGTCTCTCGTGACCTTCGTCCGAAACTCATTATTTCCCGAAGGGAAATAGTGTTCCGAAGGACGAAGGACTTTAACATTTAACACTTTTTATGTTGCCTTGTTCTTGACTCTTAGCATTTGAGAACAAGTCCCCAACAAATAAGGAAATAAAGTTGTGATGTGTTTCCTTTTCCATTACTTACCCTAGGACCTTAAATCTCGGGACGAGATTCTTTTATAGGGGGAACGATGTAACACCCCTGGTGTTACCAGAACTAAAATTTGAGCATGGCATCATATGCGTTGACATGTCATTATGTTTGTTACACCTGCAATGCATCCACTAGGCTAAAACTTCAAAACAATTGTGATGTGGTGACTAGAAGTGCTCCTTAACCCTAGAGTAGGGTACTTAACCATGGGACTGGGGCAAATGGGTGTATGTGAGGGCAAATTGAGTATTATCTCAAAAGTTATTGGAAATGTTCATAAGAGCCTAAATTTGATGGATTTAAGTGGCACACAAACCCTAGGGCACTCAAAACCCTAAGAGGAACCCTACAAAACCCTAAATTGTGCCCTATGGAGTGATTTTGATTTCTAGGCACTTTTGGACCAAAATGCATATATCAAAGTGTTAAAGTATAAAAAACCAAACAACTTTTACATTGGAGGATTTTCAAGTAATGTGGAATAATTTGGACTTAATTGCAAAAAGCCCCAAGAGCATCTATGTGGCTTAACTCTGAAAAATCAGTGTGATTAGGCCAAGTTTGGGGCCTTGTATTTCCTAATTCATGAAGATTTTGCCCCAAGTCATTACAATAAACTTGTAGAGCTATGTTAGGATACAAGTTTGATTAAGTGACTAAGCATTGGTGCTGTACAGAAATTGGAGAAAAATAGACATGTAGTTGGACTGACAGTCAACCTTAAGATTGAATCATGACCATCTATGAAATTGGATGAACTTTGAGATCGATTTGCAGGGGATTTGTGGATGTTTGAGCAAGGTATTTGTAACAAAGTTGTAGCTGGTACATAGGGAAACAACTTTGATACAGGCAGGTGAGTGAGTTGCCACAAAAAATTTGAGAGCAAAGCCCTACAAGTTGCTTGGTGAGACAGACTGAATGGAGTTTGCGATGATGGTACAGTGATTGAACCAAATGCCAGATTTAGTGAACCTCACCGCCGGTGATCTCTGCTCCACGATTCACGCTGATGCCGCGATTCGTGCTGGTGTGGAGTGGATAACCGTGGCGGGTAAAAGATCTTGGGTGAGGAGGGCTTGGCCAGAGCTGAGTCACCGCCGTAGCCACTTGCCCGCGCGGTCAGTGAAATATTGCCTCCGGTGCTCGCCGTGATCGCAGCAAGGGACATGTAGTCGCCTGATTCACCACATTGTCGTGGCCGTGGCTTCCCCTAAATAGTGACCGTCACTCGGTGAACGCTGCGCTCCACGGCGAGCCTCGGTAATCGTCTCGTCGGGAAGATAAGCCCCGCTCTCCTCCCAAATTTGGAGCCACCGCTTCGAGCTACTATAAATTGATGCCCCAGCCTGCTTCGCCAACTTATTACGAACTCAGAATACCAACTCTCGCCTCCGATTAGCCACCATAGCCGGAGAATTTGGGTGCGTTCGCGGTTGACGACTCGGCCCCACGGTTCAGGTGCACTGGGTGAGCCCATGCGCTGACCGCATGAGCCCACTACCAGTGAGACGCATGAGCCCACAACCAGTGAGACGCATGAGCAACGCGAGCACAGAATTCTTAGGCTGATCAGCGGACCCGTGAGCCAGTGAGAGGACGGTGAGAGAGCATGGACGCGCGGCTGCCCGATGGGCCCCTTTGGTCAGCCACGGGCTATGTATCTGCGTGTGAGGAGTGGACGCGCGTGATTGGGCTGGTCGAGCGTGGGGGAAGAAAGGAGTTTGGGCTGGCTGAAAGATTTTGGCCCAAGTGCATAGTTTCTCTTTCCCTTTTCTTTTTACTATTCTGATTTCTCTTTTTCATTTCCAAATCTAGGATTTGAATTCAAATTTTTGTAGCATCATTTGTACTCAAATTAAATATTCAACTTGAACATTCCAGTGTGGAACAAATTTATATATTTATAAATTTTTATTTTGTATTTTTTAGTATTCCTCTCTTAAATTCCAAATCCAAATTTAGGTTTTAATCCAAATCTTCATCTCTTTATTATTTTCCCATATTATTCCTTTTTGATTTACAAAATTGAAACTCAAAGATGGTGTTTAGGAATTCACATTTTAATACATAGTCAAAATTGATTATGAAGCATTAGATATATATTTATTTTAATTGATTTATTTGTTTGGTAGATATTTGAAGTATGAAAACACTCATTTTGCTTTCTTACATTTTTTTAGAAAAATAACATTTTGAATGTGGGATGAGAAATAAAAGTCACTTCAAAATTAGATATTCATGCAAATAAATGCTTATGGTGCATCATTTAATGATATGCATAATTATTTAGTTGAATAGAAAACTTTTCTATTTTTCTAAAATAATTCTTGGTTTTCAAAATTCAGTCCTCAATTTTCAATACTCAAGTATAATTTGAGATATCTGAATTTGCCATTTCATTTCTTCATATATTTATTTTATTATTATTATTATTATTATTATTTTATTTTTATTATTATTATTATATTACAGATTTTGGGCCTTACACATCCCAACCTAGAAATGGGAAGGTATTAGTATAGATTTCATTGTGGGATTACCCAGGACAGTTAAAGGATTTGACTCTATCTCGGTCATAGTTGACCGACTCACAAAGATAGTACATTTTCTTCGTGTTAAAACAGATCACCCAGTGGTTGTCTATGCTCAGTTATACATTGCTCGTATTCTCAGTTTGTATGGAGTTCCGAAGACGATAGTGTCGGACCGGGGACCGCAATTTGTATCCAAGTTCAGGAGTGAGCTGCACAAATCCTTGGGTACTAAATTACTCCATAGTTCGACTTATCATCCTCAGACAAGTGGGCAAACTGAGAGGGTAAATCAGGTACTTGCGGATATGTTATAGGCATGTGTCCTAGAATTTCCACAGAGGTGGGATGATTGTCTGCCATTGGCAGAATTTTCTTATAATAATAGTTACCAAGAAAGTATTAAGATGGCACCGTTTGAAACCCTGTACGGGCGACGGTGCCGAACACCATTAAATTGGTCAGAACCCATAGAACTGTGGTTTTTCAGGCCTGACTTGGTTAAAGAAATGGATGAAAAAGTTCAACGGATAAGACACAACTTGAAAGAAGCTCAAGCTTGGCAGAAAACTATGCGGATAAACGACGCCGACCTTTGGTATTTCAAGCTGAGCATCATGTATTCCTGAAAGTATCACCGATGAAGGGTGTTAGCCGGTTTGGGGTAAAAGGAAAGTTGGCACCTCGATATATTGGCCTGTTTCCCATTCTTGAACGATGTGAACCAGTGGCGTACAGACTTCAACTACCAGAATCATTATCTGCAGTGCATGATGTGTTCCATGTATCCCAGCTAAATAAATGCCTTCGGATTCCTGATCGAACCATAGATGTGGTGGATGTTACTTTGGAACCAGACTTGACTTATTCAGAACATCCCATTCGAGTTCTGGATCAAAAGGACAGAATCACTCGAAGGAGGACTCTCAAGTTCTACAAGGTACAATGGAACCAACACACTAAAGATGAAGCTACCTAGGAGACTCAAGATTTCCTAGAGAAAATTTTTCCTAGGTTTTTAGCTTCATGTAACATGTAAGATTTGTATACCTTATTGTAAAGTTGGAAAAAGCCCCATGCAACCCCCTGCTCTGTAAGATAAATAAGGAAATAAAGTTGTGACGTGTTTCCTTTTCCATTACTTACCCTAGGACCTTAAATCTCGGGACGAGATTCTTTTACGGGGGGAAGGATGTAACACCCCTAGTGTTACAAGAACTAAAATTTGAGCATGGCATCATATGCATTGACATGTCATTATGTTTGTTACACCTAGAATGCATCCACTAGGCTAAAACTTCAAAACAAGTGTGATGTGGTGACTAGAAGTGCTCCTTAACCCTAGAGTAAGGTACTTAACCATGGGACTGGGGCAAATGGGTGTATGTGAGGCCAAATTGAGTATTATCTCAAAAGTTATTGGAAATGTTCATAAGAGCCTAAATTTGATGGATTTAAGTGGCACACAAACCCTAGGGCACTCAAAACCCTAAGAGGAACCCTACAAAACCCTAAATTGTGCCCTATGGAGTGATTTTGATTTCTAGGCACTTTTGGACCAAAATGCATATATCAAAGTGGTAAAGTATAAAAAACTAAACAACTTTAACATTGTAGGATTTTCAAGTAATGTGGAACAATTTGGACTTAATTGCAAAAAGCCCCAAGAGCATCTATGTGGCTTAACTCTGAAAAATCAGTGTGATTAGGCCAAGTTTGGGGCCTTGTATTTCCTAATTCATGAAGATTTTGCCCCAAGTCATTGCAATAAACTTGTAGAGCTATGTTAGGGTACAAGTTTGATTAAGTGACTAAGCATTGGTGCTGTAGAGAAATTGGAGAAAAATAGACATGTAGTTGGACTGACAGTCAACCTTAAGATTGAATCATGACCATCAGTGAAATTGGATGAACTTTGAGATCGATTTGCAGGGGATTTGTGGATGTTTGAGCAAGGTATTTGTAACAAAGTTGTAGCTGGTACATAGGGCAACAACTTTGATACAGGCAGGTGAGTGAGTTGCCACAAAAAATTTGAGAGCAAAGCCCTACAAGTTGCTTGGTCAGACAGACTGAATGGAGTTTGCGATGATGGTACAGTGACTGAACTAGATGCCAGATTTAGTGAACCTCGCCACCGATGATCTCTGCTCCGTGATTCAAGCCGATGCCGCGATTCGTGCCAGTGTGGAGTGGATAACCGTGGCGGGTAAAAGATCTTGGTTGAGGAGGGCTTGGCTAGAGCTGAGTCACTGCCGTACCCACTTGCCCACGCGGTTTGTGAAATATTGCCTCCTGTGCTCGCCGTGATCGTAGCAAGGGACATGTAGTCGCCTGATTCACCGCATTGTCGTGGTCGTGGCTTCCCCTAAATAGTGACCGTCACTCGATGAACGCTGCGCTCCATGGCGAGCCTCGGTAATTGTCTCATCGGGAAGATAAGCCCCGCTCTCCTCCCAAATTTGGAGCCACCGTTTCGAGCTACTATAAACTGATGCCCCGGCCTGCTTCGCAAACTTATTACGAACTCAGAACACCAACTCTCACCTCCGATTAGCCACCATAGCCAGAGAATTTGGGTTTTCCCCCAAATTGGTCGTCTGTGCCGCCGTGAGTCACCCCATCGTTGTCAGCCGCTCTCAGGTCAGTCCTCATCCTTCTTGTCCCTGTTTCGACACCCCCGTTCATTCGTGTTGCTCCTCGGCTCAACCAATTGAGCTAGATCGTGTTGGACCGTTAGGAACACATCAGTTCACCCTCGTGTTTCACCGTCGTCATGGGCAAGAGAAATCCAGGTCGGACTAGCTCAATTAGGGCATAGACTAGGCTCGCCTGGGCTCGGGGATGACAGTGCGATGCTCAGTTCCGGCAGTCTCCATCGTTTAGGGCGAACTCCAGTGAGTGAGATGGTCGGCGGGTGACCTCGCCATCGCTAGGGGTTGAATTGGAGAAGGAATAGAAGTGCAAGGGTTTATGCGCAAATGACAGTAAAACAGAGAAACAGTGTCGTGGGCTCTTTACTAGTTTTTCGAATAGCCAGGAACCTATGCGCAAAATGACCAGTGCGGACGCGTTTTTCCTGGGCGTGGGCCGGATCGGGCTAGATTGAGCCTAGTACTATTCATCGTTTTCATTTTTGTTTTTTCTGCCAGACTTGGAAAATTATAGGAAATTCTAAAAAAATGGTAAAATTATAGGACCAAATTTGCTAGACTCCTAAATTCATCTAGTATTTAATAAAAATAGTTTCAAGATTTTTAGTGCAAACCAGGAATTATTTGGCATTTAAAGATGACTAAACCTAGCGTTTTAGAATTTTAGAATTAATTTGGTAGCTCCAAAAATAATAATTTTTTTGGGTAAGCTTAGTTTGATGATTAAAGCCCTTGGATAGAGTTTGGCATGCTTTCGACATTGTTTGGTCCCAAACCCAATACACTAGCTTCCTAGGGTATAATTGCCTAACCATAATAGAGTACTAACTCAGGAAACCCTAGTGTCTAGTGTGTACCGTGAAGGAAAGTTGTATTCAAGATACAACTTGGTATATTTCCATTATATACCTGCATATTCATAACATCATATAAGCATTCATGTATATGTATTGTTATGTATAGAAAACGAAGAAGTTGTAGTCGAAGAGTGCTAAACAATTACCTGTTTACTTAAAAGTTTTTTATGCTTAGTTTTGCTTTAGGAAACAAAATGTGTTGTTTTAAATAAAAGATGATGCTTCATATGGGATGGGAAGTTTTCAAAGAAAAGACTTGATGGTGAATCCATCATGGCCATGAAGGGTTCAACATCTAAAAAGATGTACCTCTGTCAGGTACCAAACTTTGGGTTGTAAATGATAAAAACGAGACCGGGCAGGTGACTTGCACAAGAAGGAAGTCTCGGTGTAGTGTCTCCGTCTGAGTCGCTTAAGGACCAAGCCGATGTGGGGCCTGCTGATCGAGGACCTTTTAACTGGCCACATGCCTTGTCATGGTAAGCTTTGCCTCGGTCGGACCAATACTAGAAAGGCCACCACGCAATGGGAGTGGAGAGATGGCGAGAGTAGCGTGTACCCTCTGTGGCAAGAGGCTGGACGGTGGTGTATCTATGCTCTTGTTTGGCGTGAACCCATTCTGGTCTTGAGAAACCCGGTGGCGAGTTGACATATGCAAGTGTTAAGTGTTACATATGTCGTGTGGTTGGAGATCCCCAACTGGGTATTAATCGATTCGGATCGTTGTTACTTCTTGGGCATGAAGACTTGGTCACTGACTTACACATAGTAATCCAGTGAACTCAAGGGGTGACAAAAGATGGCTAGTCTACGCTAAGTGCCTGAACTAGGATAGAAAGAACTCTAGATATAGGTAATGACTTAACCTGATAATAAAACTGGATGTTTAAGGATCCACTGTTAGTATGCTTTTCTGCAAACGGAGTCTTTGATTCTTGATCAGCTTTACCTTGAATCCCACAGGCCAGCATATCCTTGAGAAGTCTTTTTCCTTTATCGGGTAAGACTTGTGAAAGTACACTCCGTACTCAGGGTTTTCGAACCCATGTTGTTGTAGGTGATGAAACAGCCGAGTTTTGTTGTTTCTGCTCGAAGGTGGTACCAAAGCAGGAGGAAAATTAGTAAACTGGTTGGCGGGAGGATGTTTTACCTCCCTGTTATGTAATAATAAGTTATGCACTCATACACCCAGTGTTGTAATAAATACTCTCTCTATATTTTATGAATGTAAATTAAGTTATTGTAAACCATTTCAGCTTATTCTTTACTCCGATTGTGTGTGTAATGTCAGCGTGATGGGTGAAGCGCTCTTGGGCGATATGATGAAGATACAGATGACCAAACTTGTCGAGTGATTATGCGCATCTACATGGTTGTCCAAGGTCCTTAAGACAAGGACATCTGTAGGTGGGCCTAATACTGAAAGTCACCTAGAGGGGGGTGAATAGGTGGAATCTGAAAATTATAGACTTTAAGCATAACTACAAGTCGGGGTTAGCATTAGAAATAAAATCGAGTCCAAAAGAGAGGGCAAAAACAAATCAACCAAGAAAATAAAGCGAGTGACATGGTGATTTGTTTTACCGAGGTTCGGTTCTTGCAAACCTAGTCCATGTTGAGGTGGCCACTAAGACCGAGTCTCTTTCAACCCTTTTCCTCTCTCAAACGGTCACTTAGACCGAGTGAGCTTTCTCCTTAATAAAACGGGTCACTTAGACCCCTCACAAGGACCACCACAACTTGGTGTCTCTTGCTTTGATTACAAGTGCTTGAAGAACAAGAATGGGAAGAAGAAAGCGATCCAAGAACAAGAGCTCAAAGACCACGAGCAAAACTCTCTCTCTAGTCACTAAGTGTTCGGAGTGTATTTGGGACTTGGAGAGGCTTTGATTCTTTTGAATTGTGTCTTGTATTGATTGTACTAGCTCTTGTATTGAATGAGATGTCTGAAAAACATGGATGCTTGAAGTGGTGGTGGTTGGGGGGTATTTATAGCCCCAACCACCAATTCAACCGTTGGGGAGGCTGTCTGTCGATGGGTGCACCGGACAGTCCGATGTGCCACCGGACAGTGTCCGGTGCGCCAGCCACGTCACCGAACCGTTAGGGTTCTAACGGTTTCGACCGTTAGAGCTCTGACATCTTGGGGCACCAGACAGTCCGGTGCCGCACCGGACAGGCACTGTTCAGTGTCCGGTGCGCTCTGACTCTATGCTCTGACTCTGCCGCGCACTATTGCGTACTGTAGCGTTTGGCAGTGACCGTTGTAGTCGACCGTTGTGCTGGGAGCCATTGCTCCGCTTGGTGCACCGGACAGTCCGGTGGCACACCGGACAGTCCGATGAATTATAGCGGAGTGGCGCCTGAGAAACCCGAAGGTGAAGAGTTTAGTCTGTACGGCCCCTAGTGCACCGGACACTGTCTGGTGCGCCAGACCAGGGTTCTCTTCGGTTTCTTTTGCTCCTTTCTTTTGAACCCTAACTTAGATCTTTTTATTGGTTTGTGTTGAACCTTTAGCACTTGTAGAACATATAATCTAGAGCAAACTAGTTAGTCCAATTAATTTGTGATGGGCATTCAACCACCAAAATCATTTAGGAAAAGGTTTAAGCCTTATTTCCCTTTCAATCTCCCCCTTTTTGGTGATTGATGCCAACACAAACCAAAGCAAATATGTAAGTGCATAATTGAACTAGTTTGCATAAGGTAAGTGCAAAGGTTGCTTGGAATTAAACCAATTTTATAGTTTCATAGGATATGCATGGATTGCTTTCTTTTATTTAACATTTTGGACCACATTTGCACCATTTGTTTTGTTTTTGCAAACTCTTTTGGAAAATCTTTTTAAAGTCTTTTTGCAAATAGTCAAAGGTATATGAATAAAATTGCAAGAAGCATTTTTCAAGATTTGAAATTTTCTCCCCCTGTTTCAAATGTTTTTTCCTTAACTAGAACAAAACTTCCCCTGGAAGAAATTCTCCTCTTAGTGTTCAAGAGGGTTTTACAAATTGAAAAAAGGTTTAGATACCAATTGAAATATCTTTGAAGATAAATATACTAAAATATATCAATTGAAAATTTTGAAATTGGTGGTGGTGCGGTCCTTTTGCTTTGAGCTTAATATTTCTCCCCCTTCGGCGTTAACCGCCAAAAACGGAGTCTTTTGAGAGCCCTTTTTCCTTTCTCCCCAATGGTACAAATGAATATGAGTGAAGATTATACCAAAGTGGAGAGCGGTGCAGAGTAACGACGAAGGGTAAATAATACCGATAGAGTGGAGTGGAAGCCTTGTCTTCGCCGAAGACTCCATTTCCCTTTCAATCTATGACTTAGTAGAAATTCACTTGAAAACACATTAGTCATAGGCATAAAAGAGATATGATCAAAGGTATATAATTAAGTTATGTGTGCAAAGTGTCAATCAAAGTTCTAAGAATCAAGAATGTTTAGCTCATTCCTAAGTTTGGTAAAGGTTTTCTCATCTAATGGTTTGGTAAAGATATCGGCTAATTATTCTTTGGTGCTAACATAAGCTATCTTGATATCCCCCCTTTGTTGGTGATCCCTTAAAAAGTGATACCGATTGGCTATGTGCTTAGTGCGGCTGTGTTCAACGGGATTATCCGCCATGCAGATAACACTCTCATTGTCACATAGGAGAGGGACTTTGCTCAATTTGTAGCCATAATCCATAAGGGTTTGCCTCATCCAAAGCAATTGTGTGCAACAACGTCCTGCGGCAATATACTCGGCTTCGGCAGTAGAAAGAGCTACTAAATTTTGTTTCTTTGAAGCTCAAGACACCAGGGATCTTCCTAGAAACTGAAAAGTCCCTGATGTGCTCTTTCTATCAATTTTACACCCTGCCCAATCAGCATCTGAATAACCTATTAAATCAAAAGTGGATCCCTTGGGGTACCAAAGTCCAAACTTAGGAGTATAAACTAAATATCTCATGATTCTTTTCACGGCCCTAAGGTGAACTTCCTTAGGATCGGCTTGGAATCTTGCACACATGCATACGGAAAGCATAATATCCGGTCGAGATGCACATAAATAGAGTAAAGATCCTATCATCGACCGATATACCTTTTGATCTACGAATTTACCTCCCATGTCGAGGTCGAGATGCCCATTTGTTCCAATGGGTGTCTTGATGGGCTTGGTGTCCTTCATTCCAAACTTGGTAAGTATATCTTGAATGTATTTTGTTTGGCTAATGAAGGTGCCCTCTTGAAGTTGCTTGACTTGAAATCCTAGAAAATAATTCAACTCCCCCATCATTGACATCTCGAATTTTTGAATCATGATCCTACTAAACTCTTCACAAGTAGATCTGTTAGTAGACCCAAATATGATATCATCAACATAAATTTGGCATACAAACAAATCCTTTGCAATAATTTTAGTAAAGAGAGTAGGATCGCCTTTACCGACTTTGAAGCCATTAGTGATAAGGAAATCTTGCATGCATTCATACCATGCTCTTGGGGCTTGCTTGAGCCCATAAAGTGCCTTTGAGAGTTTATAGACATGGTTAGGGTACTCACTATCTTCAAAGCTGGGAGGTTGCTCAACATAGACCTCTTCCTTGATTGGTCCATTGAGGATGTCACTTTTCATGTCCATTTGGTAAAGCTTAAAGCCATGGTGAGTAGCATAGGCAAGTAATATACAAATTGACTCAAGCCTAGCTACGGGTGCATAGGTTTCACTGAAATCCAAACCTTCGACTTGTGAATATCCCTTGGACATAAGTCGTGCTTTGTTCCTTGTCACCACACCATGCTCATCTTGCTTGTTGTGGAATACCCACTTGGTTCCTACAACATTTTGGTTAGGACGTGGAACAAGATGCCATACCTCATTCCTCGTGAAGTTGTTGAGCTCCTCTTGCATTGCCAACACCTAATCTGAATCTCTTAATGCATCTTCCACCTTGTATGGCTCAATAGAAGACACAAAATAGTAATGTTGACAAAAATGTGCGACATGAGATCGAGTGGTTACCCCCTTATGAATATCGCCGAGGATGGAGTTCACGGGGTGATCTCTTTGTATCGCTTGGTGGACTCTTGGGTGTGGCGGTCTTTGACCCTGTTCTTCTTGATCATCTTCCTTGTCTTGTTCATTGTCATCTCCCCCTTGATCATTATCCTCCTCTTGAGGTGGCTCATCTTCTTGATCTTCATTGTCTTGAGCCTGATCCTCATTTTGAGTTGGTGGAGATGCTTGATTTGAAGATGATGGTTGATCTTGTGCTTGTGGAGGCTCTTCGGATTCCTTAGGACACACATTCCCAATGGACATGTTTCTTAGCGCGACGCACGGAGCCTCTTCATCATCTAGTTCATCAAGATCAACTTGGTCCACTTGGGAGCCGTTAGTCTCATCAAACACAATGTCACAAGAAACCTCAACTAATCAAGTGGATTTGTTGAAGACTTTATATGCCCTTGTTTTTGAACCATATCCTAGTAAAAAACCTTCTAGAGCCTTAGGAGCAAATTTAGATTTTCTACCTCTTTTAACAAGAATAAAGCATTTTCTACCAAAGACTCTAAAATATGAGACATTGGGCTTTTTACCAGTGAGGAGTTCATACGATGTTTTCTTGAGGATTCGGTGAAGGTAGAGCCGGTTGATGGAGTAGCAGGCGGTGTTAATCGCCTCAGCCCAAAACCGGTCCGGAGTCTTGTACTCATCAAGCATGGTCCTCACCATGTCCAGTAGAGTTCTATTCTTCCTCTCCACTACACCATTTTGCTGAGGTGTGTAGGGAGAAGAGAACTCATGCTTGATGCCCTCTTCCTCAAGAAAGCCTTCTATTTGAGAGTTCTTGAACTCCATCCCGTTGTCGCTTCTTATTTTCTTGATCCTTAATCCGAACTCATTTTGAGCTCGTCTCAAGAATCCCTTTAAGGTCTCTTGGGTCTGAGACTTTTCCTGTAAAAGGAATACCCAAGTGAAGCGAGAATAATCATCCACAATTACAAGACAATACTTACTCATGCCGATGCTTATGTAAGCAATCGGGCCGAATAAATCCATGTGGAGTAGCTTAAGGGCCTGTCGGTCGTCATGATATTCTTGTGTGGATGGTGAGAACCAATTTGCTTTCCTGCTTGACATGCGCTACAAACCCTGTCTTTCTCAAAATGAACATTTGTTAGTCCCAAAATGTGTCCTCCCTTTAGAAGCTTGTGAAGATTCTTCATCCCAACATGGGCTAGTCGACAATGCCAGAGCCAACCCATATTAGTCTTAGCAATTAAGCAAGTATCGAGTTTAGCTCTATTAAAATCAACTAAGTATAGCTGACCCTCTAATACTCCCTTAAATGCTACTGAATCATCACTTCTTCTAAAGATAGTAACACCTATATCCGTAAAAAGACAGTTGTAGCCTATTTTGCATAATTGAGAAACTGAAAGCAAGTTATAATCTAAAGAATCTACAAGAAAAACATTGGAAATGGAATGGTCAGGTGAGATAGCAATTTTACCAAGTCCTTTGACCAAACCTTGATTTCCATCCCCAAATGTGATAGTTCTTTGGGGATCTTCATTTTTCTTGTAGGAGGAGAACATCTCTTTCTCCTCTGTCATGTGGTTTGTGCATCCGCTATCAATAATCCAACTTGAGCCCCCGGATGCATAAACCTACAAAACAAGTTTAGGCCTTGTTCTTAGGTACTCAAACGGTCTTGGGTCCTTTCACATTAGAAACAAGCACCTTGGGTACCCAAACACAAGTATTGGAGCCCTGTGTTTACCCCCAACATATTTGGCAACTACTTTGCCGGATTTGTTAGTAAGCACATAAGCAGCATCAAAAGTCTTAAATGAAATGTTATGATCATTTAATGCAACATGAGATTTCTTTTTAGGCATTTTAACATGGGTAGAATGCCTAAAGCTAGAAGCCTCATTCTTATACATAAAAGCATGATGGGAAACAGAATGAGTCTTCTTAGCATGAATTCTTCTAATCTTGTGCTCAGGATAACCAGCAGGATATAAAATGTAACCCTTGTTATCTTGAGCTATGGGAGCCTTACCCTTAACAAAATTAGACAATTTCTTGGGGGCATTAAGCTTGACATTGCTTCACTGTTGGAAACTAATGCCATCCTTAATGCCAGGGCGTCTCCCATTATAGAGCATGCTTCTAGCAAATTTAAATTTTTTGTTCTCTATCTCATGCTCATTAATTTTAGCAATTAGTTGAGCTATGTGATCATTTTGTTCTTTAATTAAAGCTAAGTGATCATGGATAGCATCAACATTAATGTCTCTACATCTAGTGCAAATAGAAATATGTTCAATAGTAGAAGTAGAGGGTTTTCAAGATCTTAATTCCTCTATCTTAGCATATAAAGTAGCATTCTCATTTCTAAGACAGGAAATAGAATCATTGCAAACATTCAAATCCTTAGCCTTAGCAATTAATTTATCATTCTCAATCTTAAGGCTAGAAATAGATTCATTCAATTTGTCAATCTTAGCAATTAAACTAGCATTGTCATTTTTAAGATTGGCAATTGAATAATCACAGACATTTCTCTTTTCAACCTTAGCAATCAAATCAGCATTTTCAATTCTAAGGTTGGAGATAGTGTCATGGCAAATGCTAAGCTCACTAGTCAATTTTTCACATTTCTCTATTTCCTGAGCATAAGCATTTTTCACCTTAACATGCTTTTTGTTTTCCTTAATAAGGAATTCCTCTTGGCTATCCAATAGTTCATCCTTCTTATGAATAGCACCTATCAATTCATTTAGTTTTTCCTTTTGTTGCATGTTAAGGTTGGCAAAAAGACTAAGCAAATCATCCTCATCTTCACTAGAGCTACCCTCATCACTAGATGTTGTATATTTAGTGGAGGCTCTAGATTTTACCTTCTTCTTTTTGCCGTCCTTTGCCATGAGGCACTTGTGGCCAACGTTGGGGAAGAGGAGGCCCTTGTTGATGGCGATGTTAGCGGCGTCCTCGTCGGAGGAGTCGGTGGTACTTTCGTCGGAACCCATTCCCGACACACATGGGCATCGTCGCCCTTCTTCTTGTAATATCTCTTCTTCTCTTTCTTCTTCCCCCTCTTGTCGTTGTCCCTGTCACTATAACTAGATATAGGACATTTAGCAATAAAGTGACCGGACTTACCACATTTGTAGCATACTTTCTTGGAGCGGGGTTTGTAATCCTTCCCCCTCCTTTGCTTGAGGATTTGGCTGAAGCTTTTGATGATGAGCGCCATTTCCTTGTTGTCGAGCTTGGAGGCGTCGATGGGGAGCCTACTTGATGTAGACTCTTCTTTCTTTTCTTCCGTCGCTTTGAATGCGACGGGTTGCACCTCGGGTGTGGAGGTGCTGCCTTGCTCGACAATTTGTTTGGATCCTTTGATCATCAACTCAAAGCTCACAAATTTTCCTATAACCTCCTCGGGAGACATTAGCTTATATCTAGGATCATCACAAATTAATTGAACTTGTGTAGGATTACGAAAAACAAGTGATCTTAGAATAACCTTGACCATTTCATGGTCATCCCATTTGGTGCTCCCGAGGTTGCGCACTTGGTTGACCAAGGTCTTGAGCCAGTTGTACATTGCTTGTGGCTCCTCTCCTTGGTTGAGGATGAATCAACCGAGCTCCCCCTCGATCGTTTCCCACTTAGTGATCTTGGTCACCTCATCCCCTTTGTGCGCGGTTTTTGGCACGTCCCAAATCTACTTGGCACTCTTCAACCCTTGCACCTTATTATACTTCTCTCGACATAGAGAGGCGAGGAGTATAGTGGTGGCTTGGGAATTGAAGTGCCGGATTTGGGCGACCTCGTCCGAGCCATAGCCTTCATCCCCCACGGATGGTACCTGCGCTCCAAACTCAACAATGTCCCAAATGCTAGCGTGGAGTGAGTTAGATGATGCCTCGTTTTATCACTCCACATACAATAATCTTCACCGTCAAAAACCGGTGGTTTGCCTAATGGGATGGAAAGTAAAGGAGTGCGTTTAGAAATGCGGGGATAGCGTAGGGGGATCTTACTAAACTTCTTTGCGCTCATGGTGCTTAGAAGTGACGGACAGCGTGTCGGAGCCAGAGGTGGAGGGCGACGAAGAATCGGTCTCGTAGTAGACCACTTTCTTCATCTTCTTCTTGTCGCCACTCCGGTGTGACTTGACGTGGGGAGGTGATTCCTCCCTTCCTTTGGCACCGGACTCCCTTGATGGAGCTTTCCCGTGGCTTGTGGCCGTTTCCATCTCCCTCTTGGCGAATCCTCCTGACATCACTTCGAGTGGTTAAACTCTAATGAAGTACCAGGCTCTGATACCAATTGAAAGTCGCCTAGAGGGGGTGAATAGGCGGAATCTAAAATTTATAGACTTTAAGCACAACTACAAGCCGGGGTTAGCGTTAGAAATAAAATCGAGTCCAAAAGAGAGGGCGAAAACAAATCAACCAAGAAAATAAAGCGAGTGACACAGTGATTTGTTTTACCGAGGTTCGGTTCTTGCAAACCTAGTCCCCGTTGAGGTGGTCACTAAGACCAGGTCTCTTCCAACCCTTTCCCTCAATCAAATTAAACGGTCACTTAGACCGAGTGATCTTTCTCCTTAATCAAACGGGTCACTTAGACCCCTCACAAGGACCACCACAACTTGGTGTCTCTTGCTTTGATTACAAGTGCTTGAAGAACAAGAATGGGAAGAAGAAAGCGATCCAAGAACAAGAGCTCAAAGACCATGAGCAAAACTCTCTCTCTAGTCACTACGTGTTTGGAGTGTATTTGGGACATGGAGAGGCTTTGATTCTTTTGAATTGTGTCTTGTATTGATTGCACTAGCTCTTGTATTGAATGAGATGTCTAAAAAACTTGGATGCTTGAAGTGGTGGTGGTTGGGGGGTATTTATAGCCCCAACCACCAATTCAACTGTTGGCGAGGCTGTCTGTCGATGGGCGCACCAGACAGTCCGGTGCGCCACCGGACAGTATCCGGTACGCCAGCCATGTCACCCAACCATTAGAGTTCTGACAGTTTCGACCGTTGGAGCTCTGACATCTTGGGGCACCGGACAGTCCGGTGCCGCACCGGACAGGCACTATTCAGTGTCCGGTGCGCTCTGACTCTGCCACGCACTGTTGCGTACTGTAGCGTTTGACAGTGACCATTGTAGTCGACCGTTGCGCTGGGAGCCGTTGCTCCGCTTGGTGCACCGGACAATCCGGTGGCACACCGGACAGTCCGGTGAATTATAGTGGAGTGGCGCCTGAGAAACCCGAAGGTGAAGAGTTCAGTCTGTACGGCCCCTGGTGCACCGGACACTGTCCGGTGCGCCAGACCAGGGTTCTCTTCGGTTTCTTTTGCTCCTTTCTTTTGAACCCTAACTTAGATCTTTTTATTGGTTTGTGTTGAACCTTTAGCACCTGTAGAACATATAATCTAGAGCAAACTAGTTAGTCCAATTAATTTATGTTGGGCATTCAACCACCAAAATCATTTAGGAAAAGGTTTAAGCCCTATTTCCCTTTCAAATACCTTAGGAGCTTCCGTGACGAGTTCCTCATGAGTTACGAAGCAACTATATCATCATATGGTGGCAACACCGCTGTCATGGCAAAATCCTTTGTCATGGCAGTCAGGAGTGTTGCTCAAACCTGATATTCTTCTCTTCGGCCAAGAACAATCATAACATGGCAGAAGTTGAAGGATATGTTAGTCACCAGCTTTCAGGGCTTTTAGACAAAGACAGTGACTGCTCAAGACCTATTTCAGTACACACACGACCACGAGGAGTATTTGCAGGCATACGTTCGAAGGTTACTGTGTCTCAGAGCTCAGGCACCAACGGTGCCAACTGAGATTGTCATTGAAGCCATGATCAAGGGACTTCGTTCAGGTCCAACAGCGCAATATTTCGCCAGGAAGCCCCCACAAACCCTAGAGAAGCTTCTCCAGAAGATGGATGAGTACATCGGAGCCGACAATGACTTCAGGCAAAGAAGGGAGGAAGCCTACAGATATTCTGAGATGACCAGGGGCTTCGGAGGAAGGCTCTACCTAAGGCATGTCAGGACGATACACAATCCCAGCCAAAGTGAAGATAGAAGCAATCACAACCAAGGGCACCAACACAGTTTCTAGTCAACTAGGACGCAACAAAGCTCCTTCAGACCACCATCCCCAAGAGACAGAGGGGGACAAAGCTTCGGAGGAAGATTCAACTCACAACTAAGAAGGTTGTTCTGCTTGTTCTGTGGAGAGGATAAGGGGCACACAACTAGGACCTGCCAAGTTACAATACAGAAGCAAAAGGAGATAGCTGAGGCCGAAGCACGGCAGAATCAGCCGAAGCAAGTCCTACATAATGCTTTGTGTTATTCCCCGTACATTCCTGAGTATGTAGGCAATCAGTAGCCAATTTCACAACCTATAGTTTCAGTAGCTTCAGCAAGCCACTCTCCAACCGCATGGGCCTTACCACAACCATCGGTCATGACTCCAACTTTGTCCCACAACCAGCAACCTGAAGGACAGTGCCAAATTCAGCAACAACGCGATGCAAGAGAACAGTCCGAAGCTCGGATAGTTAATAGCACTGTTCCATAGTCGAGGCACATCTACCAAAGCTACAGAGGGGCTGGGTTAAAAACTTCATATACACCTATTGTAATTTTCATTTATCTTGTTTTCATGTTCTTGCCTCAGAAATAATTTGAGAAGGTACAACCTTCAACATGTTGTAATAAATCTATGGTTACACCATCGCGTGTAACAGTAAAGGTAAAAAAAGCTTCAAAGTCATTTCTACGGGAATGCAGAGCTAAAATAGCATCTAAGTAAAAGGTGAAGAAGCTCCAAAGTCGTTCATAAGGGGATGCAGAGCTTAGCTCCAAAGTCGTTCCTACGGGATGCAGAGCTAAAATACCACCTAAGTAAAAGGTGAAGAAGCTCCAAAGTCGTTCCTAAGGGGATGCAGAGCTTAAATGCCACTTAAGTAAAAGTTGAAGAGACTCTAAAGTCGTTCCTAAGGGGATGCAGAGTCTTACTATTGCAAAATGATTTCTATTAACATTTGTCGCATCATAACATCACATCATTTCTGCATCATAACATTGCATCATTCATCATTTCGCATCATCCAAAAAGCCAAAAAGAAGGGAAATTGCTCCTTCGTCCGCAATGGTTAACCTTCGAATCTAAGCGTGTTTTCGTCAAGGAACTATGAAAGGATATTGCATCCCTACCTGTTGTTATTAAATGGTACAGGATTCCTTATACAAGATCTAAGGCAAGACCTTCGGAGCTAATACTATCACTTCGGCAACGGTATTCCTTATGCAAGACCTATGGCAAGACCTTCGAGTTTAATATTGTCACTTCGACGAAAAGGGGATTTTTTTTATGAAGCGTGAAAATAAGGGAATGTGTTTTTTCGCCTTCGGCTCAAAAAGGTATGTACGACACTTTCACGCTACACAAAGAAAAAATATTACATAATGAGTTACATAGTTTGCAATTGTTTTTTACATAAAAGCAGCATACAAATATTACAAATGTTTTTTATAAAGTTCAGTCATCCTCCTTCAGAACTCTCTCAGCAATTTCGTTTAGAAGTTTTTCTACAGCTTCATCAATTGCTGCATTCGCTATTCTGATTTCATGGAAAGTATCCTTTAGGGCAGGATCGATGTCAGGGTTGCTTCATCAATTGCTGCATTCGCTATTATGATTTCATGGAAAATATCCTTTAGGGCAGGATCGATGTTAGGGTTGTACGGCTCTAGAAGAGAGAATTGTACGGCTCTAGAGGAGAGAATTCAGCTGCGCCCACACCCTTAGTTTCCAGATAAATTTGCTCTTTACCATTTTTATAAGTAGCCGTAAAAACGGTTTAAAATCACCAGGGACAGGGATCAGGTACAACGATTATCAGCAATTCAGCCATGTCGCGGATCAACTAAAACATAAATGCCGCAACACGAAATAACTGGCATACATGATGACATGCCATAGCCCAAATCTCTATAAATTGCTATAAATTGCAGTTACAAACAGCTGGCTTAAAGCTGCAGCGAACAAGTAATTTTAAAGAGAAACAAGTGTTGGCGTATAAAGATCAATCAGCATGTCCTAATCTCTTCTGCCCATTGTTGCCGCAGATCAAGTATCTGTATGTTCACCAAGTTACGGAAGATACAAAATTCTTCCGCCTGAGCATATTGCTCTTGCGTTATTCAACGGCCAAAGTGAAAATGACTATTTCTATAACTCGCGTTTAAATTATTAACAGCCAAGGTTGGGAAAAAGCAGCATTTGTGAAAAGCTTCAAGCAGCCTTGTTCTTGCAGTAGTTCTCCAGCCACTCCATGGTAACACTCTTCGGCCTCTCAAGTGGCAGGCCAAGGGCACGGTCCCAGATGAGCTGCATCATAAATAATCAAACAAAATTAGCCAGCAGAATTACTAAGAAACTATATCAAGAGAAGGTAGAAGGCAGACCTGAGATCCTATCCCCATGCTTCTTGAAACACCAAACAAGACAGTGTAATACCTGCACAGTTAGTGTTCCAGACATTAGTGCTCACTCAGAACTAGATTTGCTAAGTAAAAAGAGGACTAAATTGCTATCTAGACTAAATCACAAGCATAAACATACCGTGCTTCAGATAGTCCAAAGTGGTTCAGCAAAACTCCACTGTGAGCATCAACATTTGGCCATGGGTTCTTGACCTGAGAAAACATGGGCAAAGAATAGTGTTCATACCAGTAAGGTGAAACCAAAGGAATAGAAAATCATG
Source organism: Zea luxurians (assembly GCA_029449295.1). Taxonomy (NCBI): domain Eukaryota; kingdom Viridiplantae; phylum Streptophyta; class Magnoliopsida; order Poales; family Poaceae; genus Zea; species Zea luxurians. The sequence goes on from JAOPSE010000255.1 coordinate 798,451, forward strand.
ATCAAATCCGGTATCACATTACCTTGCCCAGCTCAGTGAGGATAGGAGGTACAACTTCATACAACTTGGACACCTGTAACCAAAGATTACATTTAAAACCGTTCAACTCAAAAAAGTAAATGAAATTAGATAAAAGGTTCCAGACGGACCAATTGGAAAAGTGGATCCTCGGGCAAATGCTTCAGGGCAAACTCCCTTTGACATGAATACCGTGGGTCGGTCTTACGCAGAACTCCATGACCAAACCCAGGAACAACCTATGATTGAATGTAAGCAACAGTGCACACAAACCATCAGAGAAATGTCACTTCCATAATCAGTCAAAGACAACTCTATCAGACCTACTGCACATCATTCAAAACTAAGTGAATTGAGACAACTCTATCAGACCTACTGCACATCATTCAGAATTCAGTGAATTGATATAGCTTTCTTGTGGGAAACAACCTTGTTCAAGCATGATCACAAACACTAAACCTCTGCGAACTGACATACCTTTCCACTCTTTAGTGTCTTCCAGACATAGTCTTTGAGTTGATCTGTGGTAACACCACTCCCAGTTTCCTCAATTACAGATTTGATCCATAAAAGCACTTCCTGCAATATATGGTATGTTCATACACACAACAACAGCAATTATATAAAAATACAAGCAGCAGAAAAAAATGTATTTGTTCTTTCAGTGGTGAAGTATGCCCTGCGTTTTGAATGATGTGCAATTATATTACATATCAAGTGAGTGATCTAGTAAAATAGTAATCCCTCCATCCCAAAAAGAATGCACATCTTGTTTCTGCAAATAAGTTTCTTATGAAAATATATATCCTATGATTAATCCAATGATACTCACTGCGTTTCAAATTATAAGAAATTTTGACTTTTCTAGATATATTATTTTACGATGTATCTAGACAAAGTGTATATCTAAAGAATGTCTTATAATTTGGAACTGAGAGAGCACTTATATCTAAAGACAAAGTGTATGCTTTTGGGCTGAAAGGAGTAACATGGGTGCAGTGGGGCTAGGGGTGAGAATTTATATAAGCCTCTTTTCAAAATCTGCAAGTAAAAGGAAGCAAGGCAGAAATTTAATACCAGATCAGAAATAGTATATCAAACTGAACACACCTGATTTGCAAGGCCATGCAGTGGCCCAGCTAGCCCATTTAGAGCCGCTGCGAAAGAAAGATAAGGATCTGACAGAGCACTCCCAACCTGCATGTGGATGAGTATCATTAGCAGAAGATGAAGTCAAGGGGAAGACACAGTAGCTAGCAGATTGCAAGCAATTATAGGATTAAAATAGCAAAAAAAGGATTAAAATAACCAGTGTCAAACAACAACAGTTCTATCCACATACATGTATCATGAAATTCTCTACAACCTAGACGAATATGGATTAAGAGTACACAATAAAAAATACTTCTACAACTACAATGATCCCCAAACCCCCTTCCAACACATTATGATCCTCCATCACATGGAGCTCTCCTGATCTACAATAGCCGACACAAGTGTAACAACATACCCGGACTACTGTTAGAACCAAAATTTTATACTCGTTACTATGGAATACATGGAATATAACAAAGATGGAACAAGTAATATGAATTAGTCCTGGCGAATCATGATTAAATTAGCAAAGTATATGCTAAAACTAACCCTCTTATCCTGTTCCAAGATCCAGTTCCTAATAAGTGCTATCATGCACTTTTTAAAAAGATATTTCCAGATTAACAATTCAGTTCGTTTTAAAAGTACATACTAAAGTATTGTCACAGGACTAATAACCACATTGCAGCAAACCAAAAGCAAAGTGCAATGATGGTACAAAATAGGGTATCACGCCGACAGCTGTCATTATCTTGGATCGTTAAGAAACACTAACAAAAAATATAAAGATTACAACAAGAGAACAAATATTACCAGATGACCAGTATGAGCACTGACATTCCCGCCTTCATGATCACTAGAAGAACACAGGTGACAGGTCACAGTATGAGAGGAAAACAAGTACTTCTGAAACATAATAAAAGTACAAACAAGGATGGATGCAAAATTACGTGTGAATTGTTACATAGAGCCGCATCAGCTCCAGCATTTTTGGGTCGTCAAAACCAAGCATGTGTGAGAAATTTGCCGCATAGTCCAAAGAATTATCGGCTTCTATTGATTTCCCACTCTTGAAAATTCTTCAAAAAACAAATGAAACAATATAATTCATTAATTCTAAAATTTGAACGCAGTTGTTTCAAAAAAACATCTGTACACAACTAGTTCAGGAAAAAATTGACTGATGTCACCACCAGTAAATGCATTAAAAATGAAACATTTCTAAACAAAAGCTACCTCCGGTAAACATAAGAAGCCACTGGTGGAAGCCGAGCAATCAAATTTAAGCAGTCTTCATAAGTAGGCTCCCAAAACCTATACAAACAATAATTTTGACCACCATAGAAAGCAACCACTGAACACATAAGAAAATGGGAGGCAGTACAAATCCCAAGTTTACTTTGACTTTGGCAATCCATTGTCATAAGCCTTTTGAAATTCACTCTCAACCTGAAATGGGGTTTGAAAATGGAAAAGTAAGTCATTTTTTAGGCTTTAGAATTTACAAAGAGCATCCATGACACAATAGGAAATTAATTTAAATACAACTTGCGTCCAATTCTAAAAAGTGCAAATAAATCACAAGGAAAATGTTATTTTATTGCACAATTATGATATTATATTTAGAAGAGAGCATGACAGAAATGTAATCACCTGAAGAGCCATTACTCCCGTGGTAAACTGTGTCATAGGATGTGCATCTACTGGGAGAGCATCTATTGTCTTATAGACATGAGCTGCAACCATATTAATTATCAGCTGCTAGAGAGCAAAGTGGCAAGATCGAACATATAAACTTAACACAATCATACTAACAGAAATATATAGAGTTCTCTATGATCTGTGACTACCTTTGAATTTTAGAACAGGGAGACATTAGCATCAATTTGTTCAGATAAATTGTAGATTTAATTGGTCAAAACAATAACACAAGCAGACAGCAGTGTGCACAAAATACCTGGAACAGTTGAGCGCGCAAGCAATTCCTTTGATAGTGCAGCAACTTGCTCTTTGGTTGGGACCTGAAACAAGAAAAAAAACACAGCCTTAAAACTTATAGAAATAGGATGAGAATTGGGAAAAACTAAAATATATTAAAGGAATGGAAATACAAAGATAGGCGAGAAATGTATTCTTAACAGAACACTTTTGGCACATTTTTAAATTTAAATTGAATGAATATAGGAAGGCATATACCTTCCCCGTCAAAAGAAGCCAAAAGAGACCCTCAGGCAAAGGTTCGCCGCCCTTAACTGCTGTTGGCAGCACTTTTTGGCATTCTGGAATTGAGAGGCCCCTAAAACGAATACCCTGGATAGAAAAGAAGTCGTTATTAGCGCATGAATGATGTGATTCATTGCTTCACTTTGAAATTCATAAATATGTTAATGTCAAAACTAGATTATTACATCAAAAAACAAAGATGATGAGTGATGTACGTCCAGCCATTCAGGTTTGACAAGCTCCAAATTAACCCAAATAAAGAAACAAGAAATGCAGCTACCATGCTAAAAAAACGCTCAACCTTCAAGGCTTCAACTACAGCAAATTCGTGTGCTATTAAAAAAACCCATGCATCTTCTGTAGATCTTGTGTAATACTGAATTAAATTTGGAACAGTGTACATATTTTGACATAGAGTGGGCACGAGCTAATAGTACACTATGCTAACATAGCATCATGAAGAGGATGCTTGCAAGATTACCTCCTCTGGATCAAGTAGGGATGTTTCCCAAAGCATTCCAGTCATCCCTCTCATTCCACCAAGGACCTGGAGGAACATCATTCAGGAATTTCACAGGATAAGTTAGTATATGCTATAAAAGCAACAAAACTATCCATAGACAATTGATAAGCAGTATATCATACCATATCCACAGTTATGTTTCCAAGCTGGGTCTTTCCATGCTCTGACTTGAGCTTCTTTAAGCGATCCTGTAACAAGACAGACTAACATATGAGAACAGCAAGGCCAGATGAAGACAAGTGGGTAGATAAACAAAGTACAAAGTAGATTTTCATAATAAACTTATATTATTCTAAATTTGCCAACTACAGCTAGGTGCAAAACTAAAGTCGTGCAGACATGTTCCTGCATGCATTTGAGGTGAAAATGTATTGAACACAGAAATACATGAGCTAAAGGAAAAGGGATTGACACATGACACCATTCTCTATTAGCTGCTATTGGCTAAAAGAACAGAAGATAAAGGCATCAGATACCCCCAAGAACTTTTCGACTTTACAAGATTTACAGATAGTCTACGCGCAGCAAACCTGTTGTTCCGGAATCAATTCCTGCAGCTGGGACTTAAGATCCTGCATTTGCAGAAACACAATCAGCATGCTATCCAGAGTACACAAAACTCTACCACAAGGCATAACAGGAAGACAAACTGTCTTACGAGATCGGACGCGCTCTGCATCTGCAGCCACCTCACACCCCCCAGCGTGGTGGCCTCCTGCGCCTGGCAACACGAGCAGCACGGGGAAAAAATATCAGCACGACAACCCCCACAACCGGTGAAGCAGCATACATACACACAGACACGAAGACAAAGCGCCACTGCTACACGGACCACTCACCATGCGTGATCGCAGTCTCGAGACTGCGGTGAGGCCCCGATAGAACGCCATGGCCGGAGCGCTCGGCTACCACCGCACCTGCACAGACACAGCAACCAAACAAATAGAGGATCCCATCAGGTCACGCCGCAGCCGAATTTGACCGAGACCCCAGAGAAGAAATTAGGGGAAGCAAACGGATAATTACTACTCGGCTCCGTCCCACCACGCAGCGAAAGAATCCGCGGCTGAGCGGGGGGCAGATCGGAGACGAAGATGAGGCTGGATTCGAGGGCTCGCGATGGGGAAGAGATCCCAATCCCAGCGAATAAAACGAACATTAGGCCTAGACTTGCTTACCAAGGAATGGAGAAATGAACCCGGGCTGGCGACGACGGCGCGCGTGTTCCGCGGCGAGGGAGGAGGGGAGCCTCTTGAGTCCTGACAAGTTGGGGCCGGTCGTCGTCCTCCCCCGGTTGGTGAGGGGCGAGCCGAATATATACAGGAGTACCATTCCATTTCCAGATGCCGGACCCGGACACATGCACATGGCCCCCATTAACTTCAACTTTTTGCCAATTTGGAGACTCAGAACTCAGAAGAAATCTGAAATCGAAATTTATCCAAATTTGTAAACAAACGGTTCAAACCATATTATGGTCATTTTTGTGAGTTATGCGTTGGATTTTTGAGATACTGGAGACGGTGGGGCAAAGATACCTGAGACACCAATTCTGTTCTACTATCTTATGGTACAAAAGGTTCCTTTTCTCTTCAGTACATCCATGAAAGGCTGTTTCAAGTCTCAGCGGAGCCCGAAAGGGGTAGAAAAGAACACAGATTGGACTTTTAAGCTCCAGCCATATATATATATATGAATGTCACCCCTTTCAGTCCTCCGTAATATGGGATTTTATACATGGATGGAAAGGCGCTTCAGGGCTGTAGTCACAAATTAATAATATGTAAAATGAAGAATAGAACACTGAACACACAACTGCAAATTAAAAACAAAATCTGATGCAACGCGTACCTCTTCCATATTTCGATTCCACAAGAAAGAAAAGGGGCATCGGTTTTTGGCTCTCGTGAGCAAACACATGATCCTGGTTGTTTAGAAAGGTTGATCGAATAATCTGTAGGTGAATGATTTGAATTTGGTAGCTAGGTCACACTTTGCCACCTAGAAAGTGAGACGGCTTCACACTTTTCATGGAAAAAGAATGAAATCCTGATCGTTGAAGATTATGAGTTTTCTTCGTGCCTCTCCGGCTCTCCCCGTCCCCTCCGCGCGTTCCTTGCAGCGTCAGCGGTTCGTGCAGGCGCGGACAATACCCAAAATAATGTGCAGGAGACAAGATTCAAACCAAGGTCTGTAGAGACAGGAGAAAAGCGCCTAGCACACTCTCTGTAACAGATGCGGCCAATGGTCGATTGTGCCATATAAAGGAAGGCATGCCATAAAGAAAATCATTATAAACATCTGCATGACAATAATTTTAAAATTAAAATCAGTAATATTAAATGAATTTTTTTGAATAAGACAAACCAGTCCAATTAGTATTAAAAAATAAAATAAGAGAAAGTAATATATAAAAATCGTAGCAATGGACGGATACTTAATTAGTTGTGTTATATAGAAACTTCTACATATCTTTTATTGCTAGATATTTGGCTACAATTGTTAAATGTTATTAGTATAAAAAATTGAAACAATATAAAACATAGATGTTTGTTTTGAAACTATCTAGAAGGTAGAGCGATAGGTGCTAGGATGTGTGGTTTTTTGGCAAACTAATAATTAGTGTTTTTCTTTACTTCTTTATAGCATGAGTTTCTACAAATTTATTTCTCTCTCCTGCTTCTCGCTTTCAGATAAGGATAACAAAAATAGGATCTTTGTTTTTAACATATCTCTATCTGCTCCTTAAAATGCAAGTGATTCATGCATCCTCCTTTTCCGTCTGGCTCGCCCATTGTGAGAGATAGATATCCCTCGGGACCTTACAAGCACATAAACGCAGTTCTGTCTCGCCCGAGGCCAACCTCGGGCTGGAGACACAGTTTTGTCTCGCCCGAGGTCAACCTCGGACGGAAGATGCGGTTCCATCTTACCTGAGGCCAACCTCGAGCGGGAGACATTGTTCCGTCTCGCCCGAGGCCACTCTCGGGGGAAGATACAATCGCGACTCGCCCGAGGTTGACCTAGGGTGGGAGCACAGAAACGCTCCATGGGTCGCTCCATGGGCCTCCTGATGACTTGCCTACCAAGGCATGCCCTCGAGCCACGACCGAGTCATGTCCTGATGCCGAATGATCGAGTCATGCGTTGATGCCTCGGGCAGGGAGGTTAAGCGCTCGATCCGGGGAGTTGAAGACCGGATGACCGAGTCATGCGTCTCTACCTCGGACGGGGGGGGGGGGGGGGGGGGGGGTTGAGCGTACCAGAAGTGCTAGATACTCGGAGATGACTCGGATGAAGGGCAAATGAATCACGGATAAGCTGGAAAGCGTGCCATGTTAAAAGGAGGATTCAGTTAGAGAGTGATCACGACTTGTAATGGGATAACCTTCTGGTCGTCTATATAAGGCCGAGGGGGTACCTGTCACACCCGGTTTTAGAAGGCAAACCGAATGTGAACCATGTACGTGCCAGGATCAGCAATTCACGTACACAGCAGTTACATAACATGGACATCGTCATACAGTGCTCAAATAGTATTAAAAAGGGAAATAATAGTCGATTACATCATATGTCTGATACATCCACATAGTCTTTACAATAAATCAAAGTGCGGAAAAGAAACGTAGATAAACGCGGCCTACACAGGCAGCCGACTGGGGGTTTGCCGCTAACCCACACTTAGAACTCGTCGTAGTCTTGGAACTCCTGGAAGTCTCCTTCCACGGCTTCATCCTCTCCTGAGCAGGGGTTGCAATGCTGACAACCTGGGGGGTTTGGTGTGTAGAGCAAGGGTGAGTACACATCAACATACTCAGCAAGTATCCTGTTTGGCTGTAGTGGACTAGCTTTATGTGGGGGTAAGTCAAGCAGTTGCTTTTAGTTGGTCAGATTATTATTACTAGTATAGAAAGCCAAGTTTTAGGATTAACCCACGTTATTAACCCAAGCGTACTCCTTTCCAAACGGAAAGAGCACCACTTACCATTACCAGAGTCAATACCAAGAACCATCAATCTCATTGCCACCTGCAAATCCGAACATCTCTGATCAAGTACCACTAATCACTGGAGCTCCCTTGGCCGCTCATAACCGTGAGCACAGCTGATATATCAGTTTTCTAACACTCTGCAGAGTTTGTGCACTTTACCCACAAGCCGTGATTTCCCTTTCTGCCCGGAGATCATGACTCTCCATTGATCACTACCAAGGTGACCCAGCAGGATATCACTACGTAGCCTTTACAAAGATTCCCCGGGCTGTAGCCGCCCGTTACCGTTAGGTTTCCTAAATGTATCGCGCTCCTCCCCAAGGGACAAATCAACCTTGGCAGAGCGAGCCGTATACACCGAGCCCCATTGACGGCACGACGGCTAAGCGAACTACACCCCGGTTCCTCTAATTATTCAGCTAAGGGCGTCCAACTCCACCCTCATGGTTGCACTATTTTCTCGGGCGGTCATCAAACGAACAGGTCCTTACGGAGAGGCACTCGAGAAACCACTCGAGCCCCTTGAAGGTCACAAGTATAACATCATAATAAAAGAGGGGAAAACAGCGTATCATTGATAATTCTCATCATGTTCATTGATTAGAGTTGAGCAATAGCATAAGACTAAGCAATAATAATCCAACCCAAACAGGTAAACAAGGACACAAATAACAAAAACTAGTAAATCCTTAGGTATAAATGTGTAATGCGGGAGGTGAATTAAAGAATGTATAGAACAGAGATAGGTCAAGGGACACTTGCCTCCACCAACCGACTGCTGCTCAGGGGCTTCTCCTGCGAGTTCTTTGGGCTCTTCAACCGGATCGTTCTCTATGCGAGCGCAAACATACATACATCCACACATTTAATACAAAAGAACAATACACCATACAATAGAATGCAGTAAATAAACAGACGTTCCACGCGGGTTTGCAATTAAGGCTAAGAGAGAAAGAGAAAAAGACAGTCGAGAAACGATCACAATACATGATTATGAATTAAATTACTCGCTCAATGGAAGGGAATTAATTTGGACACTACGTTTTAGCATAAAGTAAAGTCAAGTTCCACATTTAATTATTATAAACAATTGAAGATGACTGAAAGGGAGTGGTCGCACGTTGAGACGTACGACACGACATTTAGATTGAATTAAGAAGTAAACGACTCGCCGCACGACACAGCGCACAACGAGAGACTTGCACTAATTATAAAGAGACGTTAAGCATCGCGCGACGAAGTGCACGACGACATACGCCAACAGAGCTGAGTTTAAAGTGGAACGTCGCATGTCTGGACGCGCGACATCGCACCTTAAACAACCTGAAATTAAAATAGATCGTCGCGCGACGAAGCACGCGACACAACACTTTAATGAATATAAACTAAAAGAATCGTCACGCGACGAAGCGCGCGGCACAACACTTCAATGAATATAAACTAAAAGAATCATCACGCGACGAAGCGCACGACGCAGCACATTAATAAACACAAATTTTAATTGAATCGTCGCGCGATGAAGCGCGCGACGCAACACATTGATAAATACGAACTTGAATTGAATTGTCGCGCGACGAAGCGCGCGACGCAATGCACTCATTAAACTAATTTTGAAACTAACTAATCCGAGGGTCGGACGCCGTGCAACGGGGCTAGAACGGCAGCGCGCAGGGGGGGTCGAGGCCGCGCGTAGGGGCCGGAGCCGTGTCGCCGGGGGCCGAGGCCGTGCGCCCGTGCCGAGCCGCGCCCGCGTAGGGGCCGCGCGCACGCGCCGAGCCGCGCCCGCGCAGGGTCCGCGCCCGCGCCGGGGCCGCGCCCGCGCCGAGCCGCGTCAGACGGGGAAGGGCAGGGCCGAGCGCCACCGGGGAGGGAAGGGGAGGGGCCGAGCGCCGCCGAGGAGGGGAGGGGCGGGACGAGCGCCGCCGGGGACCGGAGGGGAGGGGCCGCGCACACGCCGGACGGGGAAGGGGAGGGGCGGGACAGGGTGCCACGTCACCGCGCAGGGACGCGCGCGTGCAGGGGAGAGAAGAGGGGGCGCGCGCAGGGGGAGAGAGAGGAGGGAGAGAGGGAGAGAGAGGAGAAGGGAGGGGATGGGAGCTCACCTCGGGGTCCAAATTCTAGTGATCGCAGTCTCCAAGCCCTAGGGCACCATGGGGAGAGAGAGATGGGAGAGGGAGAGAGAGGTTGCTGCGAGGGAAATCCAAATGAGAGAGGGAGAGGAGGAGGGGGCGCATGGGGGGGTGTGGGGCGCCGGGGGCGCGCGAGCCGAGCTGGGCTGGGTCACATCGCAGATCGAAACCCACGACACGCACGACTATTAAACGGAATTAAATCGCGAACTGAAATCCGAAGCGGAACGAGACGAACACACGACATCAGACAAAGAAACGTGTTTCGGCATGATGCAACACCCATGACACTTAGGTTTTGTTCATACACGACACGGACACCTGTCACTATACTGGTTTGAAATTGGGAAGAAGGAGCGGAACAGGAAGAGAAAAGAGAGTAACGCCCGAATTTGGTGAGAGAAAAGAAGAAAAATTCTACCCCAAATTCAGGGCGTTACAGTACCCCTTTGAACACATCTCATCTCTCAGCTCATCACATCTCAGCTCATGGTCACCTCATACCTCATTAGTCCTTTCACAGCAATCGTGCCTCCACTAGATTGATAGGAGAACACACTCTCTACCGCCACAGCTCATTTGTAATCCATATTCACCAGTGATACTCAAATACTCAGCCCCGACAGGAAGTAGGGTGTTACGCATTCTAGCGGCCCGAACCTATATGAACCTCTATGCATGATCTGATGTGCATCTGAACATACCATCGAGTCGTCATCAACAATGTCGTCCTGCTCAAAAGCACTATGTGGGGAACCTCGTGGTGCGCAGTCGGGTCATAAACACCGACAGCTGGAGCGCTAGGTAGGGGGTGCGACGTTGATTTCCAATGACTCCATGGCTATCATCTTCAATACTCCTATTATCTTCAACGCCAGGAGGTTTTCCACTTTAGATCCCTCTCCTGCATCGCGGATCAAGAAGATGTCGTGCATCGCATTGTGGTTCCTTCCAAGAAGAGGCCTTCTCTGAGGGCATCGATCGTGGAGGCAGGCTCATCCCACTCGATCTTAGAGGGAACAACCCTGACAAACTCGAAGGTGCGAAGACCTCAACCAACCTACGCCCCACGCAGGATTGCGCCTGTGTCGGGTGGGCCCAGGACCATAACAACACATGCGGTCCGACCGACTAAAGTTGTGCCCCTGTCATGGCAAACTCCTCTATCCACCTCACCCACCCGGGTGTGGACTCAGATCACTTGGTGAAAAGGAGTGGACCGCCTTGGCGCTAGCGTGACCACGGGAATAATACTGATGGCTACACCGGTCGCTCTGCCCGTGGGGGAGACGGTCGGAGTACGAGACGTGCCCCAAGCTCTTTCTTCACGGATGTCCTCTTTATTTAGGGAAGAGGAGAGGACACTCCCATCTCTGATGATGAGCCCACTGTACTAGGGGAGAAGCCCTCGCAGCGCGAGGCACACCAATGCCGGAACAGGCGCTGTAACATTCAACTTCATCACAAGGCCGAAGAACGGGACCCCACACAACCCATATCCTGGGACGAGACATCCGAGGCAGAAGTAACTCCTGACGACAGGGCGCTCCGCGAGTGCCGCAATTCTCGATGTCACGATCGTCGCCACGCTAAGGAGCGCGAGCGGGAGCGAGCGAAGCGCGACACCAAGCACCGACACGAGAACCTGCTGCCTGACTTTGCCCGAGCCCTGAACACGCCGAGCGAAGTCAGCGAGGCTATGGCTCAAATTGCCAACGGCCTGCCCCCAACATGGAGGGCTGCCAACAGATCCTCACCTAGGCAGCTAACCATCTTCTTCCCCTCGCTCATCTAGCTTCAGACATGCACTACATCATCAATAGTCGACGAGATGCACTGAACAATATCAATGCTTCGCGAGATCGCCGGCACAAAAGTGAGATAAGGCGGCGGGAATAGTATGACTGAGATCATGGTGCACCGCCACACAGCCACGCAATAAGGACAGAGTCGACGATTAGCCTCTACAAACAGCCTAGCACTAGGACGATGGGCTCAGGAGAGGCTGCCCGACCCTCTCATCATTCGCCTCCTAGGGACCGCCACCGCGATCACGCTCGGGAAGACCACCAGGAGGCTCAAGGATGTGTGGAGTCTCAGCCCTTTCCCCTGGCTCCGGGCGATTCAATGGCCGCGTAACTTCGAGGTCTCGAACGTCGACAAGTACGAGCCCAAGCAAGATTTGAGTGGCTGATTAGCCATCTATACGACCGCCGCCCAAGCCATCAGGGCGATGGAGGATGTCATGATAGCGTACCCGCCCATCGTCCTTGGGCATGATGCTCTGCGGTGGCTCTGACACCTTCCTTGCCATTGCATCGACGACTGGGCTGACTTATGCGATTGGTTTGTCATGAACTTTCAATCCCTTTTCGACAAGCCAGCACAACTTTGGGACCTCAAATCCATCAAACGCCAAAGCAACGAGTCCCTCCTCTCATTCCTGAAGCATTTCCAAACTATGAGGAATCACATCCCCAATGTCATGGAGGTCGTGTGATCGAGGACTTCTACTACGGTTCTGATGACCCGCCCTTCGTCTGAGCCATCCTCCAGAAAGCTCCAGCCACCTTAGAATAACTTTTCTGATAGGCAGACATTTACATCACCACCGACGAGAAGGCCCAGGACCTCATCGACCACACAAAGGAGGGAAATCAGCAGCCGGACAGGCGCTGGGATAAGAGGCCAAGCGACGAAGTGCATGCTGCAGGGCCTTCGGTGACCTGATCCTGCAACATGCCCCGAGCAACGCTCAGACACTGGACAGATTCTCAATGCCAAGTGCTCATACCACAAGGAGATGTGCCACACCTTGTGTAATTTCAGGGACTTCAAAAACTTAGTCGGTAATGGCCAACCATTCCAACCGCTGTCGTCACACCAACCATGAAGGGAGCAAGCCGCACAAGAACAGCCTCAACCTCAGGAAGGGGATGGTGGTGGCGGATTCCTGTGCATTGATAGGGAGGTCAATGTCATCTTCGAGGGACATGGGTCCTAGGAGAGCAAGAGGCAGTAGAAGCTAATCGACCAGTAGGTCCTGGTGGCAACCCATAGTGCTCCGATGCCATATCAGTGGTCGGAACACTCCATCACATTCTGCTGAGCCGATTAGTGGCTTAACTTTGATCACCCTTTCAAGTAGCCTCTGCTTGTTGACCCTATGATCCAAGAAAGCCGGGTTAGGAAGGTTCTGGTGGATGGCGGCAGCAGCATCAACATCACCTTCCCAGAACACTCCATGCCTTGGATATCCTAATTGTTGACCTGATTAAGTCGGATACCCCATTCTTTGGTATCGTACCGATTGAAAAAGAGTACCGTTCGGGCACCTCTTCATGTTGGTCACTTTCGGCACTCTAGACAACTTCTGCACCGAGTTCGTGCGCTTCAAGGTAGCTCGGTTTGAGTGTGGGTACAAGGCCATCATCGAGAGGCTGAGACTGGCCAAGTTCATGGCCATCCCACACTACTCATACATTATACTCAAGATGCCTGGACCTCAAGGCATCATCGTCATTCGAGCCGACTCCAGGGAGTAGTTGAGTGCTATTGGGTGGCCATCCAGACGGCCCTCACTGCCAAACCCTCGGTAGCACCACCAACGACAACCAAAACATCGCCAGGTGATGACCTCACAATCCCAGCGAATGAAGCCTCTACCAGTACCACCATGCGGCCGATCAAAGAAACCAAGAAAGCCAACCTCGGCTTCTCCAACGAACACAAGATGGCGGTCATCAGCTCTAGCCTCACCACCAAATAGGAAGGCACACTCATCTGTTTTCTACAAGACAACCAAGATGTGTTCACATGGCAACCCGCGAACATGCCGAGAGTCCCTACAGAGCTGGCTGAGCACAAACCGAACGTGTATCCTCAACCGAAGCCGATCCAGCAAAATCTCCGCCGCTTTAGCCTGACAAGGGAGAAGCCATACGGGCCGAGCTAGCTCGCCTGGTAGCAGCAGGATTCATTGGAGAAGTAACACAATCCTGAGTGGCTTGCAAACCCTATTCTTGTACTAAAAAGAAAAAGTTGATTTGTGCATTTGCGTCGACTATACCGATCTCAACAAACACTGCCCAAAGAATCCCTTCGGGCTCCCTAGAATAAATCAAGTGGTCGACTCGATTGTCGACTGCTCCATGCTCTCCTTCCTGGACTGTTACTTGAGATATCACCAGATCAGTCTGGCCAAGGAAGACCAGAAAAACGACATTCATCATGCCCTTCAGGGCTTTCTGCTATACCTCCATGCCATTTGGCCTAAAAAACGCTAGAGCAACCTATCAACGGGTCATCCAAACATGCTTAGCCGACCTCTGGGGCAAGTGGATAGATGCCTACGTTGACGATGTGGTAATCAAGACTACAAACCCAGAGAACTTCATCGACGACCTCCAGCGGGTCTTCAGTAGCCTAAGGCGCTACCGCTAGAAGCTTAACCCAGGCAAGTGCATGTTCGGGGTACCAGCTAGGAAGCTCCTCAGGTTCATCGTTAGTCACTAGGGAATCGAGGCAAACCCAGAGAAAATTGAGGCCATCCTAAGGATGGAACCACCACGATCACATAAGAAGGTCTAGAAGCTTACTAGCTACATGGTAGCACTGGGTCGTTTCATCTCACGACTTGGTGAGAGAGGCATGCCATTCTACAAATTGCTCAAGAATGTGGATAGATTCCAGTGGACTCTCGAGGCCTAAGAAGCATTGGAGGCACTCAAGAAATACCTGACCACTCCATCGGTCCTCAAATCACCTAGCCGAGCCATCACCGACCGCCCGGCTGAAGACCTGTTGTTGTACATCTCGTGCACAACTCACGTGGTAAGCACTGCGTTAGTAGTCGAGCGAACATAAGAAGGGCATGCACATCCAGTCCAACACCCCATGTACTTCATCAGCGAGGTCCTCGAGCCCTCCAAGATTAGATACCCTCAAGTCCAGAAGCTGCTATACGCCGTACTCCTCACTGCGTGAAAGTTGTGCCACTACTTTGGCGACCACAAAGTCGTAGTGGTTACAGGCTTCTCGATAGAAGACATACTCCGCAATAGAGAAGCAGTGGGAAGAACAGCCAAGTGGGTGTGCAAACTCGGAGTTCATGACATAAAATTCTGACCTCGCACGACAATCAAGACCCATGCTCTGGTGGACTTCATATCAGAATGGACCGAGCAATAGTATAACACTCCAAAATCACATTCTGAATAAATTAGGAAACTCATTTCATGATTTAAATAAATGTGTTTTCAAATAATAGATTACCTAAAAGATTATTACATGAACTATCCTTTGTATTAAAGATCTATTCTAAAAAAGAATTAAGTTAAACTATCTTTTAATATAGAGCATAAGAAATTATATCTTTTTAAATAAATATGTGAAGATTATAGATTTTTTTGTACTTCTAAAATGTGTCTATATGTTTGAATTATTTTCTTTAATAATTATTTGTTGGTGACGTGTCCTTAAATGCTATGAATTAAGAACAAGGCAACACGGAAATCATTAAACGTTAAAGTCCTTCGTCCTTCGAAGCATTATTTCCCTTGGGATATAATGAGTTTCAGACGAAGGTTACGAAGGATATACCTTCATCAGTATAACAAATAATGAAAAAAGGGGATTCACATAAAGTACGAAAATGACATAAATACTTGAATATCATCGTAAGCTCATTTCTATTTGTATTATCATAAAGATGACAACAAATTACAGATGTACCTTCGGCTTGAAGGAAAGCAAAAGTACAAGTGTGATGCAAAAGTGAATGCCCAGTCAGCGTGAATAGTACGGGAGTACTGTTCACCTATTTATAGGCACAGGTCGCAGCCCATGTAAAATTACATCCAGGTCCTTTGCTTTTGATAATAACTCTATAATAATCCATCGAGGTCTAGATAGCCTTTTCCTCTTTAAGTCGGTTTCCTCTTTTCTGCCATCATGCCGAAGCTTCCTTGCGCACAGCTTCGGCTCTGTTCCATCCTTCGTTCTCTTTATGTTTCTTCATACAACAATTTTGACTTGTCCGAAGGGTTCGTGTCCGAAGGTACCTGTTCATGTATTATACTCCAGAAACATTGTCAAATCTTGTTTTTGAGGACCTTCGGAAGCCGAAGGCCCCCAACAGTAGCCCCTCGCAATATTAATTTGTTAAGATAATAAATTCAAATTGCGATATGGACGGAGGCCCTAAGCCGAAGGTCCGAAAAAACACCTTCCCTTTGCTAGAATAGCAACAGCCACTGATAAGCGGGCCCTCCAGCACACAATACACCAGGCGTATAAATAAGAGCGCACCACTAGCTCATTTGGCATGCTTTCTTGCTGTCTGCCTTGCCTGCTCAAACAGCTCTTTGCTTACACACACTTGACTAGATTTTTTAATTTTAAAGCTTCGGCTTTGAGAGCACTTTTTCTCAGCTCTTTCGAAGATGTCTGAGGATAAGAAGGCTACCGCTGAAGCGAAGCTGAGCCTTTCTAAGGAGATGAATCTTGGCTTTATTGAATCGATAGCAAGGACAAATGCGGAGAAGATTGCTAGGGAAACTCTAGAGGGTTTGTCTGAAGATACCAGTGACAGTGACAGCTATGATGTGGAGAGCAGTGGGGAAGACTCCGAAGGTCGACCCTGGAGACCAAGCCATGCGGTTTTTGGAAAATCAATTATTAAACAAAGCCATCTTGACAACATGAGGGGGAGATACTTTCGGGATGTGTCCGTTGTGAGGGCTGACGATGGAGAGAAAACTTGCCCTACCCCAGAGGAGAATGAAGTCGTGATCTTTTGGAGCTTTTTGAAGGCTGGACTTCGGCTTCCTCTTAGCAGCTTCGTAGTCGAGGTTTTGAAGATATTCCAAATCTACCTTCACCAGATTACCCCTGAAGCTATTATAAGAATGGGAATCTTCGTGTGGGCTTTAAGGAGTCAAGGCTTGGAACCAAATGCAAAAAGTTTCTGCAGCATGCATGAATTGTTATACGAGACGAAGCCCTGGGGTAAGGAACAATATCATAATAATTTTGGTTGCTATAGCTTCATTGCTCGTTCTGGCTCAAGCTCGCCAGTACCGACTTTTCGGAAGAGGTGGCCCGGAGACTGGACAAAAGAGTGGTTTTATGTAAAGAATAATTTAAAGGAACGAGAAGACATCAAAGATATAATCATGCGCCCTATCTGGCAACGCTTCGGGCTCCGTAAACCGAAGGTAGAAATTGACGAAGCGGCCGAAGAATGCCGCAAGGCTTTTGGCTTAGTCTGCTCTTTCATTGGGACACGAGATTTAGTTCAAGAGCACGTGGCCTACAGGATATGGCCGCTGCTAGCCGATTGGGAGATGCCAAAAGAGTCCATCAGTAATCCCCACGAAGGTGGTCTGGTTCGGCTAAAATATACCTTCAGATTCAGAGACCAGTTTATCGAGCCAGACGACGACTGACTAAAAAGCGTCGAAGCTACAAGCGATGATCTGCTTGGGCTGTATTCCAGAGCAGAAGACAACGCATTATCTGCGGCCTTCGGGAACCATAAAAAGAAGAGATTGAACAGAGTTTTCGATGCCATCGGGTTCATGTATCCCGACTATCGTTACCCGCCCCGGGGACAAAAAAGGAAAAATGAAGATTCCGGGAGAGATGATGCTTCAGCTGCTCCGAGTGAGCCTACGCCGAAGAGGAAAAGAGTGAAAGTCCTTACTCATCGACCATGCTATATTGAACCGGCCGTAGTGCCTGATTTTGGCGGTGAGAGCTCTTCGGCGCCCGAAGGCAAAAACCCTGCGATTTCGCAAAAAAGTGAACCGGCTGCAACGCCGAAGGCATCATCAGCCAAATCGGATGAGCCGAAGGCTATTAACATTGAAGAGATGAAGGTTGGGAAAACAAAAATATTAGAAGCAATAAGTCCTTCGGCGGAAGTTGGAGTGCCACAAGCTCAGAAGGGTCCAGCTGTGACCCCCAAAAGGAAAAGGATGGTTAATGTTTTGGATGTACTGGAGACAATAAAGTCTTCAAGCTCTACACCGAAAAAAGATGCCGAAGCTCAAAAAGCACAAATTGAAACAACAGCCTCTGGAGGCGAAACTACAGAGAACCAGACTGAAATCAAAACTGGACCTTCAGAGTCTGCCAAAGAAAAATCCTTGGAAACCGAAGGAGAAAATAAAAAGGAAACTTTAAAGCAGATTCTGTCTAAAAAACTCCTTCCACTCCTGAATCATCTTTCAAATTGCCTGATTATATTGTGCGACATGCTTCGGGCAAAATACTATCTGAGGAAGAAAAACGAGAAGCTCATCATTATGCCCAAAAATTAAAATATCCGAAAGGGGCGTTGATATTCAATGGCAGCGGAGAAGAAGACTTCTTGTATTGTCTCCCAGACAACAAGGAGATCTTTGTCTGCCGGGAGATGGCAAGAAGCTTCGGATTCCCAACTCTGGAAGATGGGCTTTCAGTTTTGTCAAAGATGAAATAGCCGATAGCTTAGCATATAACAGCTTGAAGGTGGGAAAATAAACTTTTTGCGTGGTTAAAAATTCGTGTGTTTATTTCTTGATATTACATTCCTTTTGCAGGGCCTTATTCTCAGCAATGCCCTCAGAGCGCAGAAAAGTGCTGAAGACGAAGGATGTATCATGGCATTGAATAACCTTCGTTCCGAAGTGATTGAGCTGAGGAACGAAGGTCTTGAGAAAGATAAAATTTTACATTCATTGCTTAACAAAATAAAAGAGGACGAAGCTGCTTCCAAGGCCCAAGCTGAAGCCCAGAAGTGCAAAATTGAAAATCTTCAGAAACAGCTGGCTGAGGCGAACTTAAAGTGTGCAACTGCCAAAGCTGACCTTGAAGCCAGCGACTACTGGAAGAATCATTGGGAGAAAGCAACTGCAGAGCTTCGGTCTTCAAAAGAAAGATGTTATGAAAAATCCATGAAATGTGTGGAAACAATTAAGACTAGTTTCACCAGCATCGACGCATTTCTGAATGAAAGCAACTTCGTACTAGGAGATCCCGAAGGTCCAATCGATTGGATCAACGGCGAGGCCGAGGCTTTTGAAGAAATTTTGAGTGGCCGTGGGGACATATGCGCCTTCTCGGGTGCTAGGGGATGGCCACTATTTTGGAGAGAAGAGGCTGCGATCATGTGAAATCCTTGGCGCAAACCGAGGCCACCTTATCTACTGAAGATATAAAAGACCCCTCGGCCGAAGCGAGCTTGGTTGGTGGAAAATTTTTCACCGACATCTAGGAAAATGGCGGTCGGGAGATGGCTCAAGAAATCATAAGGAGAAGTGAAAAAGGTATTCATGATGCTAGAAAAGTGGCAGAGGCTGCTGAGAAAAGTGCAGATCTCGAGAGGGGAATGGGTATTGACTACTAATTTTTGACTTTATGTTGTAATTTTATGACTTCGGACTTATTTACACTTTGCAACACAGCCGTACAATCTCCTCCCCCAGAGCCCGCCGAGCCATTGGCGGACCCCAAAGCTAAGGGGGATGACAAAATTAGAAAAATGGCCGAAGCTATTATGGATAAAGTTGTTGATCAACTATTGAATGAAGCTGCAGAAGTAGTTTTAAGAGAAGATTAGCTATTATTGTAAAGCTATTTGGAATGTAATATTTGTTGGACAATATGCATAATATTTTGTAATTTTGAATGTAATATATGAACTGTTTATGATTCAACTCTTTACGATGCATGAAACTTTACGTACATACCGTTTTTGAGCCTTCGGCGAAAAAAAACACCTTCCCTTCTTTTCATGCTTCGTAAAGAACATCCATATTCCGTAAAAATATTACAGTTTCCGAAAAGACATCTATGCTTTGTGAACAATGGATCTCCTTTTCATATCAACGTGACGAAGCTGTATTTTTTGAAAACCTATTTTGTGCCTTGGCACTTCTTCGAAACTTTCCCCGAAGCTCAATAATGTGGGTCAACATTGTGTACCTTTTTGAAGATTCATATTGTACCCCCTTCTTATGCCATTGATGCAATATGATGTATGATGCTATGCTATGCGCATGATGTGATGATGTAATGATATGCAAAATGATATTCGCGCCGAAGGCCTACACATATTCCCTAGTGGGGCACACAATCTTTTGGTCATTTTTCGGTTCATCAGCGCTGACTTTTCGCTGTAAGCCTCCCTTAGGAGCTTCTTCGCCTTTTATTTCGGCGGTATCAGCGTTTATTTTTCGCTGTAAGCCTCCCTTAGGAGCTTCTTCGCCTTCTATTTCGGCGGTATCAGCGTTTATTTTTTGCTGTAAGCCTCCCTTAGGAGCTTCTTCGCCTTCTATTTCGGCGGTATCAGCGTTTATTTTTCGTTGTAAGCTCTGCATTCCCTTTGGAACGACTTTTGAGCAGAAAACTTACGCTGCGTTCCCTTAAGAACGACTTTTGTTGCTTCGACAATAACTTGCAATGCATTCCTTTATGAAAACCTTTAGAACTTCGTCAATGTTTGAAGAAGATATATTCATCATGATAATGACAAAGCTATTACAGGAAATTGAAAACAACAAAAGAACTGAATTTTCAATGCTTGTTCTTTATTGAAAAGGTGAATGATGTCAAATGTAAAGGCTGTTTCTGAGGTAGGATATATCTTAGTAGATGTGCTTTGATTCTGGCACAGTACTATTGAGTGTGCGAGCTTCGGACTGCTCCCTGAAGTCTCTCTGCTGGTGACTGTGCTGGCTCCCTTCTGGCTGCTGGCCTTGGGGATAAGCGGGTTGCATTGGTGGTGGAGGTGGGTGCTGTTGCCAAGATGCCTGAGGTTGGCTTGCCGAAGCAACAGAAGCTGTAGGATGGTTGCCCACATATTCTGGAATGTATGGTGAGTGGTACGAAGCAGTATGCATAACCTGCTTCGGCTGACTCTGTTAGGCTGCAGCTTCTGCTATCTCTTTCTGTTTTTGAATGGTGACATGGCACATTCTGGTGGTATGGCCCTTGTCCTCTCCGCAGAATAGGCAGTAAATTTTCCTAGGCTGATTCCCAAACCTTCCTCCGAAGCCCCTAGCGCCTCTGCCCCTTGGAGCTGGGGGCCGAGGATAGGTCTGTTGCTGCACCGAAGCTTGAGAGGAATACTGCGACCTTTGTTGCTGGCTTCCCTTATCGTCATTCTGAGTAGAATGGATAGACCTGACGTGCCTAGGGTGGATTCTCCCTCCGAAGCCCCTGGTCATTTCGGAGAACCTATAAGCTTCCTCCCTCCTTTGCCAAAAGTCATTATCTGCTCTGATATATTCGTCCATCTTCTGAAGCAGCTTCTCCAGGGTCTGAGGGGGTTTCCTAGCAAAGTATTGGGCTGTAGGTCCTGGCCGAAGCCCCTTAATCATGGCCTCAATAACAATCTCATTAGGCACCGTTGGCGCCTGTGCCCTCAGTCGTAAAAACCTTCAGACATACGCCTGAAGGTATTCTTCATGATCCTGAGTGCACTGGAACAATGCTTGAGCAGTGACCGGTTTTGTCTGAAACCCTTGAAAGCTGGTAATAAGCATATCCTTCATCTTTTGCCATGATGTGATTGTTCCTGGCCGAAGGGAAGAGTACCAGGTCTGGGCAACATTTTTGATTGTCATGACAAAGGATTTCGCCATGACTGCAGTGTTGCCACCATATGAAGATATGGTTGCTTCGTAGCTCATCAGGAATTGCTTCGGGTCTGAGTGTCCGTCATACATTGGGAGCTAGGGTGGTTTGTAAGATGGGGGCCAAGGTGTAGCCTACAGTTCAGCTGACAGAGGAGAAGCATCATCAAAAGCAAAATTTCCATGATGAAAATCATCATACCAGTCATCCTCGTTGACGAAGCCCTCATGGTGAAGCTCTCTGTACTGGGGCCTCCGGTTCTGTTCATCTTGCGTGAGATGACGAACCTCTTCAGAGGCTTCGTCTATCTGCCTTTGTAGGTCAGCTAACCGGGCCATCTTTTCTTTCTTCCTTTGCACCTGTTGATGCAGCATCTCCATATTCCTAATTTCTTGGTCCAAATCGTCCTCCTGAGGCGTTGGACTGGTGGCCTTCCTCTTCTGACTTCGGGCTTCCAGAAGGGAAAGAGTCTCCTGGTTCGGGTCCAGCGGCTGCAGAGCAGTAGCCCCCATTGCTGAAGCTTTCTTTGGCGGCATGACGAAGGTCGATGCTTGCCGAAGGTGGTCAAAAAGGGTTCACCGGAGGTGGGCGCCAATGTTGGTGACTTGTCCTTAAATGCTATGAATTAAGAACAAGGCAACACGAAAATCATTAAACGTTAAAGTCCTTCGTCCTTCGAAGCATTATTTCCCTTGGGATATAATGAGTTTCGGACGAAGGTTACGAAGGATATACCTTCATCAGTATAACAAATAATGAAAAAAGGGGATTCACATAAAGTATGAAAAATGACATAAATACTTGAATATCATCGTAAGCTCATTCATATTTGTATTATTATAAAGATGACAACAAATTACAGATATACCTTCAGCTTGAAGGAAAGCAAAAGTACAAGCGTGACGCAAAAGTGAATGCCCAGTCAGCGTGAATAGTACGGGAGTACTGTTCACCTATTTATAGGCACGGGTCGCAGCCCATGTAAAATTACATCCAGGTCCTTTGCTTTTGATAATAACTCTATAATAATCCATCGAGGTCTAGATAGTCTTTTCCTCTTTAAGTCGGTTTCCTCTTTTCTGCCATCATGCCGAAGCTTCCTTGCGCACAGCTTCGGCTCTGTTCCATCCTTCGTTCTCTTTGTGTTTCTTCATACAACAATTTTGACTTGTCCGAAGGGTTCGTGTCCGAAGGTACCTGTTCATGTATTATACTCCAGAAACATTGTCAAATCTTGTTTTTGAGGACCTTCGGAAGCCGAAGGCCCCCAACATTATTATTATAAAATATCTTACATGAATTATTCCTACTAATTTTCATTTGCTTAAATGGATAAACTAATTAATAAAAATACTTTGCATTCATGTTGAGTTTTTGTTTGTTGCAATTTATGTTTGAAATAGAAAATTTAACTTAGCTCTAAATTAGACTTGAATTTTAAATTTAAAATAGAAAGCAAAAAATAGAAATATAAGCTAATATAATAGATTGATGTATGTTTGGTTGGTTTGTTTGTATACGACGTTCTTTAGGTAAAGTTGATACAAATTAGGGTATCATAATAAGATATTTAAGAAAATACTCCTTCAGCTCGCGTGTAACACTCAAAAAGTTAATTTAAAATTTTAAATAAAAATATATTCTAAGATTTATTTAAATTGAAGGACTAATATGATTAGTACAAATTAACAACAATATTATTGGAATAAAAGAGATAAGTTAGAATTCCTAATAGATAGGATTGTAACAGATAAGTACCAGATTAGATCTATCATGTAACAGATTTAGGTTCGAGTTTGTTAGAGTTCCTAATATATAGGATATGGTTCTAACAGATAAGTACTAGATTAGATCTATCATGTAACCACCCACCTCCCAGCCTATATAAATACATGCCACCATAGCACCTCAAGCCATCAATCAAAGACTCATATCATCTATAGCCTCGCAGCAGCCACCACTTGCCGGTGGGCCTGCCATCATGGGCAGGATGCCTCAGTCCCATCTCGACGTGAACAGGATCGTGCAGGGGAAAACGGCCCTGGCCGTCGATCCGGTGATGAGCGCTCATGATTGAATCTCAAATACTCCATCATGATCAAAAATCGTAGTCATTGATCTTGGATCTGTTGGCCGAGATTAGATCGCGGGATCCTTTAATCTCGAGCGTTGATTTTAGATCTGAAGGCTGTGATGGGATCGGTCACGTACCGATTCAGCCGAAGCCGTGGGTCATCCGATTCAATCTGGTGAGGGAAATTCGATCTGCTATCATAAAATCTCTATCGTCGATCTCCGATCCAACGACCGAGACTTCGATTTAATCTGCACCGTAGACTATCGAGCCAACGGTCTACAAAAGCCCATACCCCTTCAGCCATCTACTTTTGCAAAAGAGACCCTATGCTCTATATTAATCAACCCGTCATCCACATGTGCGGTAAGATAATTACCTAGCAGTCCCTGAGAATTGCAAATAAGTACCTAGAGCTCTATTTAATTATAAAAATGACCGAAAATTAAATTAATCCATATATTGCTCGTTTTAACTCTGATTTAGTCCGTTCAAGTTGCGTTAGTCTCATATTAAATTTGTCTACACAATAACAACATTATTTACAACATATTACTTACTTTTATATTGTTTATACTATGATTATTGATTTATCTTGCTAATCAAAGCTAACTGTCCATGATTATAACTTGACTAAAAATACAACATATAATTAAGTTATATCTTGGATTAAAGTTTAATTAATTCTCAAATGATTTATATTAATTAACATATAATTTATCTTTTATTGTTTAATCACCTAAATCTTTGGAAAATAACTCTGAATTTAGTTGTTCTCGAACCTACGACCTCATAGCAACGCGTAGAATATTCTTACATTGTTTGTTCTCATGTTTGGTGTAATATTCTTTTTATGTACTCCTTGTCCATTTGTATGTATTGCTACGAATAGAAGTGAGGTCACGAGTCATTTGAAGACCAAGTTGGTGAAGTACCTGGGAATCTCGAGTCTAAGGCAAGTTGTGCCCTTGATCACTTTTCTTTACCCAATAATGTTCCTGTTAATCACTGTGACATGCTCAGGTTAATTTGATGGGACCTAATAGTTTTCCTTAGCATTGTTTATCCCCCACCTTGCAAACAGATGAACTATTGGGTAGTTTTACTGTTGCTTTACCTGGTTTTGGGAAAGTAATATTATATTATGTTCATGTTCCAATTTTGTTGATGTTTATTATTGTTCATGACAAGATCGTTATGTTAATTGGAACATGGAGAACCACAAGGGTGGTATGGGACGCACTTGGCTTACTAATTAGTAAAGCTAGTGGAGGATTACCTTACCCGAAAGGGGCAAGGGTGGTAGAGGAGCTACGTATAGGGAGGTTCTTGGGTCGATCATGCTGCGATGGCTTTTCGGATGAGGGATTCCTATTTTGCCCTTCTCAGAAACCGTAGCGGGTTTTCTGAAGCTAGTGGAACTTTGTAAAGGCCTCATAGTGGACCCCTAGCCATTCACCTAGGAAGTGTCTAAGGGCCTTGCAAACCCTGGCTAGATAGGATACACGACTTGTGGGTAAAGATGCGCAACCTCTACAGAGTGTAAAACTGGTATTGTTGGGGGTCTTCTTCTCCACCGAAGGTGCTCAAGACAAAAACACCTTTGGCAAGATAATACGAAGGCTCGCCGAAGCTATCATCAACTTCGGCTTTGCTTCTCAAGACGAAGACCTTGTGTACAAGCAACGTTGCAGAATGCCGAAGCTCAATAGCTTTGGCTTGGACCAAGCAAAGAAATAAAAGACTAAATAGACCTTATTATCTTTAGTTGCTTGTAAATAAGCATTTAAGGGTATGGATTTAATTTTACCCAGGCTACGTCCCGTGCCTATAAATAGGTGAATAGTAACCCCGTACTGTTCACGCTGGATTGTATTCACTTTCTTGCATCCACACCTTCGAGCAGGTCGAAGGTATCAATGCAATATTAACATTGTTGATATTCATTTATATTTTATGGAATGCAAGAATAAATGAGCTAATGAGATGCAGTTATCATGTTTCTTCTTTCGCATTCCAATTCACATATTAAATGATGAAGGTATGTCCTTCTTGACCTTCGTCTAATGAAGTATTATGCCCATGAGGAGATAATACTTCGGAATACGAAGGTCCATAATAATTAACAATTGTGTTGCCTTGTTCCTGATATAGAACATTTGAGAACAAGTGACCAACATTGGCGCCCACCTCTAGTGAACACACTTCCACGATTGCGACAATGGCTTTGCAAGACAACGAAGCTGTGGCACCTTCGTCTACGAAGCTGGTGCTCCCAATCATAGGCAGCTCAAGTTCTGAACCAGCCAGTAAGAAGCAGAAGAAGGAAGCACATAGAAGGGTACAACATGTTGGAGTGCAAGATCAAGTCCAAGTGGTCTCATATACCAATCACCTTCTCCCAGGAAGATCTTCAGCTCAAGGATTATCCTCACAATGATGCAATGGTCATATCTTGTGTCATTAAGGGGTTCCTGGTCCACACTGTCCTAGTGGACACAGGCAGTGCGACAGACATCATCTTTGTGAAGGCTTTTAGGCAAATTCAAGAGCCGGAGGACAAGATACATGATGCAACACACCCCCTCTGCGGCTTTGGAGGAAGACAGATCGTGGCGCTTGGCAAGATAACTATGTCGATCACCTTCGGCTATGTTCACAATACAAGGACATAACAGGTTGTCTTCAACATTGTCGATATGGAGTATCCCTACAATGCAATTATTGGTTGAGGGACGCTAAACACCTTCGAAGCAATACTCCACCCAGCATATCTTTGCATGAAGATACCTTCCGACCAAGGGCCTACCGCTGTACATGGAAGCCAAGTGGCTACCAGGAGAGCCGAAGGGAACTGGATGGATTCGAAGGCCATCCATAACATAGATGAAGCCGAAGCTCATCAACAATATAAGCATAAAAGAGAAAAGACTGCTTTAGCAGATCAACCAAAGCCCATGCTTTTGTGCGAAGACATAGCCGAGCAGAAGGTGCTGTTGGGTTCCTAATTATCTAATGAACAAGAGAAGACTTTGTTGAGATTCCTGTTCAACAACAAGGATGTTTTTGATTGGTCAGCCAATGATCTCTGTGGTGTCAATAGAGATGTCATTGAGCACTCACTCAATGTAGACTCGGCCTTTAGGCCAAGAAAGCAGAGACTTCGGAAAATGTCCGATGATAAAGCCAAGGGCGCGCGAAACAAAGTAAAAAGACTTCTGAGTGCCGGTGTTATCAGAGAAGTAACATACCTAGAGTGGCTGGCCAATACTGTGATGGTAAAGAAAGCCAATGGAAAAAGGAGAATGTGCATCGACTTCACAGATCTCAATAAGGCACGCTCGAAGGATGAATTCCCATTGCCAAGAATATATTCTCTTGTGGATGCAGCAGCTACTTCAGATCTCATGAGTCTATTGGACTGCTACTCAGGTTATCATCAAATCTAGATGAAGAAGGAGGATGAGCCTAAGACAAGCTTCATAACCCCTAGTGGGACCTATTGCTACCTTCGGATGCCCGAGGGGCTCAAGAATGCTAGAGGAAGCTTCAACAGAATGACTGCCAAAGTCCTTCACTCCCAAATTGGCAAAAATGTGCTGACATATGTTGATGATATCATAGTAAAGAGCATGAAGCAAGAAAATCACGTTACTGATTTGCAAGAAACATTTGCTAACTTCAGAAGAACTAGTCTTAAACTAAATCCAGAAAAATGTGTCTTTGGAGTGAAGAAGGGCAAATTTCTTGGTTGCTTGGTATCAATAAAGGGTATCAAAGCTAAACCAAGTAAGATAGAAGCTATACTTCGGATGGAGCCACCAAAGTCAAGAAAGTGTGCCTAGAGGTTAACAGGAAGGCTAGCATCATTGAATAGATTTATTTCAAGATCAGCAGAGAGGAACCTGCCATTCTTCGAAGTGCTAAAGTCAGCCGAAGTCTTTCAATGGGGACCAATTCAGCAAAAAGCCTTCGAAGAACTGAAGCAATATTTGATAGAACTGACAATCTTAACCCCACCTTCATCAGGAACTCCATTGTTGCTGTATGTAGCTACCTCCCACATTGTGGTTAGTGCAGCGTTGGTGCAAGAGAAGCAAGATGACTAGGCAAGAAAACAAGTGCCAGTGTACTTCGTCTCCGAAGTACTTAGTGCATAAAAGAAAAATTATATAGAGTTAGAGAAGGTACTATATGCTGTATTAATGGCTTCCAGGAAGCTTCGACATTACTTCCAAGCATACCATATCATAGTGCCTTCTTCACAATCCCTCAAGGACATAATGAGAAACAGAGAAGCCACAGGAAGAGTTGGAAAATGAGTTGCAGAATTGAATGAATTCACTATCGATTTTGTTCATAGATCTTCGATCTAATCCCAAGCATTAGCAGACTTCATTGCTGATTGGACGCCAGGGGCTCCGGACGAGGAGAAAACAAATGATGCTGAAGCCTGGACAATATTTTGTGATGGGTCTTGGGAAACCTTCGGCGTAGGAGCAGTTGCTGTTTTAATTTCACCATCAAAAATCAAAACCTGCTATGCAGCAAGATTAGACTTCAACTGCTGAAATAACATTGCATATTACGAAGCCCTTCTCTTGGGGATTCGAAAGCTTAAGGCAATGGGAACAAGAAGGGCAATACTCAAATCCGACTCACAAGTCATTTCAGGTCACATTGACAAAAGTAGTAAAGCAAGGGACCCGAAGCTAGAGAAATATCTGGATGCAGTCTGAAGGATGTAAGCCTCTTTCGAAGGCTTCTCTGTAAAAAACATTTCGAGAAGAGAAAACGAGCACGTAGATTTGTTAGCTAAATCAGCGGCACAGGGGCTTCCGTTACCATCAGAGGTATTCTTCGAAACAATAAAAGCACATTCAGTCGAGCTCATGGAAAGAGCAGTGCTTACAATCTCACCAGTACACAGTGAAGATTGGAGGACTGAGATTGTATCTTTCCTCCAAGGCAATTGTCTTTCAGATGACGATGTTTACAATAAAAGAATGGAAGCAAGAGCATGACCCTACGTCATTATAGAAGGGGAGTTATACAAACAAGGAGTCTGATCTCCATTACTCAAATTTTGTCCAGAGCCGAAGGTCAAGAATTGATGAAGGAGATACATATAGGGTTGTGTGGAGCTCATATTGGGTCTAGGCCTCTGCTGGGGAAGGTTTTCAGACAAGGATTTTACTGGCCAAAGGCAGCTTCGGATGCAACAGATTTGGATAAAAAATGTGAAAATTGCCAAAGATGCGCTAGAGACCAGAAACAACCTTCGTCTTTAATCCAGCTAATACAACCTACTTGGCCACTGCAAAGGTGGGGCCTAGATTTGTTAGGTCTACTTCCACCAGCACAAGGCAACTTGAAATAAGTTGTAGTGGTAGTGGAGTACTTCTCTAAGTGGATCGAAGCAAAGCCCATAGCTACAATAACTTCGGCCACAGTATAGAAATTCTTTTGGCAAAATATTGTTTGCCGCTTCGGCGTGCCGAAGGCTATCACGGTTGACAATGGAACTCAATTCGATGCTGAAACATTCAAAACCTTTTGTGACCAGATTGGTACAAAAATACATTTTGCATCAGTGAGACATTCAGAGTCAAATGGACTGGTAGAAAGAGCAAACAAAATTATAATAGTAGGAATAATGAAGTCAATCTTCAACCAGCCCAAAGGAAAGTGGCCAGACAAATTAATAAAGGTGGTGTGGAACCACAACACTGTCGTTTCAAGGTCAACAGGCTTTACTCCATTCAAGCTTCTGTTTGGTGATGAAGCAATAACACCAGAAGAAGCAAGAAGGGGCTCAATAAGGACCTTGGCTTCGACAGAAGATGAAGAAGGTTACAAAATAACAAAAGACACTATAAAAGGGACCAGGCTCCAAGTAGTAGACCACATCAATAAGTACCAGGCTGAAACAATCAAATGGCGCGACCGCAAGGTAAAACAAAAAACATCAAGCCAGGACATTTGGTGCTTCGTAGAGTGGCCAACCCAGATATAGTGGGGAAGCTTCAGCTCAAGTGGGAAGGTCCCTTTTTGGTGGTATCTTCGTCGAGACCTGGATCTTATAGGTTGAAAGACATAGATGGCAATGACATACCAAGGTCTTGGAATGCGGATGAGCTTCAAAGATATTATGTGTAAACTATGTAATTTTCTTATTTTTTTCCCTATGGCACCCTTTTCCTTTTAAGAGGGGAGAAAGGTTTTTAATGGGGCCATAGGTTGTAATTTTCATTTTTTGTGTAGCCCTATGCAATACAAGGGCCAAATTCCCCCACATGTAAAATATAAAATCTGGGACTACATCATCGAGTGTAAAAACCATGAAGAAGCTCAAAAGTCGTCCCTAAGGGGATGCGGAGCTAAGATGTCACCTAAGAGGTGAAAAAGCTCCAAAGTCGTTCCTAAAGGGACGCAGAGTAAGTTACGAAGCTCCAAAATCGTTCCTAAGGGAATGCAGAGCTAAAATACCACCTAAATCAAAGGTGAAGAAGCTCCAAAGTCATTCCTAAGGGGATGCAGAGCTTAAATGCCACCTAAGTAAAAGGTGAAGAAGCTCCAAAGTCGTTCCCAAGGGAATGCAGAGCTTAAATACCACCTAAGTAAAAGGTGAATAGACTCAAAAGTCATTCTTAAGGGAATGCAGAGTCTGGGTGTGTTTTTGGCATACATTTGCATATTTCATCACATCATCTTTTGCATTCATACAAACATACATTAGACATTTGTAGGCTCATCAACATCATGACATAAAGCATAGACATTAACAGGAAAAATAGGAGATGCCTGTCTTTGATGAGAAAATGTTTTGAAGATGCTTCGTATCAAATGAAACTTCATTGTATACGAAGATGCTTCGTCTCAAATGAAATCTGGTTGCATATGAAAATGCTTCGATGTGAATGAAAAGAAGGGAAAGTGTTTTTCGCCTTCGGCTCAAAAGGCTACCAGCATTTGTTTCGTCCACAACAAAGCAATTCACACATGAAGCAAAAGGTAAAATGGTATTACAAGATATTTACAAATGCTTAGAACAATTTGTTCACTGTCAATTACAACTTTTTGTCATATGGTACAAAGGATTTTCAAGTATTTCTACAGATGACTACAAAAGGAGGTTCTAAGGTCTTCTTCAGCATTTCTGAACTAGCTTTGGCTCATCGACCTTTGGTGCCACTATCCTGTAGAATAACAAAGTACAAGGTAATCAGAAATCTGATAAGGAAAAATCAAGGTAAAAGAACAAAGGTAAAGTCCCATACTGTGTTAAGCAGCTTCCGGGCTTTGTCTCCAGCCAATTCACGCCCACCCTTAGCCCAAATGTGGGTAATAAACATGTTCCCTATGCTTCGGGCTTCGGTTGGAACGTCAACCAGATCCGATGATGAAAGATTGAAATTCGACCTATTGACAGCTCTCGCGTGATTGCATCCGACTTTTATGAAGGTGACAGCTGTACCACGAGAAGCCACCAGCGCACAGAAGTCTCCATGGCCGGTTATGACTTTGTCAAGGATATTAACCTCCTTTTGAATACATTCGAGTGCCCCGGGTATATCTTTGGTAGAGGCTGGTTTCCTCAGATGTAGCCCCAACTGAATTGAAAATGCTTCTCAACCGAGCGGTGCATTGGCTTGCAAACTTGAATCATCTCTCCTTCAGAGCCCTCAACGCTTCACTAAGCTTCGTATTTTTCTCAGTCTCAACCTTAAGTGTTGCTTTCAAAGCTTTGTTTTCCTAGTTGAATCGATTAGAGTTTTCCTTCAAAAGTGCATGAACATATGCCAGTTCTTTACCCAACTTCTTGTTTTGAGCTTGCACTTCGACAAGGGACCCTTCGACTGAACATAGCATTTCGTCTTTTTCCTTCAAAGAGTCTTCAAGTTCTTTGACCTTATCTTCTAAACCTTTGATAATAATTTTGTTCTTCCTATCTTCATCATCTTGTTTCATTTTAAAGCTTTGCTCATCAACATGCTCTGCAAAAATGAACTCGAAGTTAAAATATTTAAGCTAATATGAACACATCAGTGGTAACTTGTAGAAGGGTTCTTAATTTAAAGTTGGAATAAAACAGGCTGCCTATGATGTGTTGTCGCCTGTAGCAGCTGATATCCTTCTCAAGCTTCGGGAATCCGACACTCTTTGATAGGGTGCCTATAATTTTTGCACCAGCACGATCGCGGATGCATCCTAGGATTTCTTCATCAACCCCGCCAATGAGTACCGATTCAGGCTGGTAGCCACTCAGATAGCAAATTCTTTCAACTCTGCCATATCCTCTTCGGAAAGCTATTGGCCACCCAAGTGCCGTAGGTCAAAGTCTGCTTCTTCCGAAGAGATTTATTTAGCCTTCTTCCCTTTGTCTGAAACTTCTATGGCCATCTCCTCCACAGTCACGTCTGATATAATTTTGTCAATTTAGGACATGGTGGCTGTGAGATCTTTGCCTTTAGTTGCAATGATAGCTTCGGCATGAGTAGATTTGATAGTCCTGTGTGCCGAAGCTGGTGTGGCGGAACCACCCGAATTATTGTAGCTTAAGTGCCCAAGTCGCACCCCTAAAGGTAGCAACACACTTAAACCGGTATAACCCGTCAGTCCCTCGGATCTAGTCCGATAAAGCCACTAACAGGATCGAGTACCATTAGCTCACTCGAAGGTGAGGCACAGAGAAATACAATAAAGCATAATATCATAAATTAAGAAAGTATCATTAGTGATTACATTATCAGAGTTTCAGAAATAATAACCAAAATTTTTAATGCAGCGAAAATAACAAACAGAGAAGAACCGAGTAACATGGCGAAGCCGGGCCACACTACTTCTCCTGGTCCTCTCTTGCAGAAGCAGTGACCCACTCGACCGTCTATCCTGGTGGCAGGGACAAAGGCCAAGTCACCAGCAACTAAATCATCCAAGGAGTACCTACAAAATTATGCCACAAGCAAGGCTGAGTATACTAATACTCAGCTAGACTTACCCGGTGTGAGGAGTCTACTCCTATACCTCTAGACCATGAAACTGTTTGGCTGAGAGGTTTGGTTTGCCAAAAGCACTAGCTGAGTCTAAAATCAAGTTTTATCTTTTCAAGTTCTAGAATAATAATTTATACTAGATGAGCACCTGACTAACCATACATGGTATCAAGCAGTTTTGTCAATCAACATCTTTTGCCAGTAACCTCATTTCACTTCTTACTCGAGGCAGCAACATGGATCAAGCAGTCTCATTAGCTGCGAGAAGCAGACGATTCGAATTGAATTTTAACCTTGCAAGGTAAACCTAAACACACGACGTGGTGAGGCACTCCGTCCCCACACACATCAACCATCCCCATCGATTCCCTGTCAACAGAAAGGGGCTCACCGCCTTGGCATACAATGCCCCACTGACCCCAGCTACCGCCGTGCAGTGACCGCACTTGTATCCACCATATCCGGAATGGGAGACCACGTCTCAGGATGCGTGACGAGGGCAATTTGCGGGTAGGTTCACTCAGGTACTAGGCTTACCGATTTACCATATTTCTCGGCATGTGTTTAGTACGTTCAAACACTTGACTCACGGTACCACACATTAATCCTTATTCCAATTTTCCATCTCGTAGACAACACATCCCCATGGATCGTTGTCCATAGACCATCATCATTCCGATAAAAATGGATACAACCAATTCTAGATCTCGCGCGAGTGCTAGAAAAATCACTCGACTTCTACCGAGATTCGTAATTAGCAAAGCAGCTACTCGACCTAGCATACTAGTATCCATCTCAAAAGGAATCCTGAGTTCATGCAACTAGGGTTTCAGGCAACTCCTACACTTAAGTGCACAGTACAAGCCTACAAACATTAAGTGCAGTAAAATAGCATATACAACGGTTATGCATAAAACCGGGGCTTGCCTGGAATCCACACTAGATAGTGTCTGCTAGAGGGTACTCGCTTGGCGAGCATCCATTGGTTATGTCCATCCTTCCTTAGGTGGTCCACCATCTGCATCTCGTGGTTGGCACCACATCACTTGCACGATCATCATCTCT
This sequence comes from Zea luxurians, assembly GCA_029449295.1. Classification (NCBI taxonomy): domain Eukaryota; kingdom Viridiplantae; phylum Streptophyta; class Magnoliopsida; order Poales; family Poaceae; genus Zea; species Zea luxurians. The sequence goes on from JAOPSE010000255.1 coordinate 832,187, forward strand.
CGGTCCTAAATGAGATGCAGGATGCATATGTATGAATATAATGAAAAATATCACAAGATATACAAAGACACACGGTAGAAAATTAACATTAAATTGTAAGACACCGTAAACAACCACACGTTAGCTTTAGTTATCTACACGTCATCGGGCATACGTAGTCACTACCACTGGAAAGATGATGACATTTACTATACTTAACCAATACAAACATGACCTCACAAGTATGAGCATTTATTTAGTTTGCTACGACTTTTCATTAGTTCTTCTATTAATCACACAAAAGCATCCCAAACATAAGTTTAACAGAGGGCATATGCATCAATATCTATGGAACTCCTATATCACAACCAACTATAGCAAGCAAGCACATTAATCATGGAACACATGTTAACCTAAGTTTAGCCATTACAAGTCTATGTCCGTTAAGTGCTAACTAAGCATTTTTAGCCAAAAGGGTGAACTCAACCATCCAATGAGCACTTGCAGATTTTTGGACAGCAACACAATAGTTACTTGTGTTAATCATAACTCTTTAATTATTAGTCCAAAAATATCAAACTAGGACTTTCTGGAAAGCTTAAAAAGTGCTCCACAACTTTGATATTTTTACCTCAACATGATTCAACACTTAGCAAGGTCAAAAAGTGCTAACACAGCAGCTCTGTCCAGATTTGGACATATTCAGACTTGCGACTTCAAAAATTCATAACTAGAGATTCATGTATCTAAACAAAGTGATCCCAGATTTTTTATAAAGATAATGAAATTGCCAGAAAAACATTTATAAACATCTCAGGTTGATTTAATATGTATCGAGGGTAAAATACACTACTAAGGCTTTGCTGTCCAGAACTTGGTAGATTCAGTCTTCACACTTTAAACATCCATAACTTAATCTTTAGATCACCAAAAAGAGTGATCCAAGACTTTTTGGAAAGCTTAGCAAAAGTACTATACAACTTTTATAATCACCAAGAAGTGATTCTATATTTAACTAATTCAGACAATACAGTTTTCGAAATCTGTTCTGACAGTGGACAGACACAGCAACCAGTTTGTAACATTCATAACTCTTAAACTATCAGGCCTATGGTTATGAAATTTTAACACAAGCAAGATAAGAAAAGCATCTACAACTTTCTTATAACGACCATGAACTGATTGTAACAATAACTTAAGCAAACAACGCAATCTCGGAAATCTGTACAGAAATTGGACAGATTCAGTTACTGAATTTGTGAAAAGCATAACTTCTAAACGATTAGACTTATGGCTGTCAAATTTTGACATAAGCAAGATAATAAAGTTATCTAGAACTTTTCTATATAGCTTTTCTATAGAAAATATGATTTGGTTTATTAAACATACAACACGACAAAAACAGTGCGTGCAGTCCTAACTACGACTATATTTCACTTTATTTTCCACCTAGCCTTTACAATTACCATCCACTCGCTACTCTAGCTGTTTTAACACTTAACTATCGTTATTTAACTGATGGCGTGATGGCTACAAAGTCATGCCATCACTTCACCTTACAATCAAATTTTACTAAACAATCCTGATCGAACTCGTCAACTGACCAATTGAATTCTAAACTATTTTTTGTATCACCGCTACACCACATATCACAAACATAGACTAATTCAATCATACTTCACACGGAAATTTATACAGAGTCGTAGAGTAACAATAATAATAACACTTAGGTAAGCGACATTTCTTTATGACCTTCAGCTAAGTCACCAAACAGACGACATGATGACTATGAAGGTATGCCACCATTTCATCACACCCATTCATCTCCTATATGTGCACTAATTTATTTCTTGCGACATACTCACTCACAATCAATCCTTACTACAGAAAACATACATACCTCTTATTTATGCGTAGAACATAACACTTCTTGAGATAAAATGTCATTATAAACACATTACACATAATTGCATTACAAACCTACTTGTCCACTTGAAAACATCTATTCGAAGTCATGAACACAACCGTACACTATATGCGATGTGAAAGTCAATGAACGCATAATGTGTATTGACTCGACTTATAAATATAGAGGAAGCGATGACTACTTTGGCATGTCACCACCTCACCTCACACGCAAAATCATTCTTAATCGGACTGACCAATTTGAACGACTGTTCTTCCAATTATTAACATATACCACCTTTCTAGGTTATTTGTATGACAACACATCATAGGTTAAATCTACTTATCTCGGAAGGTCGCTAACATAGTTCACACATAACTCACCATTTAGGCCCTACTGATAATTTATTGCGAACGACACATATTAAATCTACGGGCTAACTCAATCGGAACACTACATGTGCCATTCACATTTTTAGTTTTATCGTATAACCAAGCTTAATCTAATACATCATGGGGACTGACGATGCCTACCATAATTCCACGTTGCGAATACAACCAACTACGACCTACCACCAAACATTTCAACCATAGAGGCGATCATCTCCATAACGTTCTACACAAAATCATCCCTACCAATTATCATGCGCATAACATCTAGTTAACCATATTCGACACATACAGTCTTCGAGCACCCTTTATATAATCTACAACTACCGAATACTAAACGATACTATTAAATCATCACCTATTGCTCGAGAATCATCACGATTACCATACATCTATTTATTTATTTATCAAACTTTACCCAAAACAACAAATCAGCTTACCAAAAATAACTTAGTTGTTGCTGCTGTCCGCATGGCACAAAGAGGCTGCGCAGACCCGGCAAAGCGAGACGCGGAGACGTCGGGGTTGCACGGATTGACGACGCGGCTGCTCTTGCTGAGCTGGAACAGGTCATGGCGCTATGGTTCTCGCTGCGCGCGATAAGCACGGCAAGCTCGAGGAGAGGCATGGTTGTGGGATTTTTGATGCGGTGCGGCGTGCGGGAGCAGTAGAGGTGTGGCTGCAAGGGGGCGTTGCAAAGAGAGCGACGTCGAGACAACGCCATGGATCCACAACACTACGAAGCGCAGCGGGGCAGCACGGATGGAGCAGCACGCCGAAACAAAAGTCGACGATGCTGTCCCCGACACAGTGCTCCACACCGACATTTTGACAAACACCAAAAAGGGCAAGCAAGGCTATGCACAACACAAGCATGACAACACGCAGTCGGCTGTGCATATCATCGAGCAAGTAGTGCGCGTGGTGGAGCAGCGACATGGGAAGGGACAGCGTCATCCAGGGGAATAGAGAGGGCGCTGGCTGGGAGCCTGGGACAGGGGCTCAGCCCACAGCCACCATGGTTGGCGCTGAGGCGTCGAGCAGATCCCTGCGCCCTCACGCCCTTGGAGCAAGGAGGTGCTGGACAACCACGGGAGAGGCTTCCTGCAACCTAAGGACATGGAGACAGGGAGGGGACGAGCCAGAGGAGGGGGCGGCTGGGGAAATGGCAGCCAGGTGGGGATCTCATGACCATGGGAGGAAGAGCACCTACTGGTTCCCATGGGAGATGTAGGGGCGCGCTGGAGAGGGGATGGAGCAGAGGCGTCGCGCCATGGCTGAGGGCGCATGGAGCAGGGAAAGGCGCAGGCATGGGGCGCTCGGATGGAGGGAGGAAGAAGGCCGGCTGGAGATGTGGTGCCCTGGAGGAGAGGAGCTCGGCTCCTAGGGAAGAAAGGCAGGGGCAGAGGGAGGCGACCGTAGAAGCTTCGGCCCTGCGCAAGGGAAGCTAGGGAGGAGGGCGCCATGGATGGGAGAGCGCAGAGCTGCTACTCGGCTAGGTAGAAGACAGGGAGAGGGTGCTGTGGCAGCTAGGGAAAATAGAGGGGTGGGAGTGGAAAAATACCCCAAGTGCAAGAGAGGGGCACTTCTATTTATAGACATGTGCTAGGGTTAGGGTTTCTTAGTGGGCTGGGCTGGTGTTGGGGGCCTTCGTCCTCCGAAGGTCCTCAAAAACATGATTTGACAACGTTTTCCAAGTGGATTATGTGAACAGGTATCTTCGGACTCAGAATTATGAACATGAAGTACGGTCAGGACGAAGCCTGAAGCAGACGAAGGACGAGCTGATTACCAAGCTCCACGAAGGATGGTGCACAGCCGAAGCTGTGCGCAGGGAAGCTTCGTCGCGATAGCAGAGAAGGGAACCGACTTAAAGATGAAAAGACTACGTGGGCCTTGACAGATTTCCATAAGTCATTGACAAATGTAATGGACATGGATGTAATTTTACGTGGGCTGCGTCCCGCGTCTATAAATAGATGAACAGTACTCCCGTACTGTTCACGCTGACTTGGCATTTGCTTTTGCGTCACGCTTGCACTTTTTACCTTCTCTCAGGACCGAAGGTACATTTGTAACTTGAAATCATTTCTATTTTTCCATGTTAATAAAATAGAAATGATTCTATGATGATGTTTATATTATATTTCATGCTTTATATGAATCCTTCGTCATTGTTTGTTATATTCCCGAAGGTATGTCTCTAGTGATCTTCGTCCGAAACTCATTATTTCCAGAAGAGGAATAATGTTTCGAAGGACGAAGGACTTTAACACTTAACACTTTTTATGTTGCCTTGTTCTTAACTCTTAGCATTTGAGAACAAGTCCCCAACATTGGCGCCCACCTCCGGTGAACTCACTTCCACTTCGAGTTTTTTGAACACCTTCGGAAGCTATAGACCCTCGCTATGGCGCCGAAGAAAGCTTCAGCGACTGGGGCTACAGCACTGCAACCGCTGGACCCCAACCAGGAGACCGTCTCTCTTCGGGAGGCCCGAAGCCAGAAGAGGAAGGCCGTCAGCCCGACGCTTCAGGAGGATGAACTAGACCAAGAGATCAGGGATATGGAGATGCTTCATCAACAGGTGCAGAGGAAAAAGGAAAAGATGGCCAGGCTAGCTGAGCTGCAAAGGCAGATAGACGAAGCTTCTGAAGAAGTTCGTCATCTTACTCACGACGAGCAAAACCGAAGGCCTCAACAAAAAGACCTTCATCAGGAGGGCTTCTTCAACGAAGATGACTGGTATGACAATTTCCATCATGGAAATTTTGTTTTCGATGATGCCTCTCCTCTGTCCGCTGAGCTGCAGGCTACACCCTGGCCTCCGTCCTATAAGCCACCCCAGCTTCCCATGTTCGACGGCCACTCCGACCCGAAGCAGTTCCTGATGAGCTACGAAGCAACAGTGTCTTCGTATGGTGGCAATGCTGCAGTCATGGCATAGTCTTTCGTTATGGCCGTCAGGAGTGTTGCTCAGACCTGGTATTCCTCCCTTCGACCAGGAACGATCACTTCATGGCAGAAACTGAAGGATATGCTGTTAACCAGCTTTCAAGGATTTCAGACGAAGCCAGTCACTGCTCAAGCCTTGTTCCAGTGCACTCAGGATCATGAAGAATACCTTCAGGCGTATGTCAGAAGGTTCTTGCGTTTGAGGGCGCAGGCTCCAACGGTGCCCAATGAAATTGTCATCGAAGCCATGATCAAGGGACTTCGTCCTGGACCTGCAGCTCAATACTTTGCTAGGAAGCCTCCTCAGACTCTGGAAAAGCTGCTCCAAAAGATGGACGAGTACATTCGTGCCGATAATGACTTTCGCCAAAGAAGGGAGGAGGCCTTCAGATTTTCTGAAATGACCAGGGGCTTCGGAGGAAGATTCTATCCGAGGCATGTCAGGTCCATTCACAACTCCACTCAAAATGATGATAAGGGGAGTCAGCAGAACAGACCACAGAGCTCCTCACAGGCTTCGGGGCAACAGCAAACTTTCTTCCGGCCACCAGCTCCAAGAGGCAGAGGCGCCAGGGGCTTCGGCGGAAGATTTGGAGATCAACCAAGGAGGGTATTTTGCTTATTCTGTGGTGAAAACAAGGGCCATACCACCAGGATGTGCCATGTTACCATCCAGAAACAAAAGGAGCTAGCAGAAGCTGCAGCGCAACAGGGCCAGCCGAAGCAGGTCATGCATACTGCTTCGTACCATCAGCCTTACATCTCGGAATACGTGGGCAACCACCCTGCAGTTTCCGTAGCTTCGGCGAGTCAACCTCAAGCTTCATGGCAACAGCCCCCGCCCCCACCTCCGCTGCAACAAGGCCAACAACCAGAAGGGAGCCAATATGTTCCGCACCAAAGGGACCTCAGAGAGCAATCTGAAGCTCGCACAGTCAATAGTACTGTGCCAGAGTCGAAGCACATTTATTGACAAATATCCTACTTTGATAGCAGTCTTTTCCGTTTAGTTCTATTTTCTGTGTAATAAAGAACATTTCAGTTTTCATGTAATAGTTTCGTGGTTGGTTATCAGGAAAACCTATCTTCTCCACAGGCTTAAGTTGCTGAAGCTTAAAAAATTTGCTGTAACAAGGAGGACCTTCGAATTATTAAAAATCCTTCGAAGCAACAAAAAGTCGTTCTAAGGAACGCAGAGTAAGTTGCCGAAGTTACAAAAAGCCGTTCCAAAGGGAGCGCAGTGTAAGTTTTTTGCTCCAAAGACGTTCCTAAGGGAATGCAGAGCATACAGCGAAAAGTCAACGCTGATACCGCCTAAAGTAAAAGGCGAAGAAGCTCCAAAGACGTTCCTAAGGGAATGCAGAGCTTACAGCGAAAAGTCAACGCTGATACCACCTAAGTAAAAGGCGAAGAAGCTCCAAAGACGTTCCTAAGGGAATGCAGAGCTTACAAAGATATTTTGTGTGTATCTTCGGAACAAACGTCATTTGCATAACATAACATCATCACATCATTTTGCATAGCATAAGCATCATACATCATGTTGCATATGGCAAAAGGGGACACAGTATCAACCTTCGAAAGGATGCTTTAAGAAAGTGCAAATTGTGTAAAGTCACGAGGAAATACAATGATAATCTTCGGAGTACAGCTTCGGAGAAAGTTTTTTCGAAGCATGGATGAGCTTCATCAGAGTAATATCGAAATTGTACAGCTTCGGAGAAAGTTTTTTCAAAGCATGGACGTGCTTCATCGGAGTAATATCGAAATTGCACAGCTTCGGAGAATGTTTTCACGAAGCGTGGACGTGATTCATCAGAATAGTTTTAACGAAGAATGTCTTCTTCACGAAGCATGAAAAGAAGGGAAGGTGTTTTTTCGCCGAAGGCTCAAAAATGGTATGTATGTAGAATTTCATGCATCGTAAAGAATTGAATAATGAAAAGAGACTTGTATATTACATTCAAATGTACAAAATATTACATAGATCACACTTTAAATGTTTTTTCTAATAACACCTAGTCTTCTCTTAATACTACTTCGGCAGCCTCATTTAGAAGTTGTTCAACAACTTTATCCATGATAGCTTCGGCCATTTGTTTGATTTCGTCATCCTCTTTTGTGTGAGGGTCAATAGACGATCCAGCAGGTTCTGAGGAAACAGAATATTTTTGCATTACTATTACAAACCGCGAGCAAAAGTTTGAAACAAAAATTACAACACAACAAGAGCGACTAATTAATACCTATTTGCCCTTCGGCAACTTCTGTCACTTTCCTAGCATCATGGATGCCTTTTTCACTCCTTTGAATGATTTCTTGCGCCATTTCTCGGTCGCCGTTGTCCCAGACATCAGTAAAGAATTTTCCACCAACCATGCTTGCTTCGGCCGAGGGGTCTTTGATGTCTTCGGAGGATAAGGCAGCTTCGGACTGAGCTAAAGATTTTACATGCCCGCAACCTTTCTTCTCCAAGACAGTAGCAACTCCCCTGGCGCCCGAAAAAGCGCAGATGTCGCCACGGCTACTCACGATTTCCTCGAAGGCCTCTGCTTCGTGACTGATCCATTCCAGTGGACCTTCGGGATTGCCTCTTGAGAAATTCTCTTCACTGGAAAATGCGCCCACGCTGGCGAAGCTGGTTTTAATTTTCTTTACGCATTCCATGGATTTTTCGTAGCATTTTTTCTTAGAAGACCGAAGCTCTTCCACGGTTGCTTCCAAATGACCAGCCCATTGGTCGCTACATTCCCGTCTTGTTTCTTCAAGTATGCGTTCTTCTTTCGCCCGGGCCAGTTGCTTCTGAAGATCTTTAATCTCGCGTCTGTGAGCTTCGGCCTGAACCTTCGTAGCAGCTTTGTCCTTTTTTACCTTGTCTACTAATGTAAGCAGAATTTTGTCTTTTTCTAGAGCTTCGTTTCTCAGTTTAATAACTTCTGAACGTAAATTGTTGAACGCAATTTCGTAGCTTTCATCTTCGGCACTCTTTTGTGCTCTTAATGCGTTGCTTAGGATTAAACCCTATACGAAAAAGAATCCATATAAGAATAAAAGAATGAATTACGTAATAAAAATTTTTTTCAAGCGTCTAATTCCCATACCTTTAAGCTATTGTACGCAAGACTGTCCGCGAGATCTTCCTTCGTCATAGCGCATAATCCAGCTTCGAGCTTCGGGAAACCCATACTTCTAGCCATCTCCCGGCAGACAGATAATTCTTTGTTATCAGGGAGGCAGTATAGGAAGTCATCTTCATTTGTCCCATTGAACACTACTGCCCCCTTCGGATACTTTAACTCTCTAGCATAGTGATTCGCTTCATAAGTCTCTTCTTCAGATAATTTCTTCCCCGAAGCATGTCGCACGATGTAATCGCATGTGCTGGAAGGAGCTTCGGGGGCGGCAGTGTCAATTTCTTCAACCAAAGCTGGTTCTGATATTTTCTCGGTCTCCAAAGATTGTTCCTTGGTGGGCTCTGAAGGCCCAGCTTCAGTTTCAGTTTGTTGTTTCGAAGCTTCAGTAGACGCTTCAGCAAGTTCAACAGTCTTTTTTGGAGTTGTGCTTGAAGACTTAATTGTCTCCAAGACATCTAGCACGTTCACCATTCTTTTTCTTTTTGGGTCACCAATGGGCCCTTTTGGTTTTTTATTGTTTCGACATTTGCTAAAGGACTTAAGATTTCCGATGCTTTTGGCCCTTCAATCTTCGGTTTTTCTACTTTTTCTACTGAAGGTGCTTCAGTTTTCTCTTCTATCTTCGGCACTGGAGCTGGTTCTGTAGCTTCAGAGGCCAAAGAGACTTCACAAATAAATTCTGGCACTGTGGCCGGCTCAATAAAACGCGCTCGGTGGGTGAGCACCTTCATCTTTTTCCTTTGTGGCGCCGGCTCACTAGTAGCACTCGTGGTAGCTTCTGTCGCAGGAGAAATATTTTTTCTTTTGCGACCCAATACCGGATAGTGATAGTCAGGGTAGACAAACCCGACTGCGTCAAATACCCGGTTGAGCCTTTTCTTCTTTCGGCCTCCGAAGGCTGCTGATAACGCAGTATTCTCGGCCTTCGAATATGCCCCAAGCAGTTCGTCACTTAATGTTTCAATGCTTTTCAACCAGTCATCATCAGGTTCAACAAATTTATCCGCATATTTGAATGTGTATTTCAGTCTGACCAGTCCGCCTTCGTCGGACTCTTTGGTGGTCTCCTTCGGCATTTCCCACTTCCCTGCAAGTGGCCACACCCTGAAGGCAATATGCTCTTGGACCAAGTCCCTTGTCCCAATGAAAGAGCAGATTACGCCGAAGGCTCTTTGGCATTCCTCGGCTGCTTCATCCATTTCAACCTTCGGCCTTCGAAGTCCGAAGCGTTGCCAGATGGGGCGCATAATGATATTCTTGACATCCTCTTGCGCTGTTAAGTCATTCTTTACATAGAACCATTCTGTCATCCAGGTTCCGGGCCACCTCTTCCGAAAGGTTGGCACAGGGCGGCTTGACCCGGAGCGAGCACCGAAGCTGTAACACCCAAAGTTGTTGTGATATTGTTCTTTCCCCCAGGGCTTCGTCTCATATAACAACTCATGAATGTTGCAAAAGCTTTTAGCATTTGGTTCTAAACCTTGGCTTCTCGCAGCCCAGGCAAACATCCCCATTCTTATGATAGCTTCGGGAGTAATTTGATGAAGGTAGACTTGAAATGTTTTCAGTACCTCAACAACAAAGTTGCTTAGGGGGAATCGAAGCCCAGCCTTGAGAAAGCTTCGGAAGATTACGACTTCACCTTCTTCGGGGGTGGGAGAAGTCTTTTCTCCAGCATCAGCCCTCACAATAGATATATCTCGAAAATACCGCCCCCTCATATTATCAATATGACTCTGCTTAATAGTGGGTTTCCCGAAAACCGTGTGACTTGGCCGCCATGGTCGATCTTCGGACTCTTCCCCACCACTTTCTATATCGTAACTGTCGCTGTCACCAGAATCTTCGGACAAACCTTCAAGAATCTCCTTGGTGATTTTCTCCGTATTGGTCTCCGCCATCGCTATAAGGAACCCCAAGTTCTTCTCTTCGTCGAGGCTCAGCTTCGTCTCGGCAGGGATCTTCTTACCTTCAGACATCTTCGGAAACGCTAAAAAACTGTTTTCAATGCCGAAGCTTCAAAATCAAAAAGATCAGCAAATCTTAGTGCACAAGAGCTAAAAATTTAGTGGGCCGAAGCAAATGGCAAGTGTGCGTACCAAATAAGTTTGCGCTATGATCTTATTTATACCCCCAGGGCGTTGAAAATTGAAAGACCCCACTTGTCAGTGAATGTTGCTATTCTAGCAAAGGGAAGGTGTTTTTTCGGACCTTCGGCTCAAGGCCTTCGTCCATATCGCAATCTGAATTTATCATTAACAAATTAATATTGCGAGGGGCTACTGTTGGGGGCCTTCGTCCTCCGAAGGTCCTCAAAAACATGATTTGACAACGTTTTCCAAGTGGATTATGTGAACAGGTATCTTCGGACTCAGAATTATGAACATGAAGTACGGTCAGGACGAAGCCTGAACCAGACGAAGGACAAGCTGATTACCAAGCTCCACGAAGGATGGTGCACAGCCGAAGCTGTGCGCAGGGAAGCTTCGTCGCGATAGCAGAGAAGGGAACCGACTTAAAGATGAAAAGACTACGTGGGCCTTGACAGATTTCCATAAGTCATTGACAAATGTAATGGACATGGATGTAATTTTACGTGGGCTGCGTCCCGCGTCTATAAATAGATGAACAGTACTCCCGTACTGTTCACGCTGACTTGGCATTTGCTTTTGCGTCACGCTTGCACTTTTTACCTTCTCTCAGGACCGAAGGTACATTTGTAACTTGAAATCATTTCTATTTTTCCATGTTAATAAAATAGAAATGATTCTATGATGATGTTTATATTATATTTCATGCTTTATATGAATCCTTCGTCATTGTTTGTTATATTCCCGAAGGTATGTCTCTAGTGATCTTCGTCCGAAACTCATTATTTCCAGAAGAGGAATAATGTTTCGAAGGACGAAGGACTTTAACACTTAACACTTTTTATGTTGCCTTGTTCTTAACTCTTAGCATTTGAGAACAAGTCCCCAACAGCTGGGCTGGCCCAAAACACTTAATCGGGCTACGCTAAATATTTCTCAGAATAAAAATGCTCCTACGGAATTCGTCTGTACGCAGAACAGAGTGAACTAGAGTTCGGACGAATGGAAGATTGAGCGATTAACTCGGCCGAGAGTCTGATCTGACTTCTCTTAGAAATAATTCCTCATGCAAAAATAGAAATAAAAAGACTTGAGGTCGATCGGGTTTAGATTCAGCATCGAAATAAAGCGAGTCGGATTAATAAAAATCATTGTCGATGTTGATTTTCGAATTTTGGATCGAACACAGAGGTATTAAGCCGAGTCAGATAAGAATTTATTAGAGGACAATGCATTGGAGATTTCGCTTGAGGGTACGGACTCGGATTAATTTTTGGACATAGATCGAACATCGAGAAATTGGATTCGGACACAGCTTGACTAGCAACTGTTGAGCGTCTGATTTAATGAGCTTTAGACGAGATTTATAAATCGAGATTGATTATCGAGTTTGCATTTGCTTAACGAGACAAAAGTTTTAACATGCTCCAATTTGGCTTTTTCTCGAGATCGAATAATTCCAAACTTGGTGAAACTTTCATGTGAAACTTGATAAAAGGAGATGGATGCGATCGAGAAATAGAAATTTTTTTACTGAGCTTTCGAGTTTAGGATAAGTCTCTCGACATAACACGAAGTAGACACCTGGGGTGTCACAGCTGGAGGTGGGGTTTACTCAATCGCCTCTAGTATGTTCATCATACGTCGCTTTTTCTGGCCCCCGTCTCTTCCATCGGTAGCCGAATGGATTTCCTTTTTCTGTAAAAGGTTTGTCAGTTCCAATCCCAAAGGACTTAGCAGCTTGAATGGTGGGGATTCAGTCATTACCTTCAAATTTTCTGACACATCAGCAGAAGGTGAGGGAGGGCTCATAGTTTTCTCCGGTGCATCATGTATCTTCGGTTCAGCAGAAGGCATCCTGTCAAGCTTCCGTTTTTAGGAGCTAGTGCCTTCGGCTTCGACGCTATTTTCATCTTCTTCAAAGCCTCTTCGTCTTCCTTCACAGACTAGGCAGCTTGCCTGCTCAAAATGCTGACAACTCTTTTTCTTTTTGCTCCTCGGCCCCTTCGTCAAGTCTATCATAATCCGGGTACTCGAAGTTCATGGCATCCATTACCCGATTTAACTTTCGTTTTGGCCGAGTGCCGAAGGCAGCGGTCATTAACTGATCTTCTTTCTTTGTGTAATTTCCAAGAATTTTATTACACATAGTTTCTATCATTTCTAACCATTCAGTACATGGTTTTTTGAATTGCTTTTCAAACTTGAAGCGGAAGGGGAGTCGAACAAGTTCATATTTCTTCCCTCCTTCCTTCTTCTTCAGCATCCCCTAGCCACTAGAGGTTGGAAAAGTTTTGTTCGCCAGGTATTCCTGCACTAAGTCCCTAGTGCTAATTTCAGCAGCCACCACTCTGAATTCAACTTTGGGGCCAGGTAGCATGGGGGAGCCGAGTTGCATATTGCAAAATGGCCTCGTCATCCCAAATTTCAATCTCAAAGGACTCATAACCATAGTCATGAGTTTTTCCCCCTTCTTCTCATCAGCCTTCACGTAGAACCATTTGCTTGTCCACCCGGTTGGCCACTTAGTACGATAGCCAATCACCGGAGCCTTGGTGTCTTTCCGGTATGCAAAATTCTAACATCCAAAGTTTTTGTGAAGACCATCGGCTCTGGCCTTCGTCTGATAGTGCAACTCATGCACTCGGCAGAAACCTTCGGCATTGGCACTTTTGCCCTGGCTTCGGAGAGCCCATATGTAGACACTCAGCCTAACAATGGCATTCGGTGTCAGCTGATAAAGATATATTTCAAATCTTTTCAAAACTTCTCCTATTATATCATACAGAGGGAACCGCAGCCCTGCCCTAAAGAAGCTTCTAAACACAACAACTTCATCTTTTCTCGGCTCCAAAATCACTTCTTCCCCAGCAAAGCGAATAAGTTTACTTTCTTCCTCTCCAATGTAGCCTAGTTTTTTCATCATAACCAGGTCCTCTTCTGTTACGGTCGATTTTCCGAATTCAATATGACTAGGTTTTGACGGGCTTAGAATACTGTTGTCTTCTTCGATTTCATCATCACTCATGTCTTCAACTACAGCCTGCTCAGCTTCACCAGTTCCACCTTTGGCAATAGTTTCTTCCGGCATAAGTAGACCCGATCGTCTCATCACTTTCGATATTGGTGATTTTTTGTCACTTCAGCCTCATCTCCCTTGCGGGACACCATAGCAGTAGATCATACTCGGGCCATTTCAAGTATTTTGGTTCCTTAAGACGAAGCTAGTTTTGAATGACAAAGAGCTGTTTTGGAAAGGGCAATCCAGAAAGCTTCGGCTTTGGTTAAAATTTTTAACAGCGCAACAATGCGATGGCAATGAATACTGTGGTAACTCCTCACCAACCTGTCTGCTTATATAGTGCAGCCGGGGAAGAAGGCGAACCACCAGACCGTCTACACCGACTGAGCGGTGGACCGGCCGATGCTCGGAATATTTTAATCATTTTTCGATAACAAGCTCAGGGAAGGTGTTTTTCGGACCTTCGGCATTCCGAAGCCTTTGTGTTTTTTGTGGATCGAGCTCATTTCGAAAAAACGATCTAGCACCGTGAAGGGGCTACTGTTGGGGTCTTCTTCTCCACCGAAGGTCCTCAAGACAAAAACACCTTCAGCAAGATAATACGAAGGCTCGCCGAAGCTATCATCAACTTCGGCTTTGCTTCTCAAGACGAAGACCTTGTGTACAAGCAATGTTGCAGAATGCCGAAGCTCAATAGCTTCGGCTTGGACCAAGCAAAGAAATAAAAGACTAAATAGACCTTATTATCTTTAGTTGCTTGTAAATAAGCATTTAAGGGTATGGATGTAATTTTACCCGGGCTGCGTCCCGTGCCTATAAATAGGTGAATAGTAACCCCGTACTGTTCACGCTGGATTGTATTCACTTTCTCACATCCGCACCTTCGAGTAGGCCGAAGGTATCAATGTAATATTAACATTGTTAATATTCATTTATGTTTTATGGAATGCAAGAATAAATGAGCTAATGAGATGCAGTTATCATGTTTATTCTTTCGCATTCCAATTCATATATTAAATGATGAAGGTATGTCCTTCTTGACCTTCATCTAATGAAGTATTATGCCCATGAGGAGATAATACTTTGGAAGACGAAGGTCCATAATAATTAACAATTGTGTTGCCTTGTTCCTGATATACAACATTTGAGAACAAGTGACCAATAGGTATATCAGCCGTGCTCAGGGTGATGAGCAGCTCGGACACTCACATGATTAATCTATGGAATTAAATTTAATTTGTCATTTGCATTGCATTGCATTGTGGTTGTTGTTATTAATTCAATCTCTTATTTATTTGGGCTGGTATGTACTTACACCTAGTAACTGCTAATAAAATTTTGACCAACTCTAAAAGCAATGCTCAGTTGTAACCATCTCCTTTGCTAAGCCTTACACCTCACATGAGCTCCCACCTTTGGTGAGTTCATGCACATTATTCCCCACAACTTGTTGAGCGATGAACGCATGTAAGCTCACCCTTGCTGTACTCACATCCCCTAGGTCAAGGACAGGTACCACAGGATGAGGGGCGTGAAGGATGCCGTGATGAGTTCGTGAGAGGTCTAGGCCATCGTCTCTGAGTTAACTTTGGTTGCTGGATCATTGTCTTCGTGTGATGTAGTTATTTAACTATTTTGTATAGAACTCCATTATATTTTAAATATGTGACATTTGTTTCTGTACCATGAGTCATCATATGTGTGAGACTAGATCCTAGCACACTTGGTGAAGTTCGCGCTCGGGTTTGGTGCCTCTAAAACCCGAGTGAGACAGAAGTGGTATGAGAGGAATGTTGACTGTAGGACAAAACCTAGATAGAACTGGATAAACCGTACCTACTTACCTTTGCTACTCTGATTCTTTCTAAACTTTTCTTAATCTTTTCTCATCTATTGCTGCTTTACTCTGATTATTTTTACCTCTTTTCTTCTAAAGACAAAAGTGGATTTCACACTTTTAAATCCTATACCTAAAGTGATCTTTAGGAATAGGAGATCTAATCTTAGGAACAAAAACAAAATTATTTTTGTAAGTATCTATATGCTTGAATGTTTGTTCTTATGATAACTGTCTGATTTGGTTCTTTGATTGAGTGTGATGAGTTGTGGAGTAATTTCCACAATTGCATGTACATATAGATATAGTCATAGAAAAAATGTGTTTATAAAATAACTAGACAACCTAGATTATCCCCCATTAAAAATATATCTAGCTTAATAGATCCATTTTATCTAGTAGAGATACCTTATCCTAATAAGATACATCATACCTTAAAAAGATTCTATCTTATCCGCCCATCTCAACCCAACCACTTCGCTTATCTCATCATGAAGTAATAACCATGATCTAATCCAAAATTAACTAGTTCTTATCCATCTAAGGTACTATGATCTAATCTAAAGTGAATTACTTAACCAGTTAGTTAATCCTAGTGAAATAGATTAGACCCCACTCCGATAAAACATGAACCTAAATTGGTGCCTTAGACCAACTCATCCATGAACAACAACCTAACCTACATCACATGATGCCTATTCCATTTATCCCAAAAGAAAAGTAAAACTCTGTTTAACCTACCTACCCCATGTACCCACAATTGTTATCCCAACTCGGATGATAGTATCTAACACCAAGACCGATGGTTCCTAAATCAGACTCAAGAAGAAGGAGATCAACATTGACAAGAAGGATGGAGTCTTTCTTCCACCTAGTCTTTCTTACCATAACCGTCTCTCATCTTGCCAAATAGAGGGCTAGAAATAGGAGATACCCATTAAACAACTTGAAAAAAGGAAATTGGTATTGTAACCAATTTGAAGCAAACCCAATGTGACAGAACCTCCCAAGTCATTAGGCCCACCTACAGTTGTCCTTGTCCAGCGGACCTCGGGCAACCCTGTAGATGCTTCTAATCACTCGACAAGTTCGGTATTTGTGTCCTTTGCCTTTCCCAAGAGCATTTCACCCGTCACGCAGATATTACAACACATCGAAGGAACGAATAAGCGGAAGCATTTACAGTAACTTAATTTACATTCAAATATAGAAGAGTGTTACAGACCAGTGGTATATGAGTGCAGGAGTATTATTATTACAAACTCGGGAGGCAAAAACCCCTCCCGCACGGAAGTATAAGATTTTTCAAAAGGAGGACAACATCCTACCGAGGCTTCACTCTTGAGATTCTTCCTTCGGCACCACCTTAGAGCAAAAGCAACAAAAGTTTGCTGCTTCCTCACCTACAACAACATGGGTTCGAAAACCCTGAGTACGAAGTGTACTTTCGCAAGTCTTACCCGTCAAAATAAAAGACTCTCAAGGATATGTTGGCTTGAGGGAGATCAAGGTAAGGTTGTTCAATTATCAAAGACTTTGTTTGCAGAAATGCTTACTAATAGTGGATCTTTAAAAATTCAGTTTTATTAGCAAGTTAAGTCATTACCTGAAGCTAAAGTTATTTCTACCCTAGTTCAAGCACTTGGCCTATACTAGTCATCTTTTATCATCCCTTTTAGTTCACTGGAAACTACGTGTAAGTCAGTGACCAAGTCTTCATGTCCGAGAAGTAACGGCGATCCGAATCGATTAATACCCAGCTAGGGATCTCCAATCACACGACATATGTAGCACTTAACCCTTGCATATGTTAACTCGCCACCAGGGTTCTTAACACCAGATTAGGTTCACGCCAACCGAGAGCACAGATACACCACCGTCCAGCCTCTTGCCACGGAGGGTACACGCTACTCTCGCCATCTCTCACTCCCATTGCGTGTTGTCTTATTCTGGTATTAGTCTGCCCTTGGCAAAGCTTACCCATGATGAGGCATGTGACCAGTTATAGGGTCCTCGGTCAGTAGGCCCACATCGAGACGGTCCTTAATCGACTCAGACAGAGACACTACACTGAGACTCTCTTCTCGTGCAAGTCACCCATCCGGTCTTAGCTTAATTATTTCAAATCCAAAGTTTGGTACCTGGTAGAGGTACATCTTTTCCGATGTTGAACCCATCACGGCCATGATGGATCCACCATCAAGTTTTACTTTTGAAAACATCCCATCCCACTTGAAGCATCATCTTTTGTCAAAACAAAACATTTTGTTTTTCTCTAGCAAGTCTAAGCATCAGAAAAAAAAACTTTTCATAAAACAGGTGATCAAGGAAAAGTAATCAATTTTCTAAGGAAGGAAATGCATTAATTGTTTAACACACAACTCCTATCACCTAGTGCATCAAGCAAGTGCGAAAGATTTTAAAATAGCAAGGAGGTGGCAAATGCACTAGGGCTTGCCTTGTGTTATAGGAGAGTCGGGCTCTACTCCACAAATATCGAAATAAAAGCAGTTCCCGGCAGGTGGGTCTTTAGGTGGTGGTGGTGTAGCTCTTTCTTCTTCAACTACTATTTATTCTTCGTTCTCTATATATAACCACATATAATCATGAATGCTCATGTAATGCTTATGAAAATGCAATGATAATAAAGGTACATCATATTATGTCTTGAATACAATTTTGCTTCACGATTCTTCAGGGAACTAGGGTTTTTGAAGTCAGTATTTTATTTCATAGGGCAGGCACTATTTAGAAGATGAGGGTTTTGGGGTTTAGGTATCAAACATTGTCCAAATCATGCCAAACATCACCCAATGTTTCTAAATATCATATTAGGCATATCCAAAAAGTTTAGTGATTTTTGGAGTTACTAAATAATTTCTAAAATTCTAGAGGTATAGGTTTAAGCCCTTTTAAATACTATATAATTCCTTGTTTGGACTAAAAATCTTGGAACCATTTGTATTAAATACTATAGAAATTTAGGAGTCCAGCAAAATTGGTCTCATAATTTTAGCATTTTTCTAGAATTTTCTAGGGATTTCCTAAGTCTGGTAGAAAAAGGAAAAGGAAAAAGATGAATAGTATCGGGCTGAAACCGGCCCAATACAGCCCATGCCCAAGCGAAAATGCGCGCGCCCGCGCCTGCGGTGTTGACTTTGCACAGAAGACCTTGGCATTTTAAACAACCCTAAAAGAGTCCACAACACTATGGATCGAAGAGTATCAGGAGCATATAAGAGTACTGAAACGAGAGAGCAGAGGGCATGAATGGACCTGTAGCACGTTGGCCACGACGAGCTCCATCATGGCGGAGTTTTGACCGATTTGGGGGAAATCCCAAATTGGGGCTCTCTGGTGGATAATCGGAGGCACGGGTGGGTGCATTGGGTGCTTGACTACATGGTGGAGCCGATGGTACGATCAATTTATAGGGTTCGAGGGCAGTGGCCTGTGAATTGGAGATGGCGCGGTGGTAGCCGGAGAGACAGGAAAGCACTATCGCAAGGAATTGGTGACTTTCACCGTGGCGAGCTTACCGACGGCAGCCCAGCTATCTAAAGTGGCTTAGTGCGATGTGGTAAATGGCCCGAGGCGTGGCGCAACCACGGTGAAGGGCGCAAACTCCGGTGACGGCCGCTTGGCCACGTCGTCGGCGCAAGTGGGCACGGTATAGGACGGAACAGTGCTTCAAGCTCATCCATGGTGAAGATCTTTTCACCCCGAGGCATTATCTGGGCACCAGTGGGCAGGAATCGCATCGCTGGCGTTAATCGCGGCGCAAGGTCACCGACGGCGACATTCTCTGCACCTGAAGATTTTTTTTGCTACTGTACCATGAGAAATCCAATTCAGAGCCTATGTCCGACCAACTTGCAGGACCCATATCTCGGATTTCTGTGTGAAGACTTGTTAATCTCACTGTATCAAAGTTGTAGCCCTACAATCCAGCAACAATCTTGTCACAGCAACTATAGTCAAATACTTACTGGATCATCTCCATAGGAACTCTCAAAGTTCATTCCGAGCTATTGTTAGAAAAATTCAGGATCTAAGTTGACTGATAGTCCGACTTTAGGGCTAGGTATCTCCAATTTTTGTATGTGATCAAAGCTCAGTTACTTAAGCAAAGTTGCACTCCTATTATAGCCCTACAAGTTTGATGCGTTGACCCTAGGCAAATTCCTTGTAGTTTTGAAAATACAGAGTTCCAAAGTCAGGCTTAAGCAACTGAATTCAGACTTATTCATATGGGGTGTATGAGGGGCTTTTTGCACTTAAGTCCAAATCCCCACTTTTTGACTTGCAATCCCTCAAATGTGTGAAACATATGTCTTTTGGTGCATTAATACCTTGGTTTTTACACTTTGGTCCAAAAGTGCACCAATTTTACACTTAGCCCCCTAGGGTTCTAGTTTAGGGTTTTCCAGGGGTCTTTTCAAGATTCTAAGTTTTCTAGGGTTTGTTTCTAGGGTTTTGGACACATTAGGGTTTTGGTGTCACTTAAGTCCTTCCAAGGGGATATCTCAGGGTCATTTCTCACATCCTTTGAAGTTTTCTCATGTTTGGGCTTCCCTTATCTCCATAAGCCCATACTTAGGGTTAAGTACTTTATACTAGGGTTAACCACACATCAAGTCATAGCAGTACAACATTTTTGAAATTTTTACCTAGTGAATGCACTCTAGGTGTAACAAATAAATGATATGCCCATGTACATGATGTTATGTTCAAGTTTTGGTAACAGTAACACCAGGGGTGTTACACCCAAGTAACTATGTTCCTCTTCTTAGTAATCTCGGGGACGAGATTATTTTTAAGGGGGGAAGAATTTATAACACTCCAAAATCACATTCTGAATCAATTAGGAAACTCATTTCGCAATTTAAATAAATGTGTTTTCAAATAATAGATTACCTAAAAGATTATTATGTGAACTATCCTTTGTGTTAAAGATCTATTCTAAAAAAGAATTAAGTTAAACTATCTCTTAATATAGAGTTTACATAAGAAATTATATCTTTTAAATAAATATGTGAAGATTATAGATTTTTTTGTACTTCTAAAATGTGGCTATATGTTTGAATTTTTCTTTAATAATTATTATTATAAAATATCTACATGAATTATTCCTACTAATTTTCATTTGCTTAAATTGATAAATTAATTAATAAAAATACTTTGCATTCATATTGAGTTTCTGTTTGTTGCAATTTATACTTAAAATAGAAAATTTAACTTAGCTCTAAATTA
Source organism: Zea luxurians (assembly GCA_029449295.1). Taxonomy (NCBI): domain Eukaryota; kingdom Viridiplantae; phylum Streptophyta; class Magnoliopsida; order Poales; family Poaceae; genus Zea; species Zea luxurians. The sequence continues at coordinate 852,752 of JAOPSE010000255.1, forward strand.
GACTTGAATTTTAAATTTAAAATAGAAAGCAGAAATTAGAAATATAAGCTAATATAATGTATTGATGTATGTTTGGTTGGTTTGTTTGTATACGACGTCCTTTAGCAAAGGTTGATACAAATTAGGGTACCGCAATAACATATTTAAGAAAAATACTACTTTCAGCTCGCGTGTAACACACAAAAAATTAATTTAAAAAAATTAAATAAAAATATATTCTAAGATTTATTTAAATTAAAGGACTAATATGATTAGTACAAATTAGCAACAATATTATTGGAATAAAAGAGATAAGTTAGAATTCCTAATAGATAGGATAGGATTGTAACATATAAGTACCATATTAGATCTATCATGTAATAGATTTGGGTTTGAGTTTGTTAGAGTTCCTAATATATAGGATATTGTTGTAACAGATAAGTACCAGATTAGAACTATCATATAACCACCCACGTCCCAGCCTACATAAATATATGCCACCATAGCACCTCAAGCCATCAATCAAAGACTCTTCTCATCCATAACCTTGCAGTAGCCACCGCTCGCCGGTGGGCCTGCCATCACGGGCAGGATGCCGCAGCCCCGTCCCGGTGTGAATAGTATCGTGCGGGGGAGAAACAGCCTTGGCGGTCGATCCGGTGATGAGCACTCACGATTGAATCTCAAATACCCCATCGTGATCGAAAATCGTAGCCATTGATCTTGGATCTGTTGGCCGAGATTAAATCGTGGGTTCCTTTAATCTCGATCGTTAATTTTAGATCTGACGACTGTGATGGGATCGGCCGCGTATCGATTCGGCCGAGGCCATGGGACGTCCGATTCAATCTGGCGGGGGAAATTCGATCTGTTATCATAAAATCTCTATCGTCGATCTCTGATCCAACGACCGAGACATTGATTTAATCTGCACCGTAGACTATCGATCCAACGGTCTATAAAAGCCCATACCCCTTCGGTTGCCTACTTTTGCAAAAGAGACCATGTGCTCTATATTAATCAACCCGCCGTCCACCTATGAGGTAAGATGATTACCTAGCAGTCCCTGAGAATTGCAAATAAGTCCCTAGAGCTCGATTTAATTATAAGAATGACCGAAAACTAAAGTAATCCCTATATTGCTCGTTTTAACTCCGATTTAGTCCGTTCAAGTTACGTTAGTCTCGTATTAAATTTGTCTACACAATAACAACATTATTTACAACATATTACTTACTTTTATATTGTTTATCCTATGATTATTGATTTATCCTGCTAATCAAAGTTAATTGTCCATGATTATAACCTGACAAAAATACAACCTATAATCAAGTTATATCTCAGATTAAAGTCTAATTAATTCTCAAATGATATATATATTAATTAACATATAATTTATCTTTTATTGTTTAATCACCTAAATCTTTGGAAACTCATATCCTCTTAACCGTAACTCTGAATTTAGTGGTTCTTGAACCTACGACCTCATAGCAATTTGTAGAATATTCTTACATTGTTTGTTCTCATGTTTGATGTAATGTTATTTTTATGTACTCCTTGTCCATTTGTATGTATTGCTACGAATAGAAGTGAGGTCACGAGTCACTTGAAGACCAAGTTGGTGAAGTACCTGGGAATCTCGAATCTAAGGCAAGTTGTGCCCTTGATCACTTTTCTTTATCCAATAATGTTCCTGTTAATCACTATGACATACTCAGGTTAATTTTTTAGGACCTAATAGGTTTCCCTTGCATTGTTTATCCCCCACCTTGCAAACAGATGAACTATTGGGTAGTTTTGCTATTGCTCTACCTGGTTTTGGGAAAGTAATATTATATTATGTTCATGTTACAATTTTGTTTATGTTGATTATTGTTCATGATAAGATCATTATGTTAATTGGAACATGGAGAACCACCCGGGAAAACAGTGCTACCGCAAGGGTGGTATGGGACGCCCTTGGCTGACTAATTTGGAAAGCTAGTGGAGGACTACCTTACCTGAAAGGGGCAAGGGCGGTATAGGAGCTGTGTATAGGGAGGTTCTCGGGTCGATCGTGCTACGATGGCTTTTCGGATGAGGGATTCCTATATTGCCCTTCTCAGAAACTGTAGCGGGTTTTCTGAACCTAGTGGAACTTTGTAAAGGCCTTGTAGTGGATCCCTAGCCATTCACCTCGGAAGTGTCTAAGGGCCTTGCACCCTGGCTAGACGGGATACACGATGTTGGGGGTATGCTTCGTAGCCGAAGATCCTAAAGGGAGAAGAGCACCTTCGGCAGATCTCTCAGAAGCAGCACTGAAGCCATCACTTATAAAGCTTTGGCATAGTGATGGATCTCAAGACGAAGGGCTAAACCGACTTAAAGATGAAATGACCTAAGGACTCATGATGTTTTGTGCCAGTATTGTAGTCGATTGTAAAGGGCATAAATGTAATTTTGCACAGGCTGCGTCCTATGCCTATAAATAGATGAACAGTACTCCAGTACTGTTTACGCTGACTTGGTATTTTGCTTTTGCGTCGCATTTGTACTCTTACCTCCTTTCAAGCCGAAGGTACATCTGTAATTTAATATCATTTCTATTTTTCCATAATGATGAAATAGAAATGAGTTGATATATAATTGTTTATCCTATCTTTTACATTTCATATAATTTCCTCTTCATCATTATATGTTATGTTGCCGAAGGTATGTCCTTCATAACCTTCGTACGAAGATCATTATATCCCAAGGGAAATAATGTTTCGAAGGACGAAGGACCTTAACATTTAACATTTTTTGTGTTGCCTTGTTCTTAATTTATAGCACTTGAGAACAAGTCCCCAACATTGGCGCCCACCTCCGGTGAACTCACTTCCACTTTTTGAGCCGATGGCTTTGTTCAACGACCAAGCTGGAGCTGCTTCGGCTTCGAAGCTGGTACTCCCGATAACAGGCGGTTCATTCTCAGAGCCGACCAACAAGAGGCAGAAGAAGGAGGCACAGAGAAGGGTACAACATGTCGGGGTACAGGGACCCTTCATCAAGTCAAGATGGTCCCACAACCCAATTACCTTCTCCCAAGAGGACCTTCAGCTCAAGGATTACCCTCACAATGATGCTATGGTTATTTCTTGTGTCATCAAAGGATTTCTGGTTCACAATGTTCTGGTTGACACAGGCAGTGCAACAGATATTATATTTGCTAAGGCCTTCAGACAGATGCAAGAGCCAGAGGATAAGATTCATGATGCTACACACCCTCTTTGCGGCTTCGGAGGAAGACATATTGTAGCGCTCGGCAAGATCACGATGGCAGTGACCTTCAGATTTGTTAACAATACAAGTACTGAGCAAATTGTGTTTGATATTGTCGACATGGAGTACCCCTACAATGCAATCATTGGTCGTGGGACACTCAATGCTTTTGAAGCAATTCTTCATCCAACATATCTTTGCATGAAGATACCTTCGGATCAAGGGCCTATTGCTATTCATGGAAGCCAGGAAGTTGCTAGAAAGGCTGAAGGAAACTGGACAGATTCAAAAGCAATCCATAATATAGATGGAGCCGAAGCTTGTGAGCAATATAAGTACAGAAGGGAGAAGGCTGCTTCGGCCGATCAGCCGAAGCCCATGCTCTTATGTGAAGATATAGCAGAGCAGAACGTGTTGCTGGGATCTCAATTGTCTGAGGAACAGGAGAAAAATTTAATAAGGTTTCTGTTCAACAACAAAGATGTCTTCGCATGGTCCGCCAACGATCTCTGTGGTGTCAACAGGGATGTCATTGAACACTCACTCAATGTTGATCCATCCTTCAGACCCAGAAAGCAGAGGCTTCGGAAAATGTCTGATGACAAAGCCGAAGGTGCTCGGAATGAAGTGAAAAGACTTCTTAGTGCTGGAGTCATCAGAGAAGTAAAATACCCAGAATGGCTAGCTAACACTGTCATGGTGAAGAAGGCCAATGGTAAATGTAGAATGTGCATCGATTTTACTGATCTTAATAAGGCATGTCCGAAGGATGAGTTTCCATTACCAAGGATAGATTCTCTAGTAGATGCAGCAGCTTCGTCGGAGCTCATGAGTCTACTAGATTGTTATTCAGGCTACCATCAAATCTGGATGAAGAAGGAAGATGAGCCAAAAACCAGCTTCATAACACCAGTGGTACATATTGTTATCTTCGGATGCCTGAGGGGCTCAAGAATGCTGGAGGAAGCTTCAGCAGAATGACAGCGAAAGTCCCCTTCATTCCCAGATAGGCAGAAATGTGCTAACATATGTTGATGATATCATAGTAAAAAGCACGAAGCAAGAAAATCACATTGTTGATTTGCAGGAAACATTTGCCAACTTTAGGCAAGCTGGCCTGAAGTTGAATCCAGAAAAATGTGTCTTTGGAGTAAAGAAGGGAAAATTCCTTGGTTGTTTAGTTTCAACAAAAGGGATCGAAGCTAATCCAAATAAAATCAAAGCTATTCTTCGGATGGAGCCACCAAGCACAAAGAAGGGAGCCCAACGGCTAACAGGAAGACTGGCATCTTTGAATCGATTTATATCTAGATCAGCAGAGAGAAATTTACCATTCTTTGAAGTGCTGAAGTCGGCCGAAGTCTTTCAATGGGGATTTGCTCAGCAAAAAGCCTTCGAAGAGCTGAAGCAGTATCTGATAGACCTAACAACGTTAACTCCACCCACGCTAGGGGCTCCTCTGTTACTATATGTGGCAGCTTCGCATTCTGCAGTAAGCGCAGCACTTGTGCAGGAAAAGCTTGAAGGACAAATCAAAAAGCAAGCCCCAGTATACTTCGTCTCTGAGGTCCTCAGCTTATCAAAGAAAAACTATACAGAATTGGAGAAAGTGTTGTATGATGTCTTAATGGCCTCCAGGAAGCTTCGGCATTACTTTCAAGCATTCCATATAATTGTTCCTTCTTCACAGCCTTTGAAGGATATTATGAGAAACAGAGAAGCTACTAGAAGAATTGGAAAGTGGGCTGTGGAGCTCAACGAATTCACCATTGATTATGTGCATAGATCCTCAATCCAGTCCCAGGCGTTAGCAGACTTCATCGCTGATTGGACGCCAGGGGCTCAGGAAGAAGAAGCAAGTAAAGATGTCGAAGCTTGGACAGTGTTCTGTGAACGGTTCCTGGGGAACCTTTGGGGCAGGTGCAGCTGTTGTCTTAGTTGCACCTTCCAAAGTCAAAACATGTTATGCAGTGAAACTTGATTTCAGCTACACAAATAATATTGTTGAATACGAAGCTTTGCTTTTGGGGCTTCGGAAGTTAAAGGCAATGGGGATAAGAAGGGCGGTTCTTAAAACCGATTCCCAAGTTATTTCTGGGCATATTGACAAGAGTTGTAGAGCAAGAGATCCGAAGCTTGAAAAATACTTGGATACAGTTCGAAGGCTTGAAGCTTCTTTTGAAGGGTTTTCTGTCAAGAACATTCCACGAGGAGAAAATGAGCACGTTGATCTATTAGCCAAATCAGCGGCACAGGGGCTGCCTTTACCTTCGGAAGTATTCTTTGAGACAATAAGAGCACCTTCGGTGGAACTTTTTGAAAGAGCACTGCTCAATATATCCCCTGTTCATAGTGAAGATTGGAGAACTGAGATTATATCCTTTCTCCAGGCAATTGTCTTTCAGATGATGAAGCTTATAATAAGAGAATAGAGGCAAGAGCCTGACCATATATAATAATAGAAGGGGAGTTATACAAATGTGGCAGAACCTCCCAAGTTATTGGGCCCACATGCACCTGTCCTTGTCTCAAAGACCTCAGACTGCTATGCATGTGCACCAGATAACTAAACAGGATCCGTCCGATTGCCCTAAGGACATCGGATAAACCACTTACAAACAGAACCGCGGGATTAAGTAACACAAATCAGACACACCAATATTTTTGCAGCGGAAATCTTATTACCAAATTTTACAAGTTACAAAATTTTTATATTATTTTATCTAAGTGATTACAAAAGTATAAGTTTGAAATATATGCTAGCTCAACTGACCATCCTCAGTAAGAAGATAAAGACGGGGTATACTTCTATAAGAAGGCCGAGCCCACCGGCACTTAACACCATCAACAGCAGCACAAGACTATAACCTGAAAGACAATAGGGAATAAAACCCTGAGTATGGAATTACTCAGCAAGACTTACCCAACTAAAGAAAAGACTCTCAAGAGTGTGCTGGATTTGGGAATCAAGGAGAGGCTTTAGCAAGAATCAACTTAGATACTTTTGCAGAAATAGCTTACTAAAGTGAATCCTTACTTTCAATGTTTTAACGCCAGATTAAATATTAATAGACTCTGTTTGCATCTAGTCTAATTTCACCATCTCATCCATACAACATCATTTTTATTCATAATGTTCACATCCTGACTTAGGTTGTAGGTCGGAGATCAAGTCTCCACTCTCCGGGGATATAACGGCGATCCGAATCAATTTACTCAGCTGAGGATCTCTAACCACACGACATATGTTCCTTGTAAACCTTGCATGTCTACCATTCCCACGGATCCTCCACTGCATGAACAGGTCCGCGCCACCCGAGAGCACACCACCCCTTTTAGGCGGTCCTTTGCCAGGAGGGTACGTGCCACTCTCGCCATCTCTCCACTCCCAGTGCACGATTGTCTTTTCATGTACAGAATAGTCGGGTTCAAGCTTACCATGTTGTAACACCCGGATTTTAGGGGTCCAAAACCCGGGCGCTAACATAATCACCAGGTGTGCTGGGACCAAGTCTCACACATATGATGAATCATGGCACAGGATCGAATGTCACATCTTTATATATAACAGGAGTTCTATACAAAATAAATAATTACATTATAAGGAGACAACGGTCCAGCAACCCAAAGTTGACTGGGAGACGACGGCCTAGACCTCTCGCGAACTCGTCACAGCATCCTCCAAGCGCTTCATCCTGCGGTACCTGTTCTTGACCTGTGGGGGGGGGGTGTGAGACAGCAAGAGTGAGCTCACATACGTTCATCGCTCAACAAGTTGTGGGGAATAATGTGCATGAACTCGCCAAAGGTGGGAGCTCACGTGAAGTGTAAGGCTTACCAAAGAGGATGGTTGAGGCTGAGCATTGCTTTTAAAGTTGGTCAAAGTTTTATTAGCAATTACTAGGTATAAGTAAATACCAACCCAATTAAGTAATAGAACAAAAGTAACAACATCACCTGCAATGCAATGCATATGACAAATTGAATTTAGTTCCATAATTAATCATGTGAGGGTCCGAGCCGCTCTTGACCGTGAGCACGGCTAGTATACTAGTTTTACACTCTGCAGAGGTTGCGCATCTTTACCCACAAGTCGTGTATCCCATGTCGCCAGGGTTTGCAAGGCCCTTAGACACTACCGAGGTGAATGGCTAGGGATCCACTACGAGGCCTTTACAAAGTTCCACTAGCTTCCGAAAACCCGCTACAGTTTATAGGAAGTTCCAATGCAGGAATCCCTTGCAGGACCGCCATCGCAGCAAAATCCTCCCGAGGGCCTCCCTACACTGACCACTCCCCTACTGCCCTTGCCCCTTTCGGGTAAGGTAGTCTTCCACTAGCTTTCCTAATTAATCAGCCAAGGGGTCCCATTCCTCCCTTGTGGTAGCACTGTTTTCCCGGGTGGTCGCTCCATGTTCCAATTAACATAATGATCTTATCATGAACAGTAATAATAAACATATAATAAAAGTGTGATCATGAATAATACACCTTCATACCCAAAACCACATAAAGCACTAGCAAGTACTACCCAAAAAGTTCAGTGGTAAACAAGGTATAAAGATAGACAAACTAGGGTAACCTATTGGGTCCCATTAAAATTAACCTATGCAGATCATTATGATTAATTAGAACATGAGTGGGTAAAAAGAAGTGATCAAGGGCACAACTTGCCTGGGACTTGAGATTCCAGGTACCAGGATGATCTTCAGATGACTCGTGGCCTCACCGCCAAACGTAACAATATAGACAAACATGGTATAGGCAAAAATTAACATTACACCAAACATGTAAGCAAATTATACAGTAAAAATCTATACATTAAAATGAGATCACAGGAACTGGAATCATTAAATTTGGAGTTATAGATTTCAAATTATGAATTTCCTAAGGTTTAATAGGATTAGATGAGAAATTAATTTTCTTACTATTTTCATGACAAAACAGAGACTCTAAGTGATAGGGAATAATATTACAAAATTTTAGAAAGTGGAATGGAGTGATTTGGACTAAAAATGGATTTTCTATGGATTAAATAAGTTCTAGGAATTGTTTTTATATTAAAAATCCATTTCTGAATTTATTTATTTGATTTTCATGAGCTCTGGACTGGGCGCAAGATTACTAGAGACATCAGGGGGCTAACACGCAAAATTTCCCAAGACTCAGGATTCCCCCGCACAGGACGGCGGGTTGATTTGTTATTTCCTCGGGGGTTCATACGCTAAACTGTCTGGGCGAAGGGGTATTCCTCAATCTGGGCCGTGAGATCTAAGATGGACGGACGTGATTAGATCTAATCTTTACTGAATCGGTATATGACTGGGATCATCGATCTCGAGATCGATGGCTGAGAGGCAGCCCAGGCCCAAAACCCTGTTGTGCCCTTCATCATCCATGCAATGGCCCAGATCACTCATGTGAAAGGGGGTACGCAGCCAGCTAATCTTCACCGTTCAATCCCAGATCGATGGTAATCGAGTTATCTTCTTTCCCCAGACACAGATTACGGCGGAGGAACACCAACTGTGGCAGCGCCATGGTCGAACTACGCCATCCATCAATTCCTAGCCCTACGCTTCGATCTGAGATATGCTATACATAGACGATACATAGGCGAACTAGATGAGGGCTTCCTTACCATTGCTCATGCGGCACAGGTCCTCGCCCATGGCGACAGGCGACACGGCAGTGGCGAGGAAATTCCGATGAACAATTTCCGTTGCCCCAATGGTCGATCCATTCCACCGAGCCCACGGTTAACACCACCACCCACCCGCGACACTCCCCGGACAACCGCCCGTGGCCGAGTGGTGGCGCACAGTCGACCACAAGTCATGGCGGATCTGTCCAGCCCCGCCATGGCGCACACCGGAGGTCCTTGAAGATGGGACTAGAGCGATCGTGGCTCAGGTTTTATAGCCCAGAGGCGGAGTCCGATACAGAAGCCCAACTTCGTATCGAACCGCCCGAAACGCGCGCACATCGATCACGGCGGAGACCGTGGCCTTCGCTTGAGTTTGTTATGGAGTCCGATCGGGGGAAGAAGGAGAAACTGGCCAAACGGACCCACCAGGAAGTGGCACCGGGTGCGCGCGTAGAGAGCCTGAAGGGCGGGCCCCACCAGCCAGCGAGTGTAGCGCGCGTTGGCCCAGGGAAGGTGGTGAACGCGCGGTTGCGTGAGGCTGCGGCTGCGCGGCGATAGCTGGGCCAGCCAGAAGGCTTAGCTGGGCCAAGGGTGTGGAAATCGGCCTAGGTGCAGGTTTCTTTCTTTTCTTTTCTTCTTTGTTTTATTTTTTTTTATTGCAAATTGAATTAAATTTTGAATCTGAGTTTGAATTGCCATTTCAAACAAAGTGCAGAATAAGAATCCATTATGATGCAATTAATATACTTTTATAATTTATTCCATTTAGACAAATGCTCTCAAATATATACCTTTCAACATGAATAATCATATAAAGTATTTCACCACCCATTTAATAGTTTAACTACATAGCCAAAATTCTGTATTTATCATAGTATATCTCTCTTCCATCTTTTGCATTTTCAAACCCAAATTTCAATCTAGGGCTAATTCCTATTATCATCTTCTTTGTTGAATTCCTACTAATATTATTTAAATGCACAAGAAAACAAAAACTCCAACACAATGCATAGAGTGTTTTATTAGATATTTGTTCTCTTAAATAAGGATATTCCCATATTGAAATGAGATATGGCAAAATATTCCAAGGAAATCACTCACTTTATATTATTTACATTTTGAGTATTACAAATCCTACCCTCCTTAAAAATAATCTCGTCCCCGAGATTAGTAAGGAAGAGGATATAGGAAGAATGGTTTTCAATTTAGCTTTTAGTTTCTAATTAGTGCAAAAATCAAGAGTCTCTCATTTTTTTGTTAGTTAGTGACTAGGAGAGCATGGGTATCTAACCACTCAATATGAGGGATAAAGGATGGATAGGTTGGGGTAAGAAGGATTATGGCCAAGAAAAAGACTTTATCCAAAATGTTTAAGTCCTGATTTATCTCGAGATTCGCTTTGACTGTTATATCCTTCCTTGTCGATGTTGATCTTTTCCTTTCTTTCGGTCTTGGTGTCTCCATCCGAGCTAGGAAGATATAGTTAAGACGGCTGGGGTGTATGGGTAGGACAAAATCTTGTTTATCAATAGGTTAGCATAGATGGATTGTGCAACCTATTGGCAGTGTATGGCTGAGTTGATCTAAAGTACTAACTTAGGCCCAAAACATATTTCACCAACATTAACTAACCTATGTATGTAACTTACTTTTAGATTAGATCAGATTAGGTTAGATGGGATCTAGATTAGATTGGTAGGACTAGTTTGACTAGATAAGATCTAATTAATTTGCATTAGATCATGGTTGATAAACTAGGGTGGATAAGTATGCCTATTAGGATAAGATGGATCCATAAAGATAAGATAAAATCTTTTGAGGTCAGTTAGATCTATTAGGATGAGATAAAATCTTTTCAAGATAAGATGAGTATCTTTTAAGATGAGATGGATCTATTAAGATAAGGGAGAATCTAAGATGAATTGGTTAGGATGAGATCTTTTAGGATAAGATAAATCTCTTAAGCTAGATATGTTCCAATGGGGATAATCTAGGTTGTCTAGTTATTTTATAAATATATTTTTATACCTATGTGTATATGCAGATGCAATTGTGGACATTACTCCACAACTCATCACACTCAAACAAAGATCCAAATCAGACAGATATCATATGAACAAACATTCAAATACATAGACACTTATAAAAATAGTTTTGTTTTTGTTTCTAGGATTAGGTCTCCTATTCCTAAAGTCACTTTAGGCACAGGATTTCAAAGTGTAAAAATCCACATTTGTCTTGTAGAAGATAAGAATAATCAGAGTAAGCGGAAATGGATGAGAAAAGATTAAGAAAAGTTTAGAAAAGAATCAGAGTAGCCAAGGTAAGTAAGTATTGGTTGTCCAGTTCTATCTAGGTTTCGTCCTACAGTCAACATTCCTCTGATACCACTTCTGTAACACCCGGATTTTAGGGGTCCAAAACCCGGGCGCTAACATAATCACCAGGTGTGCTGGGACCAAGTCTCACACATATGATGAATTATGGCACAGGATCGAATGTCACATCTTTATATATAACAGGAGTTCTATACAAAATAAATAATTACATTATAAGGAGACAACGGTCCAGCAACCCAAAGTTGACTGGGAGACGACGGCCTAGACCTCTCGCGAACTCGTCACAGCATCCTCCAAGCGCTTCATCCTGCGGTACCTGTTCTTGACCTGTGGGGGGGGGTGTGAGACAGCAAGAGTGAGCTCACATACGTTCATCGCTCAACAAGTTGTGGGGAATAATGTGCATGAACTCGCCAAAGGTGGGAGCTCACGTGAAGTGTAAGGCTTACCAAAGAGGATGGTTGAGGCTGAGCATTGCTTTTAAAGTTGGTCAAAGTTTTATTAGCAATTACTAGGTATAAGTAAATACCAACCCAATTAAGTAATAGAACAAAAGTAACAACATCACCTGCAATGCAATGCATATGACAAATTGAATTTAGTTCCATAATTAATCATGTGAGGGTCCGAGCCGCTCTTGACCGTGAGCACGGCTAGTATACTAGTTTTACACTCTGCAGAGGTTGCGCATCTTTACCCACAAGTCGTGTATCCCATGTCGCCAGGGTTTGCAAGGCCCTTAGACACTACCGAGGTGAATGGCTAGGGATCCACTACGAGGCCTTTACAAAGTTCCACTAGCTTCCGAAAACCCGCTACAGTTTATAGGAAGTTCCAATGCAGGAATCCCTTGCAGGACCGCCATCGCAGCAAAATCCTCCCGAGGGCCTCCCTACACTGACCACTCCCCTACTGCCCTTGCCCCTTTCGGGTAAGGTAGTCTTCCACTAGCTTTCCTAATTAATCAGCCAAGGGGTCCCATTCCTCCCTTGTGGTAGCACTGTTTTCCCGGGTGGTCGCTCCATGTTCCAATTAACATAATGATCTTATCATGAACAGTAATAATAAACATATAATAAAAGTGTGATCATGAATAATACACCTTCATACCCAAAACCACATAAAGCACTAGCAAGTACTACCCAAAAAGTTCAGTGGTAAACAAGGTATAAAGATAGACAAACTAGGGTAACCTATTGGGTCCCATCAAAATTAACCTATGCAGATCATTATGATTAATTAGAACATGAGTGGGTAAAAAGAAGTGATCAAGGGCACAACTTGCCTGGGACTTGAGATTCCAGGTACCAGGATGATCTTCAGATGACTCGTGGCCTCACCGCCAAACGTAACAATATAGACAAACATGGTATAGGCAAAAATTAACATTACACCAAACATGTAAGCAAATTATACAGTAAAAATCTATACATTAAAATGAGATCACAGGAACTGGAATCATTAAATTTGGAGTTATAGATTTCAAATTATGAATTTCCTAAGGTTTAATAGGATTAGATGAGAAATTAATTTTCTTACTATTTTCATGACAAAACAGAGACTCTAAGTGATAGGGAATAATATTACAAAATTTTAGAAAGTGGAATGGAGTGATTTGGACTAAAAATGGATTTTCTATGGATTAAATAAGTTCTAGGAATTGTTTTTATATTAAAAATCCATTTCTGAATTTATTTATTTGATTTTCATGAGCTCTGGACTGGGCGCAAGATTACTAGAGACATCAGGGGGCTAACACGCAAAATTTCCCAAGACTCAGGATTCCCCCGCACAGGACGGCGGGTTGATTTGTTATTTCCTCGGGGGTTCATACGCTAAACTGTCTGGGCGAAGGGGTATTCCTCAATCTGGGCCGTGAGATCTAAGATGGACGGACGTGATTAGATCTAATCTTTACTGAATCGGTATATGACTGGGATCATCGATCTCGAGATCGATGGCTGAGAGGCAGCCCAGGCCCAAAACCCTGTTGTGCCCTTCATCATCCATGCAATGGCCCAGATCACTCATGCGAAAGGGGGTACGCAGCCAGCTAATCTTCACCGTTCAATCCCAGATCGATGGTAATCGAGTTATCTTCTTTCCCCAGACACGGATTACGGCGGAGGAACACCAACTGTGGCAGCGCCATGGTCGAACTACGCCATCCATCAATTCCTAGCCCTACGCTTCGATCTGAGATATGCTATACATAGACGATACATAGGCGAACTAGATGAGGGCTTCCTTACCATTGCTCATGCAGCACAGGTCCTCGCCCATGGCGACAGGCGACACGGCAGTGGCGAGGAAATTCCGATGAACAATTTCCGTTGCCCCAATGGTCGATCCATTCCACCGAGCCCACGGTCAACACCACCACCCACCCGCGACACTCCCCGGACAACCGCCCGTGGCCGAGTGGTGGCGCACAGTCGACCACAAGTCATGGCGGATCTGTCCAGCCCCGCCATGGCGCACACCGGAGGTCCTTGAAGATGGGACTAGAGCGATCGTGGCTCAGGTTTTATAGCCCAGAGGCGGAGTCCGATACAGAAGCCCAACTTCGTATCGAACCGCCCGAAACGCGCGCACATCGATCACGGCGGAGACCGCGGCCTTCGCTTGAGTTTGTTATGGAGTCCGATCGGGGGAAGAAGGAGAAACTGGCCAAACGGACCCACCAGGAAGTGGCACCGGGTGCGCGCGTAGAGAGCTTGAAGGGCGGGCCCCACCAGCCAGCGAGTGTAGCGCGCGTTGGCCCAGGGAAGGTGGTGAACGCGCGGTTGCGTGAGGCTGCGGCTGCGCGGCGATAGCTGGGCCAGCCAGAAGGCTTAGCTGGGCCAAGGGTGTGGAAATCGGCCTAGGTGCAGGTTTCTTTCTTTTCTTTTCTTCTTTGTTTTATTTTTTTTTATTGCAAATTGAATTAAATTTTGAATCTGAGTTTGAATTGCCATTTCAAACAAAGTGCAGAATAAGAATCCATTATGATGCAATTAATATACTTTTATAATTTATTCCATTTAGACAAATGCTCTCAAATATATACCTTTCAACATGAATAATCATATAAAGTATTTCACCACCCATTTAATAGTTTAACTACATAGCCAAAATTCTGTATTTATCATAGTATATCTCTCTTCCATCTTTTGCATTTTCAAACCCAAATTTCAATCTAGGGCTAATTCCTATTATCATCTTCTTTGTTGAATTCCTACTAATATTATTTAAATGCACAAGAAAACAAAAACTCCAACACAATGCATAGAGTGTTTTATTAGATATTTGTTCTCTTAAATAAGGATATTCCCATATTGAAATGAGATATGGCAAAATATTCCAAGGAAATCACTCACTTTATATTATTTACATTTTGAGTATTACAAATCCTACCCTCCTTAAAAATAATCTCGTCCCCGAGATTAGTAAGGAAGAGGATATAGGAAGAATGGTTTTCAATTTAGCTTTTAGTTTCTAATTAGTGCAAAAATCAAGAGTCTCTCATTTTTTTGTTAGTTAGTGACTAGGAGAGCATGGGTATCTAACCACTCAATATGAGGGATAAAGGATGGATAGGTTGGGGTAAGAAGGATTATGGCCAAGAAAAAGACTTTATCCAAAATGTTTAAGTCCTGATTTATCTCGAGATTCGCTTTGACTGTTATATCCTTCCTTGTCGATGTTGATCTTTTCCTTTCTTTCGGTCTTGGTGTCTCCATCCGAGCTAGGAAGATATAGTTAAGACGGCTGGGGTGTATGGGTAGGACAAAATCTTGTTTATCAATAGGTTAGCATAGATGGATTGTGCAACCTATTGGCAGTGTATGGCTGAGTTGATCTAAAGTACTAACTTAGGCCCAAAACATATTTCACCAACATTAACTAACCTATGTATGTAACTTACTTTTAGATTAGATCAGATTAGGTTAGATGGGATCTAGATTAGATTGGTAGGACTAGTTTGACTAGATAAGATCTAATTAATTTGCATTAGATCATGGTTGATAAACTAGGGTGGATAAGTATGCCTATTAGGATAAGATGGATCCATAAAGATAAGATAAAATCTTTTGAGGTCAGTTAGATCTATTAGGATGAGATAAAATCTTTTCAAGATAAGATGAGTATCTTTTAAGATGAGATGGATCTATTAAGATAAGGGAGAATCTAAGATGAATTGGTTAGGATGAGATCTTTTAGGATAAGATAAATCTCTTAAGCTAGATATGTTCCAATGGGGATAATCTAGGTTGTCTAGTTATTTTATAAATATATTTTTATACCTATGTGTATATGCAGATGCAATTGTGGACATTACTCCACAACTCATCACACTCAAACAAAGATCCAAATCAGACAGATATCATATGAACAAACATTCAAATACATAGACACTTATAAAAATAGTTTTGTTTTTGTTTCTAGGATTAGGTCTCCTATTCCTAAAGTCACTTTAGGCACAGGATTTCAAAGTGTAAAAATCCACATTTGTCTTGTAGAAGATAAGAATAATCAGAGTAAGCGGAAATGGATGAGAAAAGATTAAGAAAAGTTTAGAAAAGAATCAGAGTAGCCAAGGTAAGTAAGTATTGGTTGTCCAGTTCTATCTAGGTTTCGTCCTACAGTCAACATTCCTCTGATACCACTTCTGTAACACCCGGATTTTAGGGGTCCAAAACCCGGGCGCTAACATAATCACCAGGTGTGCTGGGACCAAGTCTCACACATATGATGAATCATGGCACAGGATCGAATGTCACATCTTTATATATAACAGGAGTTCTATACAAAATAAATAATTACATTATAAGGAGACAACGTTCCAGCAACCCAAAGTTGACTGGGAGACGACGGCCTAGACCTCTCACGAACTCGTCACAGCATCCTCCAAGCGCTTCATCCTGCGGTACCTGTTCTTGACCTGTGGGGGGGGGTGTGAGACAGCAAGAGTGAGCTCACATACGTTCATCGCTCAACAAGTTGTGGGGAATAATATGCATGAACTCGCCAAAGGTGGGAGCTCACGTGAAGTGTAAGGCTTACCAAAGAGGATGGTTGAGGCTGAGCATTGCTTTTAAAGTTGGTCAAAGTTTTATTAGCAATTACTAGGTATAAGTAAATACCAACCCAATTAAGTAATAGAACAAAAGTAACAACATCACCTGCAATGCAATGCATATGACAAATTGAATTTAGTTCCATAATTAATCATGTGAGGGTCCGAGCCGCTCTTGACCGTGAGCACGGCTAGTATACTAGTTTTACACTCTGCAGAGGTTGCGCATCTTTACCCACAAGTCGTGTATCCCATGTCGCCAGGGTTTGCAAGGCCCTTAGACACTACCGAGGTGAATGGCTAGGGATCCACTACGAGGCCTTTACAAAGTTCCACTAGCTTCCGAAAACCCGCTACAGTTTATAGGAAGTTCCAATGCAGGAATCCCTTGCAGGACCGCCATCGCAGCAAAATCCTCCCGAGGGCCTCCCTACACTGACCACTCCCCTACTGCCCTTGCCCCTTTCGGGTAAGGTAGTCTTCCACTAGCTTTCCTAATTAATCAGCCAAGGGGTCCCATTCCTCCCTTGTGGTAGCACTGTTTTCCCGGGTGGTCGCTCCATGTTCCAATTAACATAATGATCTTATCATGAACAGTAATAATAAACATATAATAAAAGTGTGATCATGAATAATACACCTTCATACCCAAAACCACATAAAGCACTAGCAAGTACTACCCAAAAAGTTCAGTGGTAAACAAGGTATAAAGATAGACAAACTAGGGTAACCTATTGGGTCCCATCAAAATTAACCTATGCAGATCATTTTGATTAATTAGAACATGAGTGGGTAAAAAGAAGTGATCAAGGGCACAACTTGCCTGGGACTTGAGATTCCAGGTACCAGGATGATCTTCAGATGACTCGTGGCCTCACCGCCAAACGTAACAATATAGACAAACATGGTATAGGCAAAAATTAACATTACACCAAACATGTAAGCAAATTATACAGTAAAAATCTATACATTAAAATGAGATCACAGGAACTGGAATCATTAAATTTGGAGTTATAGATTTCAAATTATGAATTTCCTAAGGTTTAATAGGATTAGATGAGAAATTAATTTTCTTACTATTTTCATGACAAAACAGAGACTCTAAGTGATAGGGAATAATATTACAAAATTTTAGAAAGTGGAATGGAGTGATTTGGACTAAAAATGGATTTTCTATGGATTAAATAAGTTCTAGGAATTGTTTTTATATTAAAAATCCATTTCTGAATTTATTTATTTGATTTTCATGAGCTCTGGACTGGGCGCAAGATTACTAGAGACATCAGGGGGCTAACACGCAAAATTTCCCAAGACTCAGGATTCCCCCGCACAGGACGGCGGGTTGATTTGTTATTTCCTCGGGGGTTCATACGCTAAACTGTCTGGGCGAAGGGGTATTCCTCAATCTGGGCCGTGAGATCTAAGATGGACGGACGTGATTAGATCTAATCTTTACTGAATCGGTATATGACTGGGATCATCGATCTCGAGATCGATGGCTGAGAGGCAGCCCAGGCCCAAAACCCTGTTGTGCCCTTCATCATCCATGCAATGGCCCAGATCACTCATGCGAAAGGGGGTACGCTGCCAGCTAATCTTCACCGTTCAATCCCAGATCGATGGTAATCGAGTTATCTTCTTTCCCCAGACACGGATTACGGCGGAGGAACACCAACTGTGGCAGCGCCATGGTCGAACTACGCCATCCATCAATTCCTAGCCCTACGCTTCGATCTGAGATATGCTATACATAGACGATACATAGGCGAACTAGATGAGGGCTTCCTTACCATTGCTCATGCGGCACAGGTCCTCGCCCATGGCGACAGGCGACACGGCAGTGGCGAGGAAATTCCGATGAACAATTTCCGTTGCCCCAATGGTCGATCCATTCCACCGAGCCCACGGTCGACACCACCACCCACCCGCGACACTCCCCGGACAACCGCCCGTGGCCGAGTGGTGGCGCACAGTCGACCACAAGTCATGGCGGATCTGTCCAGCCCCGCCATGGCGCACACCGGAGGTCCTTGAAGATGGGACTAGAGCGATCGTGGCTCAGGTTTTATAGCCCAGAGGCGGAGTCCGATACAGAAGCCCAACTTCGTATCGAACCGCCCGAAACGCGCGCACATCGATCACGGCGGAGACCGCGGCCTTCGCTTGAGTTTGTTATGGAGTCCGATCGGGGGAAGAAGGAGAAACTGGCCAAACGGACCCACCAGGAAGTGGCACCGGGTGCGCGCGTAGAGAGCCTGAAGGGCGGGCCCCACCAGCCAGCGAGTGTAGCGCGCGTTGGCCCAGGGAAGGTGGTGAACGCGCGGTTGCGTGAGGCTGCGGCTGCGCGGCGATAGCTGGGCCAGCCAGAAGGCTTAGCTGGGCCAAGGGTGTGGAAATCGGCCTAGGTGCAGGTTTCTTTCTTTTCTTTTCTTCTTTGTTTTATTTTCTGTTTTTTTATTGCAAATTGAATTAAATTTTGAATCTGAGTTTGAATTGCCATTTCAAACAAAGTGTAGAATAAGAATCCATTATGATGCAATTAATATACTTTTATAATTTATTCCATTTAGACAAATGCTCTCAAATATATACCTTTCAACATGAATAATCATATAAAGTATTTCACCACCCATTTAATAGTTTAACTACATAGCCAAAATTCTGTATTTATCATAGTATATCTCTCTTCCATCTTTTGCATTTTCAAACCCAAATTTCAATCTAGGGCTAATTCCTATTATCATCTTCTTTGTTGAATTCCTACTAATATTATTTAAATGCACAAGAAAACAAAAACTCCAACACAATGCATAGAGTGTTTTATTAGATATTTGTTCTCTTAAATAAGGATATTCCCATATTGAAATGAGATATGGCAAAATATTCCAAGGAAATCACTCACTTTATATTATTTACATTTTGAGTATTACACACGTCCCATTTCCAGGGCATGTGGCTAGTTAAGATAGTCCTTGATCAACAGGCCAACATACGCATCCAATCCTTAACTAACCTGGGTAGAACATCACCTGTTCCTAGCCCAAGTCCCGATTTAAGTACTTCCATCCTTAGGATTGTTTATGTTCCTAGGATGAAAAGAGCATCACAGGGAACTTTGCAGTAAGATCCCACCACGCTCTCAATGAAAATATTCTTGCAGGTAGAAGCCATCTTTCCTTAGGATAACCCCTAAGCTAGGCCTTAATGCAAAAGACAACCTCTATCCACAAGATCTGAGCAGGGCTAAGCATTTTTGTAAATCAGATTTTGATACTTCCCCAGAAGTATCTATAAAGGTATGGATATCAAGAAGGCAATGCATCAAAGGGTTCCAAGCAACTCCTATAAACCTAATGCACATGTCACTAGACTTAAAGTGTGCAAATTTTTTTAAAAAAATACAAGGAAGGGGTTGCATGCACCAGGCTTGCCTGGAATAAACACTACGTTAGTGTTTGTTAGATGACGTCCACTTGGCGACCATCCTTTGCGTTGGTAATTGTTCAGTCTGTCCATCTTCAGGTTGATCCACCAGCATCACCTTGTGGAGAAGGCCACGCTTAACATCATCTTGTGGTCGACTGGGCTCTGGTCCTCCGCATTACACGATTAATTAACGTACCTAAATGAAATGCATAATGCACATGAATGAATATGAACAAGAATAGCGTACGACTAATTATTGCTACACCGAAGAGGATAAAACACGCATAGCAAGACGTTGCCAACGCTAATATGTAAACACTCGATATTTTTGACTTTTTAAGACAACGATCAAGAACTTCCAGTTAATCAGATCCAACTTAGACATCAAGCAACAATACTATAAATACACGATATGTTACCTTTAATTAAAGTATAACATGGAGAGTCTAATAAAACTCCGACTCACTATTACCGGACACCCATGACTCAGACTAAGAATAGAAACCATTCAATTAGCTTTTAGAATTACTATTTTCGGTTTAACTAAAATCAATTTGCCGACGCTACTAGCTTCCAAACTATTCGAGCAGCGATAAGCATTCACCCAGAACTAATAACCTAAACAGACCACATAAACGTAATAGCTACTAAAGCAAAGTATCAGCTTCATCATGTAGTAAAGATTCTCACAAGCAACACTAAAAACACTACTAGCTCGACAATTTAAAACACTAATTTATCAACCTAAATGCTTCAAGCATTTGTATATCCTCTACCGCGATGTTTCTCGGATTTCAACTAAAATCGGCTCACCGTCGCTACTTATTTCCAAATAATTTGGACTACAACAAACATTTATCCAAGACTATCGACTTAACTGATCAATATTCGACTATGGCACTTAGCCGATTAACGACATAAATACGACATTATTAAAGCAAATTACCACTTCACTACTAGCACTCAAATAGAAACTGTCGGCTAGCTGATTAAAATCACAAACCTATCCTTCACACTACAAATTGACAAATACTAGACGATGCGATTAATTCCACACGTATCACTCTTGCTAAAAATACGAGAATTATCGCAACCTACATATCTATCAATCCATTCATTAAAACAAAATAATAGGAGTAGTGAATCAGCTTACCTAAAACTAGATTGGAATTCGCTGAAACGACGACGAGACAGAGACCTCTAGGGTCTAGCGTGACAGGTAGCTTCAGAGTTCAACGTAGGTAGCGTGCAATTGGAAGATAGATCGTCGGGGTCAACGAGCATAACGTGGACACTGCGGGTATTGACGACGAGAAGCAAGGGGGCTGCTGCAAGGTTGAGCGCGATGGGGAGGGTACTGCAAAAATTAGCACGCAGCGATGGTGTAGGTACTGGCGACGTGCTGCACTAACGACATAGGACTCGACGAGAACTGATGAAATATTCAACGACGAGAACGAGCAGCTAGGCGAGCGTCTGAGCGCGAGGGAAGGTATGTCCGGCGAGCAAACCGAAGCGAGTAGCAGAGAATGGATCCGGCGAGGCCAGCCATGGCGAGCAGACGAGGAAGATGGCTGACAAGCACCGGCGGCTGGAGAGGGCGTCGGCAACCAGGAAGCGGCGCAGGGACTGACCGGTGGCCATGGGCGAGCGGCAGCAGGGAGGTGCGCGCGTGGAAGCAGCTGGTGCCCATGTGCCATGGCAAATGGAAACAAAGTCACGCTGGGCTTGCATCCTTGCCATAATATCACATGAAGATATTACGTGAAGGAATGAGATAAGACTAACGGATAGCTTCAGCAGGGCGGTGAAGAGATAAGACTGAAAAAAATATCTTCGGTAGGAGATCAGACCGTCGGCCACATGAAGATGAGGCTAAAAGCCATCTGTGAGAAAATGAAAACAGATTTTTCTTCATGTCACGTGATGTTATTCAAAACGAGAATATAATTATTAACAAAACATAAATCTAAACACTAGAGTTATAATTTGAGAGAGGTAGAAATGAGCCAGACCGAATTAATATTGACGCTGATATCTGGACAATGTTTAACTTGGAAAATATTTTTGGATCCAGATAAATTTCTACCAATTATTAATATCCGATCATTTAGATTTGTTCAAGCAGAATATAAATAGATCGAATTAAAACGACATTTGGGTTACGCATATTATTTACTTGAACTTCGAAATATGGCACCAAATCTGCTAACAATTGCTTTGATTTTGGTTAGTTCAGGTTCATTTTATTTAAACAGACTGCCCTTATTAATGTCTATCGAATTCGTAGAGACCGCTCGAACAAGAGCGAAATACTTAGGTGATCTTTCCAATTAGCCTTAATTGATAAATTTTAAACTAGTACCAGTCCACGTCATTATCTTCGATGTTTTAGAGTGCACTAGATTTGATTTAATTCGAAACCGGAAAATTTTATCCGCAGTCTGAATAGGGAAACAGATTAATTATGAATACTCAATATTAGCTCTAATTATCTCGATCCAATTTAATTTTGCGTTACTACTTTTGTCGTTGAGTTCTTAATTAATTTGCTCGGGACAAAATCACACGGCTGATTTGAGCTTTCCAAATTCATATTCGCGCGAGTGATGTATTTTAAATAATCACCGGACACATCGATTTTCGGAACAATGATGTTCCGAACATCAAGAAAATTTAGGAAGAGCCCGGATAGATAAAAACGATGTCGAACTCGTGACAGACGAAACAGATGCGATATTAAAATCGCGATAGACGAAGATAATTAAAATTTAGCATCTGTTTTATCCACTGATATTACGTGCTTAGATCCATACTCGTTGTCGAGCAGAATATAAACACCAGGGGTGTTACAGCCCTCCCCCCTTAAAAGAATCTTGTCCCGAGATTCGGAGCAAAAGACTATTAAGAGTAGAGAAGCATGTAACCCATGTCCATATCAGTGGTAATCAGAAGACAGTTTCACGCAAAGGCAAGTGTCTTAGGATGAGGTTTCTCTAGTGGACATAGCATGTATTACCACAAGCTAAATTAGATATGTCCACCAATAGAGACGATATCTGCTAGAGGAACACATAAGGTTCCATGTATGCAGTTTGCCTTTTCTGATGACACTGTACTATCTAAGTCTGTTGAGCGAGCGGTAGATATACGACTTTACCCAAACAGAATCAGATGCAACATCTTGGGTAAAACACACAGAATGAGGTTTACCAACAAGTGGTCACAATAAATTCATAGCACTGGGGACGGGTGTGGATGTCGAATACTGTCGCGGTTAACATATGGCTAACCCGAGAATTCAAGTCCACGAAAGATGGTATAGATTCGAGAGAATCACCAGCAAAGGGATCTGTAGATGCAGACTTTGCAACTAGTCCATTTTATCGAGCACTAAGCATGACTCAACCCAATCACTCATGCGGGAAAAGCACACGTGCGGCGATCGAGGCACGACTAGAGCGATGATTAGGTGGTTATTCGTCGAATTAATCTCGATTCTTATAAGTGCTTTCTTCAGGGTGGGTTAAACCAAAGTGAGTTTAGACAACTCGACAAAATGACCTCTAAACTCAATCTTTGTTCATTGGGCAGTTACAAGTTAGTAAAACCAACTTGTTGAACTACTTTTGACATTGAGCAGGTCCTCTCAGTACCATCGGTAAGCCTAGGGTTGAGAGTTCACATTTGCAACCAAAAGGTCATGCATGTGGGTAGAAATCCATTTGGTCACGTTGTTCATCCGTTTCTTCATGCGAGATGAACTGACTTGGTTAGGGAATACATGGATTAAATAAGAGAGCGAATGAACAAACTCCTGCATCTCAAGAGTAGGGGAAACAGATCTCCATTTTGAGAGCTATTCAGTTGTCTCTCAACATTGAAAAGCTTCAAGGCTTCACCTTTACACACAAAGGATGCAAAGGGAACATGTATGTGTGAAGTCACAATCAAAGTCCAGGAAAAGAAACCACACATGAAAGTGGTATGCCCTTTTGATCCAACAGAGATAATAGATGTTGCTTGGTCACTTGACAAACAACATAGAAACTATTTCAAGGGAAGGTCCACGGAAGATAACACATCATTGTAGTTCCACAATGGATCATGGCTAGAGACCCTAATACAAGCATGCGCCAAGCAGCATAACCTTGCGTGTACATTCGCAAGGGGCTCTCAGTTTCACTACGGCACCACAAGTCGTTAATCGTGACACCATTACCGAACTGGCACTAATAATGAATCTCACGTAGCAAAAACAGATTGTGCCAAGATAACATATTGATATATATAGTCTCATAATGGATTACAACTACTAATTGTGATACCAGCGCGTGCCGAGCAGCACAACCATGTGTGTGCACACACAGAAGGCCCTCGGTTTCGTCACGGCACCACCGGTTTTAGCCATAACACCATTACCAGACATAACCAATAAGAAATCTTGCACAACACAAAATGAATTGAACGAGGGTGACAATATACAAAGAAATACTCCACCTGTAAAAATGGTTACAAGTAGAGAGCCAAATAGATTATGGCCCGATGAAATGAACAAGGCGTGGCCATAACCTAAAATAAATTGAGGAGGAAGTACGATGGGAGACTGTTATTTCAGCCTAAACATATTTTTTTGCCCATCATAGAGATTACAAGGTCGAGGATTAAGTTGATATGCCTTCGATAGATATGGGGAAACCAAAGGCATCAAACTCAAGAAAATGGTCGGACATGTCTTCTCTAGGTTAGTTTGATAAAAGCACATGGCGATCCTTAAGAAGAAACAAAACAAAATAAGGATATCAACTTGCACCAACCAAACAAGGACATGGTTTTGGAAGGAGATATAACTCATGATTCTCGTTTTAAGTCTGGGTACACTTTATGTCCAACGAAGAAGTTATCTAATCATTTATTTGCATGAGTTGGGTCATGGAATGATAATGGAAAATTCAAATTTGGGTCATGGTTCACTAAATAAGGACATAGCCTAGTTTTGGGTTTAGGCAAACAAACTACTAACCTTCTATCGGCACACCAAGCACAAGAGTTAACACATATAGCACCTAAACCTTTTACCTAAGAACAGAGGACAACTATTTCATCGAAGTTCATAATTCAACATTACACCACATTATCTACAATCACTGGTTACGGGAATAAAGATGAGAGAAGCATCTTGGGTGTATAGGTGACAAACATGATGCAACAATCAGGATGCATGCTCGTCTTATTCGTCCTCACTGATTTTGCCAATCTAATGTGGCAATATCGTTCTATCTCGGTGGCATACTTACGACTCTCATGGTATTTTGCTAGTCGTCAGCTACACATACGTTTTCGAGGTTAGTGTACCTGCAGAAAAATCCATTACAGCCTAATTCCCAATGATGCAGTTTACACATGACAGTTTATTACAGTTTATACTCCATATATTTCTATATGGAGACCAGCCCATCATTAAGCGCCGAGCCACGCATAGGCGTCGTTGCCACACTTTAACCATAAGGCAACCCATTATGGTAACTCACCTTCTTACCTGAGCGTAGGTGCGTCATTACAAGTACATTACACTTCTCAATATTCCCATGTCTGTATACCCATACACATTCATGGGGTACTGATTCTCAGAAAAGTAAATACTCCACATCGCAGCTTTCATATATACATATATGGAACATGTATATAATCAAGCGCTTTTTACACTCTTCCCTAGACCGACAGTTGTTCGGTCATGCTCTCACATCTCACCTTACCTTGAGCGTCGATCCATTCAAAACTGAATGGCCTCAAAAATAACAATACACATTATCGGCGTTTCGAGACCGGGGGGTCCCTAAGCCGACGAGTGAATGTCGCCGCGTGCCCCAGCCCAGATGGGTCGACGCGAGGCCGAGCGCGAAGGGGGGAAGTGAGGTGGCCGGAGATGGACGTGAGAGAGGTGGAAATCCCGCGGCCTTCATGTTCGTCCCGCGCCCAGGTCGGGTGCGCTTGCAGTAGGGGGTTACAAGCGTCCACGCGGGAGAGGGAAGCGAGCGGCCCCAAGAGAGCGCATGTCCCGTCCTCGTCCCCGCGCGGCCAACCTTCTCTAAGAGGGCCCTGGTCCTTCCTTTTATAGGCGTAAGGAGAGGATCCAGGTGTACAATGGGGGTGTAGTAGAGTGCTATGTGTCTAGCGGGGGAGAGCTAGCGCCCTAAGTACATGCCAATGTGGCAGCCGGAGAGATTTTGGCACCCAGCTGGTGTGATGTCGTGGCCGTCGGAGGAGCGACGGAGCCTGGCGGAGGGACAGCTGTCGGAGCGGTTGAGTCCTTGCTGACGTCCTCCTGCTTCCGTAAGAGAGCTGAGAGCCGTCGTCGTCGTCACAGAGCATGCGGGGCGCCATCATTGCCTATCCGGCGGAGCTAGCCAGATGGGACACCGGTCTTGTTCTCTGCGGCCCGAGTCAGCTCGGGGTAGGGTGATGATGGCGCTTCCTGTTGACATGGCTGGCCTGTGCCCTAGGTTGGGCAACGTGGAGGCTCCTCCGAAGCCGAGGTCGAGTCTGTCTTCCATGGACGAGGCCGAGTCCGAGCCCCTGGGTCGGGCGAGACGGAGGTCGTTCGGCAGATGCCAGGGCGGAGTCCGAGCCCTGGGGTCGGGCGAAGCGGAGTTCGTCGTCTTCTGGGGCTAAGCCCGAGTCCGAGCCATGGGGTCGGGCGAAGCGGAGTTCGTCGTCTTCTGGGGCTGAGCCCAAGTCCGAGCCCTGGGTCGGGCGGAGCGGAGTTCGCCGTCTTCCGGGACTTAGCCCGAGTCCGAGCCCTGGGTCGGGCGGAGCGGAGTTCACCGTCTTCCGGGACTTAGCCCGAGTCCGAGCCCTGGGTCGGGCGGAGCGGAGTTCGCCGTCTTCCAGGACTTAGCCCGAGTCCGAGCCCTGGGTCGGGCGGAGCGGAGTTCGCCGTCTTCCGGGACTTAGCCCGAGTCCGAGCCCTGGGTCGGGCGGAGCGGAGTTCGCCGTCTTCTGGGACTTAGCCCGAGTCCGAGCCCTGGGTCGGGCGGAGCTTCCTATGGTGCCTTTGGCAGGGCCTGACTGCCTGTCAGTCTCACTCTGTCAAGTGGCACTGCGGTCGGAGTGGCGCAGGCGGCGCTGTCCTTCTGCCAGGCCGGTCAGGTGGAGTGACGGCGGTCACTTCGGCTCTGCTGGGGGGCGCGCGTCAGGACAAAGGTGTCAGGTCACCTTTGCATTAAATGCTCCTACGACTTGGTCGGTCGGTGCGGCGATTTAGTCAGGGTTGCTTCTTAGCGAAGGCAGGGCCTCGAGCGAGCCGGAAATATGTCCGCCATTGGAGGGGGGCCTCGGGCGAGACGGAAATCCTCCGGGGTCGGCTGCCCTTGTCCGAGGCTAGGCTCGGGCGAGGCGTGATCGAGTCGCTCGAATGGACTGATCCCTGACTTAATCGCACCCATCAGGCCTTAGCAGCTTTATGCTGATGGGGGTTACCAGCTGAGAATTAGGAGTCTTGAGGGTACCCCTAATTATGGTCCCCGACAGTAGCCCCCGAGCCTCGAAGGGAGTGTTAGCACTCGCTTGGAGGCTTTCGTCGCACTTTTTTGCAAGGGGACCAGCCTTTCTCGGTTGCATTTTGTTCCGGTGGGTGCGCGCGAGCGCACCCGCCGGGTGTAGCCCCTGAGGCCTCGGAGGAGTGGTTTCACTCCTTCGAGGTCTTAATGCCTCGCGTAATGCTTCGGCTGGTCTGGTTGTTCCCTCATGCGAACTGGTCGTAGCCCGGGTGTACGGTCGGGGCCCAAGCTCTTGGGCTGGTATGTTGACGCTGTCAACGGTTCGGCCAGAGCCGGGTTTGCGAGAGCAGCCCCCGAGCCTCCGCACAGGGCGAGAGGGCGATCAGGGACAGACTCGGCTTTTTTACATACGCCCCTGCGTCGCCTTTCCGCAAGGAGGAGGGGGGAAAGCGCCATGTTACCCTCGATGGGCGCCGAACATGGTGTCTCCGGTGAGCTGCAAGCGGGTAATCCGAGTGGACGTCCGTGCCCCGTTCGTTAGGGGTCGGCTAGGGGCCCAGAGGCACGCCCAAAAGTACCTGCGGGTGATCTGCCGGACCCGGTCCCCTGGCGACGGGGTCCGAGGGCTCGATGCCTCCCTCTGATGGGATTCCGTTACAAGATCGCTCCCACTGGTCTCGGAAATGTCCTAGGGTACCTCGGGAGTGTAGCCCGAGCCTTGGTTATGTATCGAACGTACCCCTGGTCATCCCTCGCTCGGTGTCTGAGGCGACTGTGAACCCTTTGGGGGCCAGCCTTCGAATCCCTGATCAGTAATGGGCGCGGAGCCCGAGTAGCCTGAGGCGGCCGTGGAACCCTTCGGGGGGCCGGCCTTCGAACCTCTGACCAGTAGTGGGTGTAGGGCCCACGCGATCTGAGGCGGCTGTTGAAACCCTCGGGGGGCCAGCCTTCGAACCTCTGATCAGTAGGGAGGCTCGGAGCCTGGTTCCTTCACGGGGAAGGATCCTTTTCGGGGTATCCCCCTTTCCCGGTCCCTGTTGCAAGAGATAGAGAAAGAGGAAAAAAGGAAAAGGATACGAAATCGAACGACGTGGCGTACCTTTTTTGGCGCGGTTTTTACGGCGAAGGCGAAGCGTCGCCCGCTTCTCCTGCCAGAAGCGCCGTCTGTCCCTCCACGGAGTTAATGCGACGGGGCGAGTAGTTGGCAGGGCGACCGTTGCGCGTGCGCGAGCCGTTCGAGGAATGGCTATTTCGCTTCGCATTTTTTGAATCCCGCATCCGGTCCGGGCGGAACGTCGGAAACGGCCTCGCCTTGGTCTTTATATTCCTGGGAGAGGGTCCGGTGATGGTTCTTCGCTCTGCTTCCTGCCTCCTTCTTGGGTTTTCGCAACCCGAGAGACTTTAGCCAGAGAAGAGAAAACCGTCCTTCCAGCCCCTTGCGCCGCCATCCCTTCCGTCTGGTGATGGCCGACCGGGTGACCATCATCTCGCCGCGCGATCCATGGCCCTCTTCCACGGTGACGGCGAGCGATCTGGAGGATCTGGTCGGCGAGGGTTTGCTTCGCCCACTCACCGATGAGCAGCGACCGGAATGGATACCTCCCGTGGGCAGAGCCGCTCCATCCCCTCCACCGGGGTACGTCGTGAGCTTCGTCTCCTTCCACGAGCGGGGATTCGGTGTGCCAGCGGGCCGCTTTATGCGGGCGATCCTGTACCACTATGGGGTGGAGTTGCACAACCTCACCCCCAACTCCATCTCGCAGGCCGCTATCTTCGTAGCGGTGTGCGAGGGGTATTTGGGGATCGCCCCCCATTGGGATTTGTGGACCCATCTCTTTTTCGCGGAGCTTTTTGCCTCGCCGACGGGGGAGAGGAAGGTCCGCGCGGCGGTGCGGGCCGGCGGCTGCACCCTCCTGCTAAGGCAGTTGCGGGCGTCGCAGTATATTCCTGCCATCATCGCGTCCTCGAACAAGGGATGGCAGCGCCGGTGGTTCTACCTCCGGAATGACGGCGAGTTGCTTCCGCCGTTCTCCCAGCGAGTAGTCACCACCGCCACCGACGCTTGGCGCCACGGGACCCCGCACGAAAGACAGAAGAACCTCGAACCCCTTCTCCAGGCCTTGGAGGCGTTGCGGGAGGGGGGACTCACCGCTGCGGGAGTGATTGCCGCCATCCACCGTCGGAGGGTGCTTCCCTTGGCGGAGCGACGGCTGTCGCTTTGGGAAATGACCCCGAAGGCTGACTGGGAGGGCTCGCGGATGTCCCCTGATCCTCTTCCCTTCGACGCCCTCCAATGGCGGGTGTCGGCTGCGTTGGGGAAGCCGGACCTCCACGCCTTCTCCTAGCTTCTGATGCGCCCCAACCAGGGGTGCGTGACTCTGGTGAGTGTTCGCTCCCTCCTTCATACATCGGGTTGCTTCTGGTTCTTACGATCGGGTTTCCTTCCCCCCCTTCTTCAGGAGGTGGGGTGGCACAAGCCTTCCCTGCCACGGGTTCCGCAGGATGCGGTGGCCCGAGCAGCGTGGCGGGTCGCCGCGGAGGAGAAGAAGAGGAAGAAGGACGTGGGGAAGGCCCGGGCCCGTGAGCGGAGGCGGGCTCGAGACGCCTTGGAAAAGCGCCGTCGCCAGCAGGAGAGGGAGGGACTCCCGAGGGAGCCGTCACCGGAAACGCCCGACGACGACGACGACGATGATGATGATGAGGAGGAGGACGACATGGCCGCCCGCCTCGGCCTCAGCCCCGGCTTGGGGTGTGGCCAGGAGTCATCGAGCCAGCCCCCGAGCGGGCCGACATCGTCAGTGCCCGGAGTCGGGGCGTCGGGGTCCCAGCCCGAGGTACGAGGGCAACCCGAGAGGGCACCTGACCCCTCGGCTGGAGGAGCTGAGGTGACTCCGGGGGGCCAGGCCAGGGCGTCTGCTCTCCGAGAGCCGCCGCTCGCGCCAGCAGCGCATGGAGGTGACTCTCAAGTCACCATGACAGTGCCTGGGCAATCTGCTCCCTGGGTGTCCAAAGCAAGGGTGGCGCCGAAGTTGCCGCCGAAGCGGACCTCGGCGGCTGTTCCGGGAGCTGGGATCCAAGAGACTTCCCCCCAGGCGCGGTGGATCATGGCCCGGAGCGGGTAGGTATCTCGGAATGTCTTCGTCCTGGCTTTCCATTCATATGTCTCGGCCATGATTTTCCTTCTTCCTTCAGCAAGCGGAGCCATGGCCAGACCGACCTGGCACCCCGGAAGGCCCTTAAGACGGCGCCGGCCTGTGCGGCCAGCGCCGCTCCGGGCCTTGTCGTTCAGCCGACCCTCTCGCAAGGCGTCCTGCCGCAGGGGGCTCGGGTGGCACCTGTCGCTGTGGAGCAGGTTCCCGAGGCTAGCTCTTCTGCCGAGGCGGCCATCGTGATAGGGGAGGCGGGTGACGCTGGCGTGGTCCCGAGCCCACCTGACGTGCCGACCATGCCGGCGCCTGCCGCTACCGAAGTCGCCGCCGTCCCAGTCGGGGAGCGACTGGTTGCTGCCGGCGTCGAGACGGCTAATGCGTCGGCGCCCAGTGCCTCGGAAGAGGTGGGCGTGGAGGCGCGATCCATCCCGCCGGGCGGCAGCCTCATCGCTGTGCGGCGGAGCCCCGGGGCCCGGCGCCAGTTGCTCCGGTTTCGGACCCGCGAGGCCTCAGACCCTGTTTTCATTCTCGACGATGAACAGGAGGACCAGTCCTGGGATGAGCTCCGCGAGTGTGCTGAAGCAACGGTGGGGTCGCTCCGGTCGTCGCTGGAGGTTTTCTGCAGGGACGTCCCCAAAATCCTCCAGGTAACGGTTTCAGGCATACCTTTTCTTTTCTGTGAATGAGGCGTTCTTCGTAACGCCCCGTTTCCTTCCCCCAGGATCTGACGGATCGGAGCGCCGCCAAGTCGTCGTTCATCCGCCGCGAGGCCGATGTCTGGGGCTCGCTGCGATCCCTAAGGACCTCGCTCGCCGGGGCTACTGCACGCCTTTCTCAGCAGGATGCCAAGGTAGCGGACCTCCAGTTGCTCTGCACTGACCTGAGAGCCGAGGCGGCAGCGGCGCGCGCAGAGGTGCAACGGCAGCGGTCGGAGTTCGTCCAGGTCGTCGAGGAGCGGGACCAATCTCGGAGCCGGGCTGCCGAGGCCGAAACTCGGGCTGAAACCCTCGCGGCCGACTTAGTCGCAGCCCAGGTCGCGGCCTCGGAGCAACGTGCCCGAGCCGGAGGTACGCCTTGGCTGTCCTTGGTTCTTGTTCTTGTCTGTTTCCTCTACTTGTGTTTGAGATCTTTCTTCTGGCTGTTCGTAGAGCTCGAGTCCACCCTTGATGAGTCCGCCAAGGCTCTTGCCGAGGCGCTTGCCGGAGCTGCCGAGCAGCGGGAGGCCGATCTCGCGGCCATGTCCGAGGCCGTCTCGGACGTTTATCGGATCCTTGGCTCCGGCGACGTCCCTTCAGGAAGCTCCCCTCAAAGCCGCCTTCAAGCCTTGGGTGATCACGCGCGCGGCAGAGTCCGCGAGGCGCTACACCACGGCGTCAGGCGGGCCTTCGCCGTGCTCGCTTCCCACTACGTTGTGGACCTGGAGCGGGTTAGCGAGGGGTATTGTCTTCCTGACGAAGACAAAGCTGCCCTGGCAGAAGTTCAGCGGCTCGACGCAGTTGCCGCGGGTCCGAGCGCAGTGCTGGCGACCACCTTTGAGGCGGAGATCCTTCCCCCTGCGCCGTCACCGGAAGCTGAGATGGACCTTACCGAAGGCGGGGACGGAGCTGAAGGCGCGGCTCCTTCCCGAGGCGACGCCTAACTCTTGTTGGAACAGTTTCTGTTGGATGTGCGTGTGTCCTACTGCGGCCGCTGAGGCCTGAACACTTTGTTTTCATTGCATGAAGTCGCACTCTTCTTCCTTTTATTTTGCGTGTCCGGCTTAGCCTGTCAACAATAGGGTGGCTTCCCGAGTAGGGTCATTTTTCGTGGCGGGTGATGAGTGAGGTGTCCCTAACCCGGAGGCATAGGAGTTCCTCGGCTCAGTCGACCTTGCCATTTACATGCACCCACGTTCGCTCCTCGGGGCCCTGCTTCTGACATAGCCGGGAGAACGCAAAAGCCTTTTCGATCGAAAATTTTGGATGCGGAGAGGTACACCCAATCTTGACGCAGAGGGGTTCCCCCTTTTTAGCCCCCGAGGGAAGGTCGGGCTCTGCCGAGGCGAGGCCGATCCTCCCTTGACGACTGAGACTTGTGTGGGAGCGAGGAATACGAACAGCTTGAAAACATCTTAAGGGTAGAAGCGACGTAGCTGTCGGACGTTCCAAGCGTTGCCGTAGACCTCGCCCTGACCGCCAGCCAGCTTGTACGTTCCGGGCTCCAGAACGTCGGTGGTGACAAGCGGCCTTTCCCGGGGGTGCGTGCAGCCCCCGGGTACTCCCAGCAAGGGCTCGGGGTGCTGTGCGATGGTCGGGGTCTTCTCCTGGTTGGCTTCGATGCCCCGTTTGGAGATAACGAACTCCAAGACCATGCCCTAGGGCGCCCCGAGGACCCACCTTTCAGGGTTGAGCTTAACGCCTTTCGCTTCTTTTAGCTTGTGGATCTCCTAGCCTATCGCTCTGCGCTTCTCCCCGTTGAATCAGCGCAGAGGCTATTTGACGGGTCGGGCTCCGGCCCGAATATCCAACAAGTGCTCGGCGACATCCCTCGGTATGCCGGGCATGTCCGAGGGACTCCACGCAAAGACGTCGGCGTTTGCGCGGAGAAAGTCGACGAGCACTGCTTCCTATTTGGGGTCGAGCCCGGGACCGATCTGGATCTGCTTGGAGGCGTCGCCACTGGGGTCGAGGGGGACGACCTTAACCGTCTCCACTGGCTCGAAGTTGCCGGCATGACGCTTCACGTCTGGCACCTCTTTTGGAGAGGCTTTCCAGGTCGGCGATGAGGGCCTCGGACTAGGCGAGGGCCTCGGCGTACTCCACGCACTCCACGTCGCATTCGAACGCGTGTTTGTACGTGGGGCCGACGGTGATGACCCCGTTGGGGCCCGGCATCTTGAGCTTCAGGTAGGTGTAGTTGGGGACGGCCATGAACTTCGCGCAGCATGGCCTCCCCAGTACCGCGTGGTAGGTTCCTCGGAACCCGACCACCTCGAACGTCAGAGTCTCCCTTCGGAAGTTGGAGGGCGTTCCGAAGCAGACGGGAAGGTCGAGTCGCCCGAGGGGCTGGACGCGCTTCCCGGGAATGATCCCGTGGAAGGGCGCAGCGCCTGCTCGGACGGAGGACAGATCGACGCGCAGGAGCCTGAGGGTCTCGGCGTAGATGATGTTGAGGCTGCTGCCCCCGTCCATAAGGACCTTGGTGAGCCTGACGTCGCCGATGGCGGGGTCGACGACGAGCGGGTATTTCCCCGGGCTCGGCACGTGGTCGGGGTGATCGTCTTGGTCGAAGGTGATGGGCTTGTCAGACCAGTCTAGATAGACCGGCGCCGCCACCTTGACCGAGCAGACCTCCCGGTGCTCTTGCTTGCGGTGCCGAGCCGAGGCATTCGCCGCTTGCCCACCGTAGATCATGAAGCAGTCGCGGACCTCGGGGAACTCTCCTGCTTGGTGATCTTCCTTCTTGTCATCGTCGCGGGCCCTGCCACCCTCCGCGGGTGGCCCGGCCCTGTGGAAGTGGCGCCGAAGCATGACGCACTCCTCAAGGGTGTGCTTGACGGGCCCCTGATGATAGGGGCACGGCTCCTTGAGCATCTTGTCGAAGAGGTTGGCACCTCCGGGGGGCTTCCGAGGGTTCTTGTGCTCGGCGGCGGCGACAAGGTCCGCGTCGGCGGCGTCGCGTTTCGCTTGCGACTTCTTCTTGCCTTTCTTCTTGGCGCCGCGCTGAGTAGACGCCTCGGGAGCATCTTCCGGTGGGCGGCCCTGGGGATGCTTGTCCTTTCGGAAGATAGCCTCGACCGCTTCCTGGCCAGAGGCGAACTTGGTGGCGATGTCCATCAGCTCGCTCGCCCTGGTGGGGGTCTTGCGACCCAACTTGCTCACCAGGTCGCGGCAGGTGGTGCCGGCAAGGAACGCGCCGATGACATCCGAGTCGGTGATGTTGGGCAGCTCGGCGCGCTGCTTCGAGAATCGCCGGATGTAGTCCCGGAGAGACTCTCCCGGCTGCTGTCGGCAGCTTCGGAGGTCCCAGGAATTCCCGGGGCGCACATACGTGCCCTGGAAATTGTCGGTGAAGGCTTGGACCAGGTCATCCTAGTTGGAGATCTGCCCCAGAGGCAGGTCCTCCAACCAGGCGCGAGCTGTGTCGAAGAGGAATAGGGGGAGGTTGCGGATGATGAGGTTGTCGTCGTCCGTTCCACCCAGCTGGCAGGCCAGGCGGTAGTCCGCGAGCCACAATTCCGGTCTCGTTTCCCCCGAGTACTTTGTGATAGTAGTCGGGGGTCCGAACCGGGTCGGGAACGGTGCCCGCCGGATGGCCCGGCTGAAGGCCTGCGGACCGGGTGGTTCGGGCGAGGGACTCCGATCCTCCCCGCTGTCGTAGCGTCCCCCACACCTGGGGTGATAGCATCGGCGCACCCTCTCATCGAGGTGGGCCCGACAGTTGCGATGATGGTGCTCGTTGCCGAGGTGGCCCGGGGCCGCAGGCGCGGTGTTGCGCGTGCGCCCGGTGTAGACCGAGGCTTCCCGCATGAATCGGGAAGACGCGGCATGAGGTTCCGAGGGGTATCCTTGCCTTCGGGAGGCAGAGCTCTCGGCCCGTCGGACCGCAGCGCCTTCCAGGAGATTCTTGAACTCTCCTTGGATTCACCGACCCTCGGTGGTTGATGGCTCCGGCATTGCGCGGAGAAGCATCGCTGCTGCAGCCAGGTTCTGACCGACCCCACTGGATGCGGGTGGCGGCCTGACCCTGACGTCGTTGGAGACGCGGAGCTGGAGACCCTAGGGCAGGTGACGTATTTCTCCGGCCGGGGGTTGGCCCGCCCATGCCTGCCCGACGTCCCGGCGGATCTGCTCAAGCGCTCCTGCTCCCTCGTCGAGCCTGGCCTGCGCCCCGCGGACTTGCTCGAGCTGTGGGTCGTGACCCCCCGCCGGAACGGGGACCACAGCTAGCTCCCGCGGGATGTCAGCGCGGGGCACCGGCCTAGGGAGATCACCGTCCTCCGGCATGTCGAGATGATTGCCTTCGGAGGGACCCCCTAGATCGACGTGGAAACATTCGCGGCTTGGGCCGCAGTCCTCATCGTCGAGGCTGCGGCTACCGTCGGAACAGTCGGAGAGGCAGTAGTCACATGCGGTCATGAAGTCCCGCATGGCACTAGGGTTGCCAAGTCCAGAGAAATCCCAACAGATGCTGGGGTCATCGTCTTCCTCGGACCTGGAGGGCCCATAGGTCGAGACGTCCGTCAGCCGGTCCCAAGGCGACCGCGTGCGGAACCCCAGAGGGTTTGAATTCGCCTCTACGAGAGTGCCCGCCAAAGCAAGGTCGCTAGGCGGGTTGAGGCTGAATCTAAATGACGTAGGATGGGAATCGATCGGTACCTTTTGGTCGACGAACGGCGATGAAGTCGCGTCGGGGACTGACTGCACCGTCATCTCAGGTACGAGGGTGACGCCCAGCAAGCCTTCCGCGAGCGTGCTGGCGTCATCCGCTTGCTTGGGATTGGCGTGTCGCGGGGAGACGGCGCTCGCCTTCGTCTCAAACGCGAGATCGTCGCCCGACGCGCCCCCCGTTGGGGCGCTAGGGACGTCGATTCGCTCGACAGCCGACGAGGCGCGGCCTCCCGCTTGGCCTTGGTTGCCCCGCCTCCTCCTCCGTTGGCGGGGGAGAGGACGGGGCGAGCTCGAATGTTGTTCTTCCACCACGCGGGGAAGACGTCGTCGATTCCGCCGCCGGCGGGCGGGCTGTCGGCCGCCATTGTCGTCGTCACGCGGCGGTGGAAGGAGTATCATGTCGTAGCTGCCGTCGAAGGACATGAACTCAAGACTCCTGAAACGGAGCATCGTCCCGGGTTGGAGAGGTTGCTGGAGACTGCCCATCTGGAGCTTGACGGGAAGCTGTTCGTCAACACGCAGCAGGCCCCTACCTGGCGCGCCAACTATCGGCGTTTCGAGACCGGGGGTCCCTAAGCCGACGAGTGAATGTCGCCGCGTGCCCTAGCCCAGATGGGTCGACGCGAGGCCGAGCGCGAAGGGGGGAAGTGAGGTGGTTGGAGATGGGCGTGAGAGAGGTGGAAATCCCGCGGCCTTCGTGTTCGTCCCGCGCCCAGGTCAGGTGCGCTTGCAGTAGGGGGTTACAAGCGTCCACGCGGGAGAGGGAAGCGAGCGGCCCCAAGAGAGCGCCAGTCCCGTCCTCGTCCCCGCGCGGCCAACCTTCTCTAAGAGGGCCCTGGTCCTTCCTTTTATAGGCGTAAGGAGAGGATCCAGGTGTACAATGGGGGTGTAGCAGAGTGCTACGTGTCTAGCGGGGGAGAGCTAGCGCCCTAAGTACATGCCGATGTGGCAGTCGGAGAGATTTTGGCACCCAGCTGGTGTGATGTCGTGGCCGTCGGAGGAGCGACGGAGCCTGGCGGAGGGACATCTGTCGGAGCGGTTGAGTCCTTGCTGATGTCCTCCTGCTTCCGTAAGAGAGCTGAGAGCCGTCGTCGTCACAGAGCATGCGGGGCGCCATCATTGCCTATCCGGCGGAGCTAGCCAGATGGGACACCGGTCTTGTTCTCTGCGGCCCGAGTCAGCTCGGGGTAGGGTGATGATGGCGCTTCCTGTTGACGTGGCTGGCCTGCGCCCTAGGTTGGGCGACGTGGAGGCTCCTCCGAAGCCGAGGTCGAGTCTGTCTTCCATGGCCGAGGCCGAGTCCGAGCCCCTGGGTCGGGCGAGGCGGAGGTCGTTCGGCAGAGGCCAGGGCGGAGTCCGAGCCTTGGGGTCGGGCGAAGCGGAGTTCATCGTCTTCTGGGGCTGAGCCCGAGTCCGAGCCCTGGGGTCGGGCGAAGCGGAGTTCGTCGTCTTCTGGGGCTGAGCCCGAGTCCGAGCCCTGGGTCGGGCGGAGCGGAGTTCGCCGTCTTCTGGGACTTAGCCCGAGTCCGAGCCCTGGGTCGGGCGGAGTGGAGTTCGCCGTCTTCCGGAACTTAGCCCGAGTCCGAGCCCTGGGTCTGGCGGAGCGGAGTTCGCCGTCTTCCGGGACTTAGCCCGAGTCCGAGCCCTGGGTCGGGCGGAGCGAAGTTCGCCGTCTTCCGGGACTTAGCCCGAGTCCGAGCCCTGGGTCGGGCGGAGCGGAGTTCGCCGTCTTCCGGGACTTAGCCCGAGTCCGAGCCCTGGGTCGGGCGGAGCTTCCTATGGTGCCTTTGGCAGGTCCTGACTGCCTGTCAGTCTCACTCTGTCAAGTGGCACTGTGGTCGGAGTGGCGCAGGCGGCGCTGTCCTTCTGCCAGGCCGGTCAGGTGGAGTGACGGCGGTCACTTCAGCTCTGCCGGGGGGCGCGCGTCAGGACAAAGGTGTCAGGTCACCTTTGCATTAAATGCTCCTGCGACTTGGTTGGTCGGTGCGGCGATTTAGTCAGGGTAGCTTCTTAGCGAAGGCAGGGCCTCGGGTGAGCCAGAAATATGTCCGCCGTTGGAGGGGGGCCTCGGGCGAGACGGAAATCCTCCAAGGTCGGCTTCCCTTGTCCGAGGCTAGGCTCGAGCGAGGCGTGATCGAGTCGCTCGAATGGACTGATCCCTGACTTAATCGCACCCATCAGGCCTTAGCAGCTTTATGCTGATGGGGGTTACCAGCTGAGAATTAGGAGTCTTGAGGGTACCCCTAATTATGGTCCTCGACACACATGTATGCAATACCCCCGGTTGTGGGTTAGTGGTTTTCAACTAAGCCACCTGGTTGTCCTTAACTTAGGGCTTAACAGAGGATGTCGCTAGCATTATAGTTTTTCAAAGCTGTTTTTCAAAGCCAAACAATGTGTTTAGTTGAAAATAGGTTTTTCGAAACCAAAACTTTTGTTTTGAAAATACGTATGTGACCGTATATACTTAATCCTGCTCCGATACCAGCTGTGGTAGAACCTCCAAAGTTATTGGCCCCACATGCACCTGTCCTTGTCTCAAAGACCTCAAACTGCTATGCATGTGCACCAGATAACTTAACAGGATCCGTCTGATTGCCCCAAGGACATCTGATAAACCACTTACAACCAGAACCGCGGGATTAAGTAACACAAATCACACACACCAATATTTTTGCAGCGGAAATCTTATTACCAAATTTTACAAGTTACAAAATTTTTATATTATTTTATCGAAGTGATTACAAAAGTATAAGTTTGAAATATATGCTAGCTCAACTGACCATCCTCAGTAAGAAGATAAAGACGGGGTATACTTCTATAAGAAGGCCGAGCCCACCGGCACTTAACACCATCAACAGCAGCACAAGACTATAACATGAAAAACAATAGGGAATAAAACCCTGAGTATGGAATTACTCAGCAAGACTTACCCGACTAAAGAAAAGACTCTCAAGGGTATGCTGGATTTGGGAATCAAGGAGAGGCTTTAGCAAGAATCAACTTAGATACTTTTGCAGAAATAGCTTACTAAAGTGAATCCTTACTTTCAATGTTTTAACGCCAGATTAAATATTAATAGACTCTGTTTGCATCTAGTCTAATTTCACCATCTCATCCATACAACATCATTTTTATTCATAATGTTCACATCCTGACTTAGGTTGTAGGTCGGAGATCAAGTCTCCACTCTCCGGGGATATAACGACGATCCGAATCGATTTACTCAGATGAGGATCTCTAACCACACGACATATGTTTCTTGTAAACCTTGCATGTCTACCATTCCCACGGATCCTCCACTGCATGAACAGGTCCGCGCCACCCGAGAGCACACCACCCCTTTTAGGCGGTCCTTTGCCAGGAGGGTACGTGCCACTCTCGCCATCTCTCCACTCCCAGTGCGCGATTGTCTTTTCATGTACGGAATAGCCGGGTTCAAGCTTACCCTATCCCATTTCCAGGGCATGTGGTTAGTTAAGATAGTCCTTGATCAAAGGCCTACATACGCATCCAATCCTTAACTAACCTGGGTAGAACATCACCTGTTCCTAGCCCAAGTCCCGATTTAAGTACTTCCATACTTAGGATTGTTTATGTTCCTAGGATGAAAAGAGCATCACAGGGAACATTGCAGTAAGATCCCACCACGCTCTCAATGAAAATATTCTTGCAGGTAGAAGCCATCTTTCCTCAGGATAACCCCTGAGCTAGGCCTTAATGCAAAAGACAACCTCTATCCACAAGATCTAAACAGGGCTAAGCATTTTTGTAAATCAGATTTTGATAGTTCACCAGAAGTATCTATAAAGGTATGGATATCAAGGAAGGCGATGCATCAAAGGGTTCCAAGCAACTCCTATAAACCTAATGCACATGTCACTAGACTTAAAGTGTGCAATTTTTTTAAAAAACACAAGGAAGGGGTTGCATGCACCAAGGCTTGCCTGGAATAAACACTACGTTAGTATTTGTTAGATGACGTCCACTTGGCGACCATCCTTTGCGTTGGTACTTGTTCAGTCTGTCCATCTTCAGGTTGATCCACCAGCATCACCTTGTGGAGAAGGCCACGCTTAACATCATCTTGTGGTTGACTGGGCTCTGGTCCTCCGCATTACGCAATTAATCAACATACCTAAATGAAATGCATAATGCACATGAATGAATATGAACAAGAATAGCGTACGACTAATTATTGCTACACTGAAGAGGATAAAACACGCATAGCAAGACGTTGCCAACTCTAATATGTAAACACTCGATATTTTTGACTTTTTAAGACAACGACCAAGAACTTCCAGTTAATCAGATCCAACTTAGACATCAAGCAACAATACTATAAATACACGCTATGTTACCTTTAATTAAAGTATAACATGGAGAGTCTAATAAAACTCCAACTCACTATTACCGGACACCCATGACTCAATCCAAGAATAGAAACCATTCAATTAGCTTCTAGAATTACTATTTTCGGTTTAACTAAAATCAATTTGCCGACGCTACTAGCTTCCAAACTATCCGAGCAGCGATAAGCATTCACCTAGAACTAATAACCTAAGCGGACCACATAAAGGTAATAGCTACTAAAGAAAAATATCAGCTTCATCATGTAGTAAAGATTCTCACAAGCAACACGAAAAACACTACTAGCTCGACAATTTAAAACACTAATTTATCAATCTAAATGCCTCAAGCATTTGTATATCCTCTACCGCGATGTTTCTCGGATTTCAACTAAAATCGGCTCACCGTCGCTACTTATTTCCAAATAATTTGGACAACAACAAACATTTATCCAAGACTATCGACTTAACTGATGATCAATATTCGACTATGGCACTTAGCCGATTAATGACATAAATACGACATTATTAAAGCAAACTACCACTTCACTACTAGCATTCAAATAGAAACTGTCGGCTAGCTGATTAAAATCACAAACCTATCCTTCACACTACAAATTGACAAATACTAGACGATGCGATTAATTCCACACGTATCACTCTTGCTAAAAATACGAGAATTATCGCAACCTACATATCTATCAATCCATTCATTAAAACAAAATAATAGGAGCAGCGAATCAGCTTACCTAAAACTAGATTGGAATTCGCTGAAAAGACGACGAGATAGAGACCTCTAAGGTCGAGCGTGACAGGTAGCTTTAGAGTTCAACGTAGGTAGCGTGCAATTGGAAGATAGATCATCGGGGTCAACGAGCATGACGCGGACACTGCGGGTATTGACGAGCGTGATGGGGAGGGTACTGCAAAAATTAGCACGCAGCGATGGTGCAGGTACTGGTGACGTGCTGCACCAACGACATAGGACTCGACGAGAACTGATGAAATACTCGACGACGAGAACGAGCAGCTAGGCGAGCGTCTGAGCGCGAGGGAAGGTATGTCTGGCGAGCAAACCGAAGCGAGTAGCAGAGAATGGATCCGGCGAGGCCAGCCATGGCGAGCAGACGAGGAAGATGGCTGGCAAGCACCGGCAGCTGAAGAGGGCGCCGACAACCAAGAAGCAGGAAGCGGCGCAGGGACTGACCGGTGGCCATTGGCGAGCGGCAGCAGGGAGGTGCGTGCGTGGAAGCAGCTGGTGCCCAGGTGCCATGGCAAATGGAAACAAAGTCACGCTGGGCTTGCATCCTTGCCATAATATCACATGAAGATTTTACGTGAAGGAATGAGATAAGACTAACGGATAGCTTCAGCAGGGCAGTGAAGAGATAAGACTGAAAAAAATATCTTCGGTAGGAGATCAGGCCGTCGGCCACATGAAGATGAGGCTAAAAGCCATCGGTGAGAAAATGAAAACAGATTTTTCTTCATGTCACGTGATGCTATTCAAAACAAGAATATAATTATTAACAAAACATAAATCTAAACACTAGGGTTATAATTTGAGAGAGGTAAAAATGAGCTAGACCGAATTAATATTGACGCCGTTATCTGAATAATGTTTAACTTGGAAAATATTTCTGGATCCAGATAAATTTCTACCAATTATTAATATCCGATCATTTTGATTTGTTCAAGCAGAATATAAATAGATCGAATTAAAACGATATTTGGGTTACGCATATTATTTACTTGAACTTTGAAATATGGCACCAAATCTGCTAATAATTGCTCTGATTTTGGTTAGTTCAGGTTCATTTTATTTAAACAAACTGCCCTTATTAGTGTCTATCGAATTCGTAAAGACCGCTCGAACAAGAGCGAAATACTTAGGTGATCTTTCCAATTAGCCTTAATTGATTAATTTTAAACTAGTACCAGTCCACGTCATTATCTTCGATATTTTAGACTGCACTAGATTTGATTTAATTCGAAACCGAAAAATTTTATCCACAGTCTGAACAACAGGGAAACAAATTAATTATGAATACTCAATATTAGCTCTAATTATCTCGATCCAATTTAATTTTGCGTTACTACTTTTGTCGTTGAGTTCTTAATTAATTTGCTCGGGACAAAATCACGCGGCTGATTTGAGCTTTCCAAATTCATATTCGCGCGAGTGATGTATTTTAAATAATCACCAGACGCATCGATTTTCGGAACAATGATGTTTCGAACATCAAGAAAATTTAGGAAGAGCCCGGATAGATAAAAACGATGTCGAACTCGTGACAGACGAAACAGATGCGATATTAAAATCGCGATAGGCGAAGATGATTAAAATTTAGCATCTGTTTTATCCACTGATATTACGTGCTTAGATTCATACTCGTTGTCGAGCAGAATATAAACACCAGGGGTGTTACAACAAACATGGAGTCTATTCTCCATTGCTCAAATGTTTATCCAGAGCTGAAGGTATAGAATTGATGAAGGAAATACACGCAGGTCTGTGTGGATCTCACATTGGGTCTAGGCCTTTGCTGGGAAAAGTCTTTCGTCAAGGATTTTATTGGTCGAAGGCAGCTTCGGATGCAGCAGAATTAGTCCAAAAGTGTGAAGGTTATCAAAAATGTGCAAGAGATCAAAAACAACCTTCATCTCTGACTCAGCTAATACAGCCCACTTGGCCGTTGCAAATGTGGGGCCTTGATTTGTTAGGCCCACTTCCACCAGCACAAGGAAATCTAAAATATGTTGTGGTGGAAGTAGAGTATTTCTCCAAGTGGATTGAGGCGAAGCCTTTAGCCACAATAACTTCGGTCACCGTTCAGAAGTTTTTCTGGCAAAATATTGTTTGTCGCTTCGGAGTGCCAAAGGCTATTACTATGGACAACGGAACACAGTTTGATGCCAAAGCTTTCAAAGAGTTCTGTGAACAAATTGGCACGAAGATCCATTTTGCATCGGTTAGACATCCGGAGTCAAATGGACTTGTCGAAAGAGCTAATGGTATTATAATGACAGGAATAATGAAGTTAATCTTCAATCAGCCCAGAGGAAAGTGGCCAGATGAATTGATCAAAGTGGTGTGGAGCCACGACACAACGGTGTCGAGGTCAACAGGCTTTACACCATTCAAATTATTGTTTGGTGATGAAGCAATAACCCCGAAAGAAGCTAAGACAGGATCAATAAGAACAGTGGCTTCGCCAGAGAACGAAGCTGATTATTCTGTGGCAAAAGATACTATAGAAGGGATCAGGCTTTAGGCTGTGGAGAACATCAATAAATACCAAGCCGAAACAATAAAATGGCGTGATAGAAAGGTTCGGTTAAAAAATATCAGGCTAGGGCACTTGGTACTTCGGAGAGTTGCCAACCCAGACACAGTAGGCAAATTACAGTTGAAGTGGGAAGGACCTTTTCTGGTAGTATATTCGTCAAGACCCGGTTCCTACAGATTGAAGGATATGGATGGCAACAACATTCCTAGATCCTGGAATGCAGATGAGCTTCGACGATATTATGTGTAGCTTAATGTAATCTTTTTGTTTTTTATTTTTTCCTATGGCACCCTTTTCCTTTCCAAAGGGGGAGAAAGGTTTTTAATGGGGCCATAGCATGTAATTTCTCTTTTTTCTTAATTCAGCTCTACAAGAGCAATAACCCCCAAAGATGTAAATGTAAAAGCTGAGCATGCACCATCGAGTGCAAAGAGAAAAGGAAAACAGGGAGAAGCTCGAAAGACGTCCCTAAGGGGATGCAGAGCACGACAAAGCTACAAAAAGCCGTTCCTAAGGGAGCGCAGTGTAAGTTTTCTGCTCAAAAGTCGTTCTTAAGGGAATGCAGAGCTTACAGCGAAAAGTCAACGCTGATTCCGCCGAAATATAAGGCGAAGCGCGAAAAGTCAACGTGATTCCGCCGAAATAGAAGGCGAAGAAGTTCAAAAGACGTTCCTGAGGGAATGCAGAACTTACAGTGAAAAGCCAGCGCTGATACACCAAAAAATAAGCAGTGAAGCCGTAAAATAAACGACAAAGAGACTTTGGTTATTCCTAAGGGAATGAAGGATATGGTTGTGGCTTCGTATGTGTGTGTCTAGACATTCATGTGCACCATACATTACATCATACATTTGCATTCATAAACATTCATTTAGACATACATAGGATCATCATCATCATAACACAGGCAGTTGCTTCAG
This sequence comes from Zea luxurians, assembly GCA_029449295.1. Lineage (NCBI taxonomy): Eukaryota > Viridiplantae > Streptophyta > Magnoliopsida > Poales > Poaceae > Zea > Zea luxurians. The sequence continues at coordinate 897,018 of JAOPSE010000255.1, forward strand.
CTCTAAAAATAAGGCTTCGGCAAAAAGAAAAAGAAGCAGTCTTTATGCTTCGCTGTGTATGAAAAGAAGGGAAGGTGTTTTTCGCCTTCGGCTCAAAAATGCTAATTTCGTTCACACCAAAGCACTTTATACATTGATGGAAAGGTAAGAATATATTGCAAGGCATGAACAAAGTTTACAAAGTAAAGATTAATTACATTGTTCTTTACAAAGGTTGTTACAAGGGTTTTTAGAGTTTTTTCTACAGTCATCTATTCAAGCTTCATTAGCATCCATTAAGCTTCGGCTTCGACTTCATGATCCATTAAACTTTGGCTTCGACTTCTCAATCTTTAGCTTCAGCTTCGGCTTCGTCATCCTGTACGTATTCAAGTATTGTAAGCAAAATTCAAGTTCGAAGGAAGAGGTAAGCACAAGGTATGTGTTGGGGGCCTTCGTCCTCCGAAGGTCCTCAAAAACATGATTTGACAATGTTTTCCAAGTGGATTATGTGAGCAGGTGTTTTCGGGCTCAGAACTATGAATATGAAGCACGATCAGGACGAAGCTTGAACCAGACGAAGGACGAGCGCAGGCGAAGCTGTGCGCAGGAGAGCTTCGGCGCAATTGCTGAGGGGGGAACCGACTTAAAGATGAAAAGACTGCGTGGACCTTGACTGATTTCCGTAGGCTATTAACAAATATAATGGACATGGATGTAATTTCATGTAGGCTGCGTCCCGCGTCTATAAATAGATGAACAGTACTCCCGTACTGTTCACGCTGACTCGGCATTTGCGTCACGCTTGTACTTTTTATCTTCTCTCAGGACCGAAGGTACATTTGTAATTCATAATCATTTCTATTCCTTTGTGTTAATAAAATAGAAATGATTCCACGATTTACATTCCGTGCTTTTTATGAATCCTTCGTTACTACTTGCTGAATTTACGAAGGTATGTTTCTTCTTACCTTCGTCCGGAATTCATTATTTCCGATAGGGAGTAATGATCGATAGGACGAAGGGCCTTAACGTTTAACACTTTTTATGTTGCCTTGTTCTTAATCCGAAGCATTTGAGAACAAGTCCCCAACATTGGCGCCCACCTCCGGTGAACTCACTTCCACTTCGAGCTTTTTTGAACACCTTCGGAAGCTATGGCGCCGAAGAAGGCTTCAGCGACTGGGGCTTCAGCACTGCAACCGCTGGACCACAACCAGGAGACCGTCTCTCTTCGGGAGGCCCGAAGCCAGAAGAGAAAGGCTGTCAGCCCGATACTTCAGGAAGAAGAGCTAGACCAAGAAATCAGGGATATGGAAATGCTACACCAACAAGTACAAAGGAAGAAAGAGAAGATGGCCCGCCTAGCTGAGTTGCAAAGGCAGATAGACGAAGCCTCTGAGGAAGTCCGCCATCTTACTCACGATGAGCAGAACAGAAGGCCTCATCAGAAAGACCTTCATCAGGAGGGCTTCGTCAACGAAGATGACTGGTATGATAATTTCCATCAGGGAAATTTTGTTTTTGATGATGCTTCTCCTCTGTCTGCTGAGCTGCAGGCTACACCTTGGCCTCCATCCTATAAACCACCCCAGCTCCCCATGTTTGATGGTCACTCCGACCCGAAGCAATTCTTGATGAGCTATGAAGCAACGGTGTCTTCGTACGGGGGCAATGCTGCAGTCATGGCGAAGTCTTTCGTTATGGCTGTCAGGAATGTTGCTCAGACCTGGTATTCCTCCCTTCGGCCAGGAACAATAACTTCATGGCAGAAGCTGAAGGATATGTTACTGACCAGCTTTCAAGGATTCCAGACGAAGCCGGTCACAGCTCAAGCCCTGTTCCAGTGTATCCAGGATCACGAAGAGTACCTTCAGGCGTATGTCCGAAGGTTTTTACGGTTGAGGGCACAGGCACCAACGGTGCCTAATGAAATTGTTATCGAAGCCATGATCAAGGGGCTTCGTCCTGGGCCTGCAGCTCAATACTTTGCTAGAAAGCCTCCTCAGACTCTGGAGAAATTGCTTCAAAAGATGGATGAGTACATTCGTGCTGACAATGACTTTCGTCAAAGAAGGGAGGAGGCCTTCAGATTTTCTGAAATGACCAGGGGCTTCGGAGGAAGATACTACCCGAGACATGTCCGTTCTATCCACAACACTCAGAATGACGATAAGGGGAGTCAGAATAGACCACAATGCTCATCACAGGCTTCGGGGCAACAACAAACTTCCTTCCGGCCACCAGCTCCAAGAGGCAGAGGCGCCAGGGGCTTCGGCGGAAGATTCGGAGATCAGCCAAGGAGGCTGTTTTGCTTGTTCTGTGGAGAAGGCAAGGGCCATACCACTAGGTCGTGCCATATTACAATCCAGAAGCAAAAGGAAATTGCCGAAGCAGCATCTCAACAAGCTCAGCCGAAGCAGGTCATGCATACTGCTTCGTATCATCCGCCTTATGTCCCACAATACATAGACAACCACCCTGCAGCTTCTGTAGCTTCGGCAAGTCAACCTCAAGCTTCCTGGCAGCAGCTTCCGCCCCCACCTCCATTGCAGCAAGGTCAACAGCCAGAAGGGAGTCAATACGCTCCACATCAGAGGGACTTCAGGGAACAGTCCGAAGCTCGCACAGTCAACAGCACTGTGCCAGAGTCGAAGCACATTTATTGACACATATCCTACCTTTGATAGCAGTCTTTCCTATTCAGTTTTATTTTCTGTGAAGCAAAAAACATTGATAGTTTCCATGTAATAATTTCGTTGTTTTCCACGAAGAAAATCTATTTGCTCCACAAGCCCAAGTTGCTGAAGCTTAAAATTTTCTCCGTTACCAAGGAGGACCTTCGAATTAAAAATCCTTCGGAATAACAGAAAGTCGTTCTAAGGAACGCAGAGTAAGTTTGTGAAGTCACAAAAAGCCGTTCCAAAGGGAGCGCAGTGTAAGTTTTCTGCTCAGAAGTCGTTCCTAAAGGAATGCAGAGCCTACAGCGAAAAGTCAACGCTGATACCGCCTAAGTAAAGGGCGAAGAAGCTCCTAAGGGAGGCTTACAGCGAAAAGTCAACGCTGATACCGCCTAAGTAAAGGGCGAAGAAGCTCCTAAGGGAGGCTTACAGCGAAAAGTCAACGCTGAGATCGTCTAAGTAAAAGACGAAGAAGCTCCAAAGACGTTCCTAAGGGAATGCAGAGCTTATGAATATATTTTATGAGTATCTTCGGAACAAATGTCACATGCATAGCATAACATCATCACATCATTTCGCATAGCATAAGCATCATACATCATGTTGCATACGGCAAAAGAAGGGCACACAGTATTAACCTTCGAAGGAACGATTTGAGAAAGTGCAAATCGTGCAAAGTCACGAGGGAACATGATGATGATCTTCGGAAAATAGCTTCGGAGGATGCTTTTACGAAGCATGGATGTGTCTTATCAGGATAATTTTAACGAAGAGTGTTTTCTTCACGAAGCATGAAAAGAAGGGAAGGTGTTTTTTCGCCGAAGGCTCAAAAATGGTATGTATGTACAGTTTCATGCATCGTAAAGAATTGAATAATAGAAAGAAACTTGTATATTACATCCAAATGTACAAAATATTACATAGATCACAATTTAAATGTTTCTTCTAATAGCATCTAGTCTTCTCTTAACACTGCTTCGGCGACTTCATTTAGAAGTTGATCAACAACTTTGTTCATGATAGCTTCGGCCATCTGTTTGATTTCTTCATCTCCTTTTGTGTGGGGGTCGGCAGTTGGCCCAGCAGCTTCTGAGGGAAGAGAACATTTCTTCATCAATATTGCAAACTATGTGCAGAGTTTGAAATGAAAATTACAACGCAACAAGAATGACTAATTGGTACCTAATTGTCTTTCAGGCTCCGTACTCCCTTCGGCAGCTTCTGCTACTTTTCTAGCATCATGTATGCCTTTTTCGCTTCTTTGGATGATCTCTTGCGCCATTTCTCGGCCGCCGTCGTTCCAGATATCTGTAAAAAATTTGCCGCCAACCACGCTTGCTTCGGCCGAGGGGTCCTTAATGTCTTCGGAAGATAAGGCAGCTTCGGACTGAGCTAGAAATTTTACATGATCGCAGCCTTTCTTCTCTAAGACAGAAGCAACTCCTCTGGCGCCCGAAAAAGCGCAGATATCGCCGCGACTGTTCAGAATCTCTTCGAAGGCCTCTGCTTCGTGGCTAATCCATTCCAACGGATCTTCGGGATTGCCTCGAGAAAAATTTTCTTCGCTGGAAAAGGCGCCGACGCTGGCAAAGCTGGCTTTAATCTTATTCACACATTCTATAGATTTAACATAGCATTTCCCCTGAGATGACCGAAGCTCCTTAACTCTTGATTCCAATTTGCTGACCATAAAATCACTAAGTTCTCGTTTCGTTTCCTCAAGCGCGCGCTCCTCTTTAGCTCTAGCCAGCTGTTTCTGAAGTTCTTTAATCTCGCGTTTTTGAGCTTCGGTCTGGGCCCTTGAAGCAGCTTCGTCTTTTTTCACTTTATCTACCAATGTAAGCAGAATTTTATCTTTTTCCAAAGCTTCGTTTCTCAGTTTGATAACTTCAGAGCGTAAATTATTAAATGCAATTTCATAACTTTCATCTTCGGCGCTCTTTTGCGCTCTTAGCGCGTTGCTTAGGATCAGGCCCTATACGAAGAAGAATTCATATAAGAAAAAAGGAACGAGTTGCGTAAAAAATAAGGGGGTTCTCTTTTCAAGCGTTAAATTCCTGTACCTTCAGGCTGTTGTACGCAAGACTGTCTGCGAGATCTTCTTTCGTCATGGCGCTTAATCCAGATTCAAGCTTCGGGAAACCAATACTCCTGGCCATTTCTCGGCAGACAGAGAGCTCTTTGTTGTCAGGCAGGCAGTATAAAAAATCGTCTTCATTTGTCCCATTGAATATTACCGCCCCCTTTGGATATTTCAGTTCCTTTGCATAATGGTTAGCTTCATGAGTTTCTTCTTCAGATAGTTTTTTTCCCGAAGCATGTCGTATGATGTAATCACACATGCTGGCAGGCGCTTCGGGGATGGCAGTGTCAGTTTCTTCAATTAAAATTGGTTCTGGTATTTTAATTGCTTCGGCCTCCAAAGTTTGTTCCTTGAAGGGCTCTGAAGGCCCAGTTTCAGCTTCAGCTTGTTGCGTCGGAGCTTCAGAGGAAGCTTCAGCAATTTCAGCACTCTTTTTTGAAGTTGTGCTTGAAGACTTAATTGTCTCCAAGACATCTAGTACATTTACCATTCTCTTCCTTTTTGGGGTCACCATTGGACCCTTATGGATTTTTGCTGCTTCGACAGGGCTCAAAATTTCTGATGTTTTTTCCTTAGTCAGATTTGTCGCTTCTTCCATTTTTTCTGTCGATGGTGCTTCGGCCATCTCTGCAATTTTTGGCAGCAAGGTTGGCTGTTCAGCTTCGGCGGCCGAACAAGTTTCTCCAGTAAACTCAGGCACCGAAGCTAGTTCAATATGGCGTGGTCGGTGTGTGAGAACCTTCAACCTTTTTCCTTTTGGTTCTGGCTCGATAGGAGCGGTTCCAGCTTCTTCTTTTTCAGAGGTTGTGTTTTTCCTTTTTTGCCTTCGGATGGGATAACAATAATCAGGGTAGAAGAAACCGACTGCATCAAACACTCGGTTCAGTCTCTTCTTTTTTCGGCCTCCGAAGGCTGCTGATAGTGCAGTATTTTCAGCCTTCGAATATGCCCCAAGTAATTCATCACTTAATGTTTCAATGCTTTTCAGCCAGTCATCATCAGGTTCAATAAATTTATCTGCATATTTGAATGTATACTTTAATCTGACTAGTCCGCCTTCGTCGGACTCTTTGATGGTTTCCTTCGGCATTTCCCACTTTTCTGCAAGTGGCCATACCCGGAAGGCAATGTGTTCTTGGACCAAGTCCCTTGTCCCAATAAACGAGCAGACTACCCCGAAGGCTCTTTGGCATTCTTCGGCGGCTTCGTCCATTTCGACCTTCGGCCTTCGAAGGCCGAAGCGTTGCCAGATTGGGTGCATAATAATACTCTTCACATTCTCTTGAGCTGTTAGATCATTCTTCACATAAAACCATTCAGTCATCCAGGCTCCGGGCCACCTCTTCCGAAAGGTCGGCACAGGGCAGCTTGACCCGGAGCGAGCGCCGAAGCTGTAGCACCCGAAGTTGTTGTGGTATTGCTCCTTTCCCCAGGGTTTCGTCTCGTATAATAACTCGTGTATGTTGCAGAAGCTTTTAGCGTTTGGTTCCAAACCTTGGCTTCTTACAGCCCAGACAAAAATCCCCATTCTTATAATAGCTTCAGGAGTGAGTTGATGAAGGTAGACTTGGAATGTTTTCAGTACCTCAACAACAAAATTGCTCAGGGGGAATCGAAGCCCAGCCCTGAGGAAGCTTCGGAAAATCACAACTTCATTCTCTTCGGGGGTGGGAGAAGTCTTTTCCCCGGCATCAGCTCTCACGATAGATATGTCTCGGAAATATCGCCCCCTCATATTATCAATGTGACTCTGCTTGATGGTCGTTTTCCCAAAAACTGAGTGACTTGGTCGCCACGGTCGATCTTCGGCCTCTTCCCCACCACTTTCCACATCATAGCTGTCGCTGTCATCAGTATCCTCGGACAAACCTTCGAGAATCTCCTTCGTGATTTTCTCTGTATTGGTCTCTGCCATCGCTATCAAGAACCCCAGATTCTTCTCCTCCTCGAGACTCAGCTTCGTATCAGCAGGGATCTTCAGTTTCATCTCAGCAGGGGTCTTCTTGCCTTCAGACATCTTCGGGAACGCTAAAAATTGTTCCCGAGGCCGAAGCTTCGAAATCAAAAAGAACAGCAAATCTTAATGAACAAGCGCTAAAAATTTTAGTGGGCCGAAGCAAAAGGCAAGTATGCGTACCAAATGAGTTGGCGGTGTGCTCTTATTTATACGCCCAGGGCGTTGAAAATTAAATGACCCCGCTTGTCAGTGAATATTGCTATTCTAGCAAAGGGAAGGTGTTTTTTCGGACCTTCGGCTTAAGGCCTTCGTCCATATCGCAATCTGAATTTATTGTCAAACAAATTAATATTGCGAGGGGCTACTGTTGGGGGCCTTCGTCCTCCGAAGGTCCTCAAAAACATGATTTGACAATGTTTTCCAAGTGGATTATGTGAGCAGGTGTTTTCGGGCTCAGAACTATGAATATGAAGCACGATCAGGACGAAGCTTGAACCAGACGAAGGACGAGCGCAGGCGAAGCTGTGCGCAGGAGAGCTTCGGCGCAATTGCTGAGGGGGGAACCGACTTAAAGATGAAAAGACTGCGTGGACCTTGACTGATTTCCGTAGGCTATTAACAAATATAATGGACATGGATGTAATTTCATGTAGGCTGCGTCCCGCGTCTATAAATAGATGAACAGTACTCCCGTACTGTTCACGCTGACTCGGCATTTGCGTCACGCTTGTACTTTTTATCTTCTCTCAGGACCGAAGGTACATTTGTAATTCATAATCATTTCTATTCCTTTGTGTTAATAAAATAGAAATGATTCCACGATTTACATTCCGTGCTTTTTATGAATCCTTCGTTACTACTTGCTGAATTTACGAAGGTATGTTTCTTCTTACCTTCGTCCGGAATTCATTATTTCCGATAGGGAGTAATGATCGATAGGACGAAGGGCCTTAACGTTTAACACTTTTTATGTTGCCTTGTTCTTAATCCGAAGCATTTGAGAACAAGTCCCCAACAGTATGATTTTGTTACCGGCTTAAGGTGACTTCGAGCCTCATCATCAGCTTCGGTAGCTAATCACTGGAAATTTTGTGGTCTTGCGATAGGCAAAATTGTAGCAGCCAAAATTTTCATGTAGCCCATCTCCTCTAGCTTTCGTCTGATAATGGAGCTCGTGCACTCGGCAGAAGCCTTCACCAAATGGTTCCACCCCTTGGCTTCGGAGAGCCCAGATATAAACGCTAAGCCGGACAATAGCGTTGAAAGTTAGCTGATGAAGGTAGATCCCAAACTTCTTCAATACAACAGCGATCATCATGTTCAAAGGAAATCTTAAGCCAGCCTTAAAGAAACTCTTGAAGACTACCACTTCATCCTTCCCTGGCTTCAGAGTAGTCTCTTCCCCACCAAAACGAACCAGCTCTTTCTTCGCTTCACTGAAATAGCCCAATTTCAACAGCTTAGGCAAGTCATCTTTGGAGATGGTGGATTTCCCGAAATCCAGGTGGCTGGGTTTACTTGGCACCACGCTGTAATCATCTTCAGACTCAGTCTCCTCAACATCAGCCTGTTCTGTTTCAGCGGCAGGTGTATCCTCCGATGCTACTAGCCCCGAGCGCTTCATTACTTCGGAGATTGGAGCAGTTTCAGCACCTTCGGCTTCCTCTCCGTCGTGCGTAACCCTAGCTGTAGAACGTACTCTGGCCATCTGATGATTGAATTTCTTGTTTTTTGAAGTTGAAAAATTTTTCTTTATCTTGCCGAAGCTTTTTCTTGCTACGAAGCTTGAGCAAAGTAAATAGCTTCGGTTGAGGATGCAGCAAACAAGCTTCGGTTTTGGTCAATATTTTGGCAGCAAACCAGTGCAATAGCAATGAATGTTGTGGTAACTTCACACCTACCCGTCTGTTTATATAGTGCCGCAGGTGGGAAGGTAAATCGTCAAAGTCTTCCGCACCGGACAAACAACCACCCTCACTCACTGAACAGTGGGCCACACGGTCCGAGAAGATGAATCTCCAGGGCGTGCGTAACTGCTGCAAGATGGGGCCACCTCGTGCCTGGATTATTTTAATCGTTTCTCGCCAACGAGCTCAGGGAAGGTGTTTTTCGGATCTTCGGCATCCCGAAGCCTAGAAGATTTTTTCACAGATCAAGCTCGTTACGAAAAACGATCTAGCACCGCGAAGGGGCTACTGTTGGGGGTATGCTTCGTAGCCGAAGATCCTAAAGGGAGAAGAGCACCTTCGGCAGATCTCTCAGAAGCAGCACTGAAGCCATCACTTATAAAGCTTCGGCATAGTGATGGATCTCAAGATGAAGGGCTAAACCGACTTAAAGATGAAATGACCTAAGGACTCATGATGTTTTGTGCCAGTATTGTAGTCGATTGTAAAGGGCATAAATGTAATTTTGCATAGGCTGCGTCCTGTGCCTATAAATAGATGAAGAGTACCCCAGTACTGTTCACGCTGACTTGGTATTTTGCTTTTGCGTCGCATTTGTACTCTTACCTCCTTTCAAGACGAAGGTACATCTGTAATTTAATATCATTTCTATTTTTCCATAATGATGAAATAGAAATGAGTTGATATATAATTGTTTATCCTATCTTTTACATTTCATATGATTTCCTCTTCATCATTATATGTTATGTTGCCGAAGGTATGTCCTTCATAACCTTCGTCCGAAGATCATTATATCCCAAGGAAATAATGTTTCGAAGGACGAAGGACCTTAACGTTTAACATTTTTTATGTTGCCTTGTTCTTAATTTATAGCACTTGAGAACAAGTCCCCAACACACGACTTGTGAGTAAAGATGCGCAACCTATGCAGAGTTTAAAACTGGTATGTCAGTTGTGCTCACGATTATGAGCAGCTCACACACTCACATGATTAATCTATGGAATTAAATTTAATTTGCCATTTGCATTGCATTGTGGGTGTTGTTATTAATTCGATCTCGACCTAGTAACTGCTAATAAAATTTTGACCAACTCTAAAAGCAATGCTCAGATGTAACCATCTCCTTTGCTAAGCCTTACACCTCACATGAGCTCCCACCTTTGGTGAGTTCATGCACATTATTCCCCACAACTTGTTGAGCGATGAACGTATGTGAGCTCACCCTTGCTGTACTCACATCCGCCCAGGTCAAGGACAGGTACCATAAGATGAGACGCGTGAAGGATGTCGTGATGAGTTCGTGAGAGGTCTAGGCCGTCGTCTCCCAGTTAACTTTGGTTGCTGGATCGTTGTCTTCGTATGATGTAGTTATTTAACTATTTTGTACAGAACTCCGTTATATTTTAAAGATGTGACATTTGTTTCTGTACCATGAGTCATGATATGTGTGAGATTTGATCCTAGCACACTTGGTGAAGTTCACGCCCGAGTTTGGTGCCCCTAAAACCCTAGTATGACAAATAGATTCTTGAAAATCCTGAGCCAATGTAAGTATGGAGGATGTACTTTGATGGGTCACTGAGATTACAAGGAGTAGGGACAGGCGTCCTTCTCATTGTCCCTAGAGGAGATCAGCTCAAGTATGCACTGCAACTCCAATTTCCTGCCTGAAACAACGCTGTAGAGTATGAAGCCTTGATACACGGGCTTAATATTGCCATGTCACACGAAATCAATATTTATGGTATACAAAGATTCTCTAGTCATCATCAGCCAAGTCAATCTAGATTGGGACTGCTCCATAGAATCAATAAGAAATTATTTTGCTGTGGTCAGAAAAGTTGAGGACAAATTTGAAGGGATGGAGTTTCACAACAGAGAGAGACTGCATCATGGCAGCTGACGCTTTATCCAAGCTAGGGTCGAGTCGAGCACAGGCTGCCTCGTGTGTCTTCTTCCAAGAGGTACAACAACCTAGTGTCACATCAGGACCAAGAGAAGAATGCAAGGCAATAGGGTAAGCAGAACCAGATCCGAACGACTGGAGGAAACCAATCATCAAATACATCAAAAATGAATAAGAGCCAGATGATAGAGCCACGGTCGAGCGTATCGCAATGTAGTCAGCTCACTACTCAGCCATAGGCGATGCACTGTACAAAAGAGGGGTCGAGGGTGTTTTCATAAAGTGCATTCACTCAAGCACTAGAAAATGCTTACTAGAGGAAATCCACGTCGGGCAATGTGGAATATACGCAACATTGAGGACACTTGTCGAGAAGGCATTCAGGGCCGGTTTCTAATGGCCAACTGCTAAAAAGATGCAGTCGACCTAGTCTAGAGATGTGAAAGTTCTTGGCCAAGCAACAACATTTACCAGCATAGCAATTATAGACTATCCCAGTCACCTAGCCCTCAGCATGCTAGAGGCTGGACATGATCGGGCCATTCAATAAAGCTCAAGGAGGATATACACACGTGTTGGTAGCTATTGACATGTTTACAAAATGGATAGTGTACAAGCCAATAGCCACACTAACCTCGGCCAAGGTGGTAGATTTCATCCAGGTGGTTATCTTTAGGTTTGGGATACCCAACAGTATCATCACAAATCTAAGTTCAAACTTCACCAGTGCTGAATTCTTTGACTTCTGTAAATAAAAGTGCATCCAGCTCAAGTATGCTTTGGTAGCACAACCCAGGGCCAATGGGCAAGTAGAAAGAGCAAATGGAATGATACTAGAAGCACTCAGAAAGAGGGTCTTTGACAAAAACGAGAAGTTTACAGGGAAATGGATCTGGGAATTACCCTATGTGGTTTATGGGTCCGAAGCAGCATTGCCAGCAGACCTTGATTTTGGAGCACCCAGGCTAACCTTCAAAAACATTGTAGAAGTAGAAGCAACCCAGCTCGAAGAAATCGATGTGCTAGAGGTGGAACGACTAAATGTCGTTATTTAGTTGGCCAAATACCAGTAGACCTTGAGGCGTTACCACGACAAGGCGATACACCCCCAAGCTTTTGAAGTAGGAGATCTTGTGCTCCACTGCATACAGTCGAGAGAAGGATGCCACAAGCTATCACCACCCTAGGAAGGACCTTTCATAGTCACAGAAGTGGCTCGACCTGGCTCATTCTGACTAACTCAGATGGATGGCACTCCAATTGGGAACTCCTAGAACATTGAGCATCTAAGAAAGTTCTACCCTTAGCAGCACAATAAGCTCTAGATGTCGGGCTGCACTCGTAGGTCTATGAACTCATTTTCAATAAAGCTCTACTTTTTGCCCACTTCCAATTGTACTTTGTTATACTATTGACGAAGCAATCGACTTAAGTCAGGATCGACTTAAGTCGGTATTACATGCTAACGCTTACAAACGAAGGGTGCACACCATACCCTACCACACAAGGCAATCAGATCCGGTGGTGAAGTCTGACCCTAGTTCAGTGCTACATGCCTCGTCTGACTCATGGGTGACTTCTAAACCCTTACTTACACGAGGCAATCAGCTCGAGCGGTGAAGTCTAACCCTAGTTCAGTGCTACATGCCTCGTCTGACTCATGGGTGACTTCTAAGCCCTTACTTACATGAGGCAATTGGCTTGGGCAGCGAAGTCCAATCCCAGTTCAGTGCTGCATGCCTCATCGAACTCATGGGTGACTTCTAAGCCCTTAGTTACATAAGGCAATTGGCTTGGGCGACAAAGTCTAACCCTAGTTCAGTGCTACATGCCTAACTTGACTCAGGGTGCGCTCAAACCCTACTTTATGAATGTAATCACCAAAGGTTGCACTCCGACCCATGAACAATGTTATGCACTCTCCTTGCACCTCGATAGCACATACTCAATTCTTACTTCATAACTCAAACAAATCTCCTTCATGCATAGCAATTTTCCTACATTTTATTTCATGCCATCAAAATATCCTTAACTAACATGCAGGTCACAGGTAAGTCTTAATAGGATCTTCAAAGTTCAAGACTCAAAGTTGCATGATCAAATATCAAGCTCACCGACTACTCTAACGACCCAGGGGCTGGGTTGCTGCTCGCCTCGCCGAATCACTACTTCAATAGCTTGGGGGCTGGGTTGCTGTCCGCCTCGTCGAGTCACTACTTCGACAGCTTAGGGCTAGGTCATCACCCGCCTCATCGACTCACTACTTCAACAGCTCGGGAGATGGGTCATCACCTGTCTTGCTGACTTGCTGCTTCACCAGCTCAGGGGCTGAGTCATCACTCGCCTCACCGACTCACTGCTTCACTAGCTCGAGGGCTAGGTCATCGCTTGCCTCGCCGACTGACTGCTTCACGGGCTCAGGGGCTAGGCCATCACCCACCTTGCCGACTAGCTACTTTGCCAGCTCGAGGGCTAGGTGATCGCCCGCCTCGCTGACTCGCTGCTTCACCGGCTTAAGGGCTAGGTCATCGCCCACCTTGTTGCCTCATTGCTTCACCAGTTCAGGGGCTAGGTCATTGCCCGCCGACTCGCTACTTTGTCGACTCTGGGAGGCTATACCACTGCCTCATCAGCTCGAGGGCTGCATTAACGCCACCTTGCCAACCACTTAGTTAGCTTAGGTGCTGCCGCCTACCTCACCAAGACCACTCAGAGGAATAAGTTGCTTGGTCCTCAACCTGATTATGTTAATTAGTTTGATGCTCAGGGGCTGCATGGGGGGTACCAACAGAAAATAGATTTTGGACCTTCAAGCTGATTGTTACTCAAGTCAACTTGAAGCTCGGGGCTACACCCAATGGATGCAAAGGCGAAACAAAGCTGCACTCAAAAGCATAAGATAGTCAAATATCACAATTCATTTTTTGGAGTCTCAAGCCAATTACCGTAAAAAATTGGCTTGAGCCTCAGGGGCTTGTGAGAGATAGATATCCACCAGGTCGTTACAAGCACATAAACACATTTCTGTCTCGCCCGAGGCCAACCTCAGACAGGAGACAAAGTTTCGTCTTACCTGAGGCCAACCTCGGACAGAAGATGCAGTTCCATCACACTCGAGGCCAAGCTTAGACCGAAGATGTAGTTCTGTTTCACCTGAGACCAACCTCGAGCGGAAGACATTGTTCTGTCTTGCCTGAGGCCAACCTCGGACGAAAGATGCAGTTCCATCTCACCCAAGGACAACCTTGAGCGGGAGGCGCTATTCTGTCTCACCCAAGGCCAACCTCGGGTAGGAGAAGTAGTCATGACTTGCTTGAAGCCAACCTCGGGGGGGGGATGCAGTCGCGACACGCCTAAGGTTTACCTTGGGCGAGAGCGCAGAAACGCTCCATGGGCTGCTCGATGGGCCTCTTGATGATTTGCCTAGCAAGGCATGCCCTTAGGCCACGACCGAGTCATGCACCGATGCCGGATGACCAAGTCATGCGCCGATGTCGGATGACCGAGTCATGCGCTAATCCCTTGGGCAGGGAGGTTGAGCGCTTAACCTGGGAGAAGAAGACCAAACGATCGAGTCATGCGTCGCTACCTCGGGCGGGGAAGGTTGAGAGTACCAGAAGTTCTAGATACTCAAAGATGACTCCGATGAAGGGCAACTGAATTTCAGATAAGCTGGAAGGCGTGCTGCTTTAAAAGGATGATTTAGTTAAAGAGCGATCACGACTTGTAATGGGATAACCCTATGGTCATCTATACAAGGCCGAGGGGGTACCCCTACGAACACATCTCATCTCTTAGCTCATCATAGCTTAGTTCGTGGCCACCTCATACCTCATTAGTCCTCTCACAACAACCACGCCTCCACTAGATTGACATGAGAACTCACTCTCTACTGCCCACATCTCATCTGTAATCCGTGTTCACCAGTGATACTCAAATACTTAGCCTCGATAGGAAGTAGGGTGTTACACATTCTAGCGGCTTGAACTGGTGTAAACCTCTATGCTTTCATGTAATAGTTAATGATAAAAATAAATAATTACCTTGTCTAGAGATCACTCGTTGTATAAATGTGTTCATTTTAATGTACACATAATGATTTCTTACATATAACAACATGTAAAGGTGACAATATTTTGCATTAATAACAAAGGATAGACGTCCTGATTATAATTTAAGTGGGGACGGGGATCTCCATCGGGGATTTATCTCCATAGGAAATGGGGATGATGAAGAAATGTCCCCGCGATTGTTCGTGGGGATCCCCGTGGGGAAATTTTTTTTTGTTGCTGGGATGGGGAGCTATTCCCTGACAGAGAATTTCTTGTTGCCATCCCTAGATGTGGATCAGGGTGCACAGGGGCGGTGGTGGTGGCACCCGACTGTGGGGCTTGTTGCGCATGAGCCCGGTTATAGGGCTTGGCACGTTGCGCTCAGTTTGGGTCCACAGGGCACTTTGATCGTCCTATCCATCCCCGCGATGGATCTAGTGGCGCCCATAGTAAATCTGGTGTGACATCATTGTGGGTTGTTGTTGATAGCAACACACTTCTTCTTCAATTTGTGATACTCATGTTCCGTTGATTGTATTTGATTATACATGTGTACATCCTTATTCTCGATGTTTGGTCGGCTTCATTGAGGCTTATGAACTAGCTAGCTGGGGAGGATTATGTGCAGATCAACTTTTCAAGAAAAAACTACATTGACATGGTTACTCGATGAGTTAGGATGAGTGGACATGAGGAGGATGAGTGGACATTAGGGGAACTGGGGAAGCAAGAAAGCAATACATACCTGGTAGCTGTTAGTAGGAGCTAGGAGGTAGTCCACATATGTTTGTTTTCAATTACTGATGGTTTAATAAACTATTAACTAAATTTTCTTTTGTTTTTGTTTGGTAGATATTGAACTTGGGAAAGGGCTATAATATCTCAACATCCAAACCTACATCAACATAATGCATAGTTATGAATAATTCTCCTTCAAACTAAGCTCCAGCTACAAGTTAGCAATCACAATGATGTATTGGTGAATATGCAGTTTGCTTCTTCTCTATTTCAAATATTTTTAAAATTTATGGCTTTGGCTTCTTTTAGGAACTAGTATGAATATTAACTTGGATATGCATTTTAATCCCATTATTAATAAGAAGCAACATTTGTATACTTCTACCTAAGATGATTATGTTATTGTGTTGAAGGTCTGGTCTTGTAAATTTGGGCTGCTGCTTTACATGTCTTTGTTGGTCACTTGTTAAGATTCTTGTGAAGGACCATAACAGGACATGATACACACTATTCATGATTATATCTTTATTATCAGTTATTATTTACTGTTCATGTTAAGATCATTATGTTAATTGGAACATGGAGAACCACCCAGGAAAATAGTGCTACCACAAGGGTTTAATGGGATGCCCTTGGCTAACTAACTAGAAAAGCTAGTGGAAAACTATCTTACCCGAAAGGGGCAAGGGCAGTAGGGGAGTGGTCAGTGTAGGGAGGTCCTCGGGTTGATTTTGCTGCAATGGTGGTCAGGCGAGGAATTCCTGCACTAGAGCTTCCTATAAAATGTAGCTGGTTTTCGGAAGCTAGTGGAACTTTGTAAAGGCCTCGTAGTGTTACCCTGCCTCGCCTCCTCGGTAGAGGTGTATGGGATTGGCTGTCTCTTGGCAGATGGGTAACATGACTTGTGGGTAAAGATGTGCAACCTCTACAGAGTGTAAAACTAGTATACTAGCCGTGCTCACGGTCATGAACAGCTTAGACACTCACATGATTCATTTATAGAACTAAATTCAATTTGCCATATGCATTGCATGGCAGATGATGTTGTTACTTTTGTTCTACTACTTAATTGGATTCGTATTTACTTATACATAGTAACTGCTAATAAAATTTTTGACCAACTTTAAAAGTAATGCTCAGCTCTAACCATCCTCTTTGGTAAGCCTTACACTTCGCATGAGCTCCCACCTTTGGTGAGTTCATACACATTATTCCCCACAACTTGTTGAGCAATGAACGTATGTGGCTCACTCTTGCTGTCTCACACCCCCGACAGGTCAAGAGTAGGTACCGCAGGATGAGGCGCATGGAGGATGCTGTGACGAGTACGTAAGAGGTCTAGGCTGTCGTCTCCCAATCAACTTTGGGTTGCTGGATCATTGTCTCCTTATGATATAATTATTTAATTATTTTGTATAGAACTCCTATTATATACTAAAGATGTGACATTCGATCCTGTGCCATGATTCATCATATATGTGAGACTTGATCCCAGCATACCTGGTGATTATGTTCGCGCCCGGGTCTTGGTGCCCCAAAACCTGGGTGTGACATGCTGCTCAGGGTCTTTACCTGCAACTCCTTCGGACTCCGCCAATGGACCATTATCTATACGAGTTCAAACTTCCACTGCACAAATTTAATATAAAACGAACAATACACCATGCAGTAGAATACAACGAATAAGACGCTCGGTGCAGGGCTCGCACCTACGACTAATCGAGAAAGAGAAAACAAGGGTCGAGGCTACGGTCGAAAGACGATTACGTTAAGTAGCTATGGATTAAAATACTTGTCTAAACATAACCATATTAATTTAACAATCGTGCTATGCATAAAATAAAGTTACGCTGCGTGTTTAATTATTATAAATAATTCAAGATAAATTTAGAAGTATTGTTGTGAGGCAAAACGCACGACGGCACACATGAACTAATACTGAAAATTGGGACGAGTTGCCGCGCGACGAAGCGTGCGACAGCACGCACGAACTAAGCTAAAAATAAAATGGGTCGTCGCGCGGCGAAGCGCGCAACACAACACTTAGACTAAACTAAAATTAAACGAATCGTCGCGCGACGAAGCGCGCAACGAGACTCTTGAATTAAATATAAAAATAACATAAAGCGTCACGCGATGAAGCGCACGATAGCATACGCCACTTAAACAGAATTTAAAACAAAACGTCGCGTGACTAAACGCGTGACACAACACATTAAATAATCTGAAATTAAAATGAATCGTCGTACGACGAAGCGCGCGATGCAGCACACTAATAAATCTGAATTTAAAATAAATCATCGCGCGACGAAGCGCGCGACGAAGCACATAAATTAAACTAAATTTAAAACTAATCAAACTGAATTTTTAAATGTTATGCACTGGGGCTGCGCGCATACGCGAACGCGCTGAGCCGCGCCATGGCTGCGCCGGGGGGGCGCATGCTGGGGGCCGAATGGCCACGCGTGGGGGGATGCACGCTGTGGCTGGACGGGGCC
The DNA here is from genome assembly GCA_029449295.1 of Zea luxurians. NCBI lineage: Eukaryota > Viridiplantae > Streptophyta > Magnoliopsida > Poales > Poaceae > Zea > Zea luxurians. Next base: position 914,820 of record JAOPSE010000255.1, read on the forward strand.
ACAGTGGAGGGCGCGTAGGGGGCGCAGGGGGCCGCGGGGGATGGCGCACAAGGGGCCGTCGGGGAGGGCCGCACGCAGGGGCCGCCGGGAGGGCACGCACAGGGGCACCGTCGGGGAGGGCGTGCGGGTGCCGCCGGGAGGTCGCGCGTAGGGAAGAGGGAAGGGGAAGGAGGGAGAGAGGAGAGGGAGGAGAAGCTCACCTTGGATTCCGACGATCGGCGGCAACCATCCACCGGATCACACCTAGGGCAAGGGAGGTGGAAGAGAGGTAGAAGAGAGGGAGAGGGAAGTTGCTGCACAGGAAAAGAAAAATGAGAGGGAGAGGAGAGGGTGCACGCATGGGGGGAGGGGCGCCAGGGGCGCGCGCTAGGGCTGGGCCGGGTTGGGTCGGGCCACGGGCTGGAGATCCACTGCACACACGACCTCTAATCGAAATCCAATCGCGAATCGAAAATCGAAAACGAGATGGACGCGCGATTAGACACAACATCACACAAAAGAAATATGCTTCGGCATGATGCAACACCCATGTAAATCTAGGTTTTTGTTTACACGCGATACGGACACCAGTCACTATACTGCTTTGAAAATTGGAAGAAGGAGCGAAACGAGAAGAGAAAAGAGAGTAACGCCTGAATTTGGTGAGTATCGGAGAAGAAAAATATACCCCTTAAATTCAGGGTGTTACAATTGCACTTTCAATGTCTCATAGGAGAGAGACTTTGCTCAATTTGTAGCCATAGTCCCTAAGAGTTTGCCTCATCCAGAGTAATTGTGCACAACTATGTCCTCCAACAATATACTCAGCTTCGACGTTGGATAGAGCTACTAAGTTTTGTTTCTTTGAAGCCCAAGACACAGGGGATCTCCCAAGAAACTAAAAAATCCTTGATGTACTCTTTCTATCAATCTTACATTCGATATAATCGGTGTTAGAATACTCAATTAGATCAAAGGTTGATCCCTTGGGGTACCATATCCCAAACCTAGGAGTATAAACTAAATATCTCATGATTCTTTTCACGGCCCTTAAGTGATTTCCTTAGGGTCAGCTTGGAATTGTGCACACATGCATACTGAAAGCATAATATCTGGTCGTGAAGCACATAAATAGAGTAAATATCCTATCATTGACAGATATACCTTTTAATCTATAGTTTTACTTCCTGTGTCGAGGTCAAGATGCCCATTTGTTCCCATAGGAGTCTTGATGGGCTTGGCATTCTTCATTGCAAACTTCTTGAGAATGTCTTATCTGTACTTTGTTTGGCCGATGGAGGTACCCTCTTGGAGTTGCTTGATTTGGAACCCAAGGAAATACTTCAACTCCCCCATCATGGACATCTCAATTTTTTGTATCATAATTCTACTAAACTCTTCACAAGGTGACTTGTTAGTAGACCCAAAGATAATATCATCAACATAAATTTGGCATATAAACAAGTCTTTGATAATTATTTTAGTGAAGAGAGTAGGGTTAGCTTTTTCGACTTTGAAACCATTAGTAATAAGAAAGTCTCTAAGACATTCATACCATGTGACGGAACCTCCCAAGTCATTAGGCCCACCTACATTTGTCCTTGTTTAGCGGACCTCGGGCAACCCTGTAGATGCTTCTAATCACTCGACAAGTTCGGTATCTGCATCCTTTCTTTTCCCAAGAGTGTTTCACCCGTCACGCAGATATTACAACACATCGGAGGAACGAATAAGCGGAAGCAATTACAGTAACTTAATGTACAATAAAATATAGAAAGAGTGTTATTATTGCAGACCAGCGGTATATGAGTGCAGAAGTATTATTATTACAAACTCGAGAGGCAAAAACCCCTCCCATATACAAATATAAAGTTTTTCAAAAGGAGGACAACATCCTCCCGAGGCTTCACTCTTGCGATTCTTCCTTTGTCACCACCTTAGAGCAAAAGCAACAAAAGTTTGCTACTTCCACACCTACAACAACATGGGTTCGAAAACCCTGAGTACGAAGTGTACTTTCGTAAGTCTTACCCGTCAAAATAAAAGACTCTCAAGGATATGCTGGTTTGAGGGAGTCAAGGTAAGGCTTACTCAAAAATCAAGACTCTATTTGCAGAAATGCTTACTAATAGTGGATCCTTAAAAAAAATCTAGTTTTATTAGCAAGTTAAGTCATTACCTGAATCTAGAATTTTTCTACCCTAGTTCAAGCACTTGGCCTATACTAGCCATGTTTTTATCAACCCTTCTTGTTTACTAGAATGCTACGTGTAGGGCAGTGACCAAGTCTACATATCCGAGAAGTAACAACGATCCGAATCGATTAATACCCAGCTAGGGATCTCCAATCACACGACATATGTAGCACTTAACCCTTGCATATGTCGACTCGCCACCAGGTTTCTTAAGACCAGATCAGGTTCATGCCAACCGAGAGCACAGATACACCACCGTCCAGCCTCTTGCCATGGAGGGTACATGCTACTCTCGCCATCTCTCCACTCCCATTGTGTGTTGTCTTATTCTAGTATTAGTCTGCCCGAGGCAAAGCTTACCCATGATGAGGCATGTGACCAGTTAAAAGGTCATCAATCATCAAGCCTACATCGAGACGGTCCTTAATCGACTCAGACGGAGACACTACACCGAGACTCTCTTCTCGTGCAAGTCACTCGTCCGGTCTTAGCTTTATCGTTTCAAACCCAAAGTTTGGTACCTGGAAGAGGTACATCTTTTTCGATGTTGAACCCATCACGGCCATGATGGATCCACCATCAAGTTTTATTTTTGAAAACATCCCATCCCACTTGAAGCATCAGATTTTATCAAAACAAAACATTTTGTTTTCTAGAGCAAGACTAAGCATCAGAAAAAACCTTTTCATAAAACAGGTGATCAAGGAAAAGTAATCATTTTTCCAAGGAAGGAAATGCATCAATTGTTTGGCACACAACTCCTATCACCTAATGCATCAAACAAGGTGTTAAAGATTTTAAAACACAAGGAGGTGGCAAATGCACCGAGGCTCGCCTTGTGTTATAGGAGAGTCGGGCTCTGCTCCACAAATATCGAAATAAAAGCAGTTCTCGGCTGGTGGGTCTTCAGGTGGTGGTGGTGTAATTGTTGGAACTTGCACACGGGCACAAGTTGATCCAACAGGGGGGAGTGATAGCACAAACAGGGTTTTAGCACGTGATGGCAAAAGCACTGTTCAACTAGCCTCTCAAGGGCACTGTGCGGGGGTATTTATAGGTGTCCGGGTGCCCAGCGTCCCGTGTTAAGGACGCATGTGCCCTCAGACACCTAGGTTATCCCCGGAATATTCCCATAAAGCAGGGTTACAGACTGTAATTACAGGGACGCCTTTATAAATTAGGCCCGTAACATGCAGCGGCCACGCAGGGCCTGTTACAATGGGCTGGATCACACATGGGCCTCCGCGCTGGACGAGGCCGCACGGTGGGATGACCTCGCTACGGGTCTTCGTCCGATGTCGTATGGGGTGAAGGGTGTCCCTGACCGTTGTCTTGTCTCCGTCGGGCCGGCGTTTCCGGCGAAGGCCCCGAGCGAAGGGTGGCGTATTTGCCTTCGCCCCAACATTTGCCCTCTGAGGGACCAGTTCGACTAAGTCATCTGGTGCCGAAGACGTCGCTAGATGGCGGAGACGCTGCCCTCGCTCGAAGTGGTTCCGCGGGGGTTTTTGACATGATCGTTGATTGACGCCGTACTGTGGGACTGCGGGTTTCCCGAAGCGCCGCGCCCTGTGTATAAAAGGGGGTGGGGGGCGGCGCGTTTTGAAATTTATTCTTCCGCGCTCCGTGAAAACCCTAGCTGCTTTCTCCACCGTCTCTGCCGCTCGTCTGCCCTCCTTGCTCTTGTTCGCCGGAGATCTGGCTCGAGTGAAGCAGACCGCCCGCCGCCGCCGACGGTACGTAGCGATGCTGACCTCTTCTTCTTCTACTGCCGCTTCGCCGCCGGCTGACGCGTCGTCTGAGGAAACGCTGAGTACTGTGGCGGCGGAGGAGTTGCATGCCGGCGATACTATGGATTTTGGTGTGTCACGGATGTCGTCGGCCCGCGTGCAGGATATGTAGCGGCTTGGTTACTTTGGCGGCGGGGCCGCCCGTGTCCCAGGGACGGAGGAAGTCCCCGAGCCAGAAGGCGAGTTGGTTGTGTTCGAGGCGTTCTTTGCCGCTGGTCTCCGCCTGCCTGCGCACCGATTTGTTGGAGAAGTCCTGCGCAGATTCAATGTTCAGATCCATCAGCTGACTCCGAACGCCGTGGTGGCTCTGTCGAAGTATGTCTGGGCGACGACTTCGTACGGCGGACAGCCATCAGTCGAAGTCTTCGCAAAGTATTATTGCCTGCACTGGCAGAAGAGGATGATTGGAAGTGAGGTTGCCCAGTTTGGGTCCTGTACATTTACGCCGAAGACCGGCAAGACCACGATGCAGGTAGTTGAGTTGGATCCCTGCGCCCGCAAAAAGTGGGGCAATTGGCAGGATTTTTGGTTCTACGTTGCGGAGAGTACAGCCGAAGACCATCCGGGGCTCCCTGTGTCCGAGATGTGCTCACATTTTTACTCAGCATACCCGCCTTTTGAAGTGGCGGATGAGGATGCGTACGAAGAGGCCCTTCGGTGCGCCGCCGGCCTGAGCAGCGGGCGCGATTTGGTTGAGGAGTTTGTGGCGTTCGGGGTATGGCCTTTGGCGCATGGCTAGGCGCTGGGCGAAGTGTGCCCTCGCTAGATGCCTTCCCACGGTGGGAAGGTGGTGCGAAGTCCTGCCTTCGATCTGGATCTGCTGGGTCGCGATCCGGCCGCCTTTGTGCGCGAGGCGGAGGATGGGGTGGTGCGGATCGTGGGTCGGTATGTGCCTAGGACAGAGGGCCAGCGCAGCTAGGACATTCACGGGTCAAATGACCGTTTGAACAGGGTTTTTGAGTTGAATCGACTGCCGTATGGCGGTTATCCCAGCCAAGACGATGTGGATCGTCGTGGGAAGAAACCGGTGGTGGAGTCTGGAGACGACCCCGCGCCGGCGGCCGCCCCGTCCTCTAAGAAGAGGAAACTAGGTACTGCTGTGGGAGGACTTGGGGTTTCTGATGGTTTTTCTAGAGAATTGATGAGGACATGCGCGGCCCCGGGGGGGGGAAGGATGTCTTCGCCCGAGCTCCGGGATTCTTCGGCGCGGATGCTGAGGGTTACCGGGGGTTGGTGGCCTAAGAATATTCCTGTCCCCCGCGCGGCCGGCGAAGACTTTTTTACATCTCGCATGGTTCGTGCTTGGAAAGTGTTTCCTTACGGGCGGAATATTGCTGCTGTTGTGTTGGCAGTGATGGACAAGGATCGCCAGGGAGCTGCACAGAAGCGCCAGGCGGTCGTCAGGCTGCATGAAGCCAGGTCGAAGAGGCAGCGGGGGGCTGCGAAGGCTACTACCCCCGGCGGAGGTCAGCCGCCGCTGGCGGCTAAGTCGACCGTCCCTGCGTCCAGTAGGGCGCCGGACGCTGCGAAGGCGGCTGTGACCGGTGGTCCCAAATCAGTGAAGGCTGCCCCTTCGTCCGGCGGGTTGCCGGAGACTGCGAAGGCGGCTCGAGGGTTGCCGCCCCCTGGCAGGCGCGTTGCTGACTTCGCCACCGACATTAGTGTGGAGGATTATCTTGTTGGTAAGTCGTTGGCTCGAGGATTTTTTTTAATTTGTTGATGCGTCGCAGGGTCGGACGAAGACCAGCTTCTTGTTGTTCCGCCTGCCGCGGCGGCCACGGCGGCTGCCGTGGTGCCAAGGGCGAAGGGCAGTGCACTTTGTGCCGGTGGCGAGATACCGGCGCGCACTGCCGTCAGGGACGAGGCGGGTGCCGTGTCCCGCCGGCTGGAGGAGATGAAGGAGGCTCTAAGTCAGGTCCGCTGAGCTAGACCTCGGTTCGGTTTTTTTTTTAAAACGGCTTCGTCGGGGCTGTGGTCTTATGTGTGTCTTGTAGGCGGCTGACTTCGCAAACCGCGTGGCGTCGGGGGCCCTGACGGCAGTTGTGTCTGCCGAAGTCGAGAGACTTTGGACGCAACATGCTGACGCCGTCCGGGAAAGATCGGCCGCCGACAGTAAGTGGCGCAAGCTGGCGAACAAGGTGGCTGTGCTGGAGGGGGAGAAGGCTGACCTCCGGCGCCAACTGGCGGCGGAGAGGGAGGAGGCTACTGAGGCCCTCGCCAAGGCGCAGGCTGCGCAGGTGGAGGCCAACCTGGCGCGGGCGGAGGGCAGCCTCGCCAGGCAGCGCGCCGAGCAGCTGGAGGAGCGGCTCAACGCGCTGCAGAGCCGTGTGGAAAGGGCCGAGGCCTCGGCGCGCATGGAGGCTGAGCGGACGCGTAAACAGCTCATGGATTCATACCGTGAACTGGGCGCGCGGACCGGTGAGTTTGAAGTGCCAGATTGAGAGCCCGGACTTCGCTGCCTTGAGTGGGTGCAGGAGGAGCTGCAGGCGCTCCCCACCATCGTGGAGGGGTTTATGTCTTATGCTTCTCTGGTCACCTGCGAGGGGGCGATGAACATGCTCTCTCGCGAAGGGTGCCGGCACTACGAGGTCTTCGACCAAGCTAATGAGGATTTGGAGCGTGATATCTACAAGGTTGAGGACCCCGTAGTGAAGGAATCCGCCGGAGCCCTCTACGACCGGATGTGGGGCCCCCACGGTCGAGAGGTGGTCAGGGAGCGGGCTGAGACGGCGAGGAGTCAGGTAGTGCTTGGCTTTTGTTTGGTGTTTGTTTAATTTGGGTTAAATGTGGGTTTGCTGAGTCTGTGTGCTGTGTCTCAGGCGGCGCGTGGCGAGAGGGTGGATGACTTCGAGGCTTTGAACAGCGCGCTGCCTGACCCGAAGCCGAACCCGGCGGCGGCTGTGCCCGAGGCCGCTCCGGAGCCGCCCCCGGAAACCGGAGAAGGCGTTCCCGATGCCCCTGCAGCCACTGCGGCCGGCGGAGACCCGTCGTCAACTGCTGCGCCGAAGGCTGAGGATCCTGTGGCGGAGGCTGCGGAGGCGATGGCGGAGGCTCCCGCGACGGCTAGGTCTTCGTAGGTGGCCTAGTGGGTGTGGGTAGTTAGGAAATTTTGGATATTGTTGCTGAACCTTGGTTGCTGCGCAGGTTCAAGATTTTGGGCCTGCGCACGCAACCGCTACTGCTAATTTTTGGGCGGCTTCGACCGTGGATGATGGGAATAAATCGGATGAGTCTGCGTCTAAATTTTCCGAGTTCGGCGACTCTGGGAGCTCTGTTGAATGGACCGAAGAGTCGTCGGATGAGGACTTGGACTACTTTGCGGCCTTGGATGTAGCAGTGGCGGAGGCTTCGTCGCAAGCTGCGGATGCTGATGTTGTGTCTGGTCCGAGCACTAGGCGTAGGCGGCGAAGGGCGGTTGCGAAGCGTAGAGTGAGCGGAGCGGACGCCGGTCGGCTTCGCGTGAGTGGGGCTGGCAGGCAGGAACTGTTGTCCTTGCCGGCTGCTGTGAGTGCAGGTGAGGGAGAGTTGCGAAGCCTTTTTGCGGGTGAGGAGCTTAGGATAATGTTATTTAACTATAGGGAGATGGGAATTATTCCGAAGGTCGAACCGATGTAGAGTGCGATGCCCTCGCTTGTACATGAGTAATGGCTTGTATGATGAGGTTGTGTGCCCTCGCACACCCGGCTATGTTTGCGAAGGCGTTAAGTGCTTGGTCTGGCGTGTTTGTTATGTTGGTCTGGTGCGCATGTAGTCGGCCTTTGAGCGGATGGTTTGGTGTAGCCGTTTTTGCACTTGTTAGGCTTCGTGTGGCTGTACCATTGTAATTGGTTCGTTGGTCTTGACGCGCTGTCCCTGCTGCACCCTGAGGCAACTTCTGCAGGGATAGTGTTCGCGGCAAATTAGAATTTTTCACACTTATTGCGCTAGTCCGGCTGCACCCTTAGACGACTTCTGCGCGGATAGTCTTCGTGGAAGACTTCGATTTTTCGCACTTGTTGTGCTGATCCGGCTGCACCCTTTAGGCGACTTCTGCGCGGATAGTCTTCGTCGAAGACTTTGTTTTGTCGCACTTGTTGTGCTAATCCGGCTACACCCTTAGGCGACTTCTGCGCGGATAGTCTTCGCGGAAGACTTCGATTTTTCGCACTTGTTGTGCTAATCCGGCTGCACCATTAGGCGACTTCTGCGCGGATAGTCTTCGTGGAAGACTTCGATTTTTCGCACTTGTTGTGCTAATCCGGCTGCACCCTTAGGCGACTTCTGCGCGGATAGTCTTCGTGGAAGACTTCGATTTTTCGCACTTGTTGTGCTAGTCCGGCTGCACCCTTGGGCGACTTCTGCGCGGATTTGTCGCACGCGAGGGCGGCTGCTGCCGGGCCTCGCGGTGACTTTGTATTAGTCGAATGTCGAAGATCGTTGATGCGGTCTTTTTTTGACGTGGATTTTGCGGGGGATTTTTCTCTTGTATATTACATGACTCCGCCTCGTTAAAAACCTCACCCCCCGGGAGGAAAAGAGTGCGGGCCTGAACAAAATTGTTTTTACAAATTACAAGGGCGGGCTGGCCCGATGAGTCAAACAAAAAATTTGCGCAGATTATCAATGTTCCAGGAATGCTCTAGGTCTTCGCCGTTTGGCGTTGCAAGCCTGTATGCGCTGGGGGAGGCCTTCGTCTTGACAATGTAAGGGCCCTCCCACATGGGCTCCAGCTTGCCTCTGGACTCCGTTCGAGCTATCCGGATGAGGACGAGGTCCCCTTCGCTGAATTCCCTTGGGATGACTGCCTGGTCGCGCCATGCTTTGGTCTGGGCTTGGTATTTGTCCAGGGCCTGCAGGGCGAAGACGCGGTCTCCATCGATGAGATCCTTCGAAGTTGGCTCATCTACGTCTGGGACGGCCGACGCGGCTGTCCGAGGCGACCCATGCTTTATTTCTTGTGGGGTCATGGCCTCCGACCCGTATAATAGGCGAAAGGGGGTAAACCTAGTCGCCCTGCACTCGGTTGTATTCAGTGCCCAGACCACTTCGGGTAACAGGTCAGGCCACTTGCCTTTTTTGTCGTCAAGGAGCATTTTCTTGACGGCTGTGAAAATTTTTCCGTTGGCGCGCTCTACGACTCCGTTGGACTGGGGGTGGTACATGGAGGCGAAGGCAAGCTTGGTGCCGATGGAGAAACAGAAGTCTTTGAAATCTTGATTGTCGAACTGCTTGCCGTTGTCGACCGTGAGTTCGGATGGTACTCCGAAGCGGCAAACAATATTTTGCCAGAAGAATTTCTGGGCCGTCTTCGATGTGATGGTGGATACTGCCCTCGCTTCAATCCATTTAGTGAAGTATTCAACGGCTACGAAGGTGAACTTAAGGTTCCCCTGAGCCGTGGGCAGGGGCCCGGCGATGTCTAGGCCCCAGCGCTGAAGGGGCCATGTGTGGGCGATCAGCTTCGTGAACTGCGAGGGGCGCCCCGAGCGTGGGGAAAATTTCTGACAGGCTTCGCAGGATCTGACAACCCGATTCGCGGCGCAGATAATGGCGGGCCAGTAGAAACCTTGTCGTATCACCTTTGCCGCCAGGGCCCTGGGGCCTGCGTGGGAGCCGCAGGTCCCCCTGTGGACTTCGCGCAGGATTTGAACGCCCTCGGTCTCGGTGACACACTTGAGCATCGGCTGGCTGACCCCCTTTTTGTACAGTTGGCCCTCGATCAATGCGAAGTCCCGGCTTCTGTGGTGGAGGCGCTTGGCCTCGTTGCTGTCGACTGGGTGATAGAACCCTTGCAGGTACAGGGTTATTGGCGCCCGCCAGTCTTTGGTCATGATAAGGTTGATCATGCGCTGGCCCTCGTTGTCGTTGGTTATTTGGAGCCCTTCGGGGCTGCGGACGGCTGGTGTGCCGATGACGTGATAGAACACGTCGGAGGGGAGGGCTTCGCCCCTGGCGGCCGCCTTGGCCAACGCGTCAGCTTCTTCATTCTTGGCCCGGTCCACATGCTGCACAGTGAACCCCTTGAATTGTTTCTCGAGGCTTCGGATGGCCGCGAGGTACTGCATAAGTGCGGGGTCCTTTGCTGCATAGTCCTTTTCGACTTGGCCGGCGACTACCCTGGAGTCTGTGTGGACTATGCAGGTGGTGATGCCGAGGGCTCTTAACATGCGGAGGCCGAGGATAACAGCTTCGTATTCTGCGATGTTGTTTGTGCATCTGTCAGACTCCAGGGCGAAGCTTAAGCGTGCCGCGTATCTGTGCTTGACCCCGGCGGGTGAGGTGATGACTGCAGCAGTGCCTGCCCCCGCATGGCACCAAGCACCGTCGCAGTGTATTGTCCAAACCTTCTCTGCGGACGGCTCTGGCTGTGTTATTGGCCCGGTCCAGTCGACGACGAAGTCTGCTAGAACTTGTGACTTGATCGCAGTCCTGGGCTCGAAAGTGATGTGGTAGCCGGAGAGTTCGGCCGCCCATTTGGTGATCCGTACCGATGCCTCCGGGTTTCTGAATAATTCGCCGAGTCCCCTATCTGAGGTGACGCGGACCTTGAATGCTTCAAAGTAGTGGCGCAATTTGCGCGAAGACATAATGACTGCATATGCAATCTTTTCGAGCTCCGTCATGTTACACTTTGATGGTGTGAGCACCTCGGAGACATAATATACTGGGCACTGCCTGATCACGCCCTCTACTATCTGCTCCTGAACCAGTGCCGCACTGACCGCGTGCGGCGAAGCCGCGACGTAGAGCAACAGTGGTAGCGAAGAGTCGGGGCTCGTAAAGACGGCCAACTCCATCATGTACTGTTTTAGTGAGGCGAAGGCCACCGCCTGCTCTGGTCCCCAAGCAAAGTCTTTTGCGCCGCAAAGTGTTTTGAGGAAGGGAAGACTTCGCTCAGCAGACTTGGAAATGAATCTGTTGTGGGCGGCCAATCTGCCCGTCAGACGCTGGACCTCTCTGGCTGACTGTGGGGGCGCCATGTTGATGATGGCCTGGATTTTAGTTGGGTTGGCTTCGATGCCGCGGTGCGATACCAGATAACCCAATATTTTCCCCTGGCGGACACCGAAGACGCATTTATCGGGGTTGAGGCGAAGTCGTGCGTCCCACATGTTCGCAAATGTCTCGGCGAGGTCTACGAGATGGTCCTCTTTATTCCTGCTGGCGACGACGATGTCGTCCATGTATGTGAATACGTTTCTGCCGACTTGCCCTTCGAGCACTGTTTTGGTGAGCCGGGAGAAGGTAGACCCGGCATTCTTGAGTCCCTCCGGCATTCTGATAAAGCAATATGTGCCGAAGGGTGTTATGAAGCTGGTGCTGGCCTTGTCCTCCTCCTTCATGTATATTTGATGATAACCAGAGAAGCAGTCGAGGAGTGACATGACCTCGCACCCGGTCGCGCTATCGACTATTTTGTCGATCCGGGGCAAAGGGAAGTTGTCCTTTGGGCAGGCCTTATTGAGGCTGGTGAAGTCTATGCACATTCGCCACTTGCCGCTCTTTTTCTGCACCATCACCACATTGGAGAGCCACGTGGGGTAAGCCACTGGCTCGATAAATTTGGCTTCCAGGAGGCGGTGTACCTCTGCCTTTGCGGCCTCTGTCTTCTCGTCGGACATTTTGCGAAGACGTTGTTTTTTCGGTCTTACCGAGGGGTCGATGCCCAGGCTGTGCTCAATTATGGACCGGCTGACCCCGACCAGGTCGAGGGCTGACCAAGCGAAGACGTCCTTATTCTTGGACATGCAGCACAGGAGCTTTTCCTCGTCATGCAAGGTGAGGTCTTCGCTGATCGTGACTGTTTGCTTGGGTGTGGCCAGGTCGAGGGGGACAGTCTTGGTCCCGTCGTTGCTTTGCAGCTGCGCCTTGTGCTGTTTTTCAGTTGAGCTGGCGGGCGCTGGGACTTCGCGCTGGGCCGTGAGGCAGTGGACATTTCTTTGCCCGGGGACGAAGTCCCGCTCTATGTTGCGCGCGGTCTGCTGATTGCCATAGACCAAGATGGCGCCCAACGGACCTGGTATCTTCATGCACAGGTACAATCCGTGAATGGCTGCCTCAAACTTATTGATGGAGCCTCGGCCCATGATAGCGTTGTACGGATACACCATGTCGACGATGTCGAAGGTTATTTGCTCACTTCGGGCATTGGGCGCTACACCGAAGGAGAGAGGCAACTCTATTTTGCCGATAGGAAAAGTGCCCTTGCCGCCGAAGCCGTATAATGGATTGTCCGAAGGCTTGAGCAGGCTGTGGCTTATGCCCATGCGGTCGAAGGCATGGAGGAATATGATGTCTGTCTGGCTGCCATTATCAACGAGGACTTTGTGCAGGTCCCAGCCTGCCACGCTGCAGTTGATGACCATGGCGTCGACGTGGGGGGCGCTGCGCAGGTCGACGTCTCAGGCGTCGAAAGTTAATGGTACATGGGACCACTTCGTCTGCACGACTGGACCGATGATGGCGACGTGGTTGATGCTGCGGTAGTGGTCCCGCTTTTGTCGCTTGGTGTCGAAGTCGACACTGGACCCACCAGTGATCATATGAATGACTCCGCGATACGGCTGATCGGCGAAGTCTTCTTGCTTGGGGGCGTGGGGGTGGGGATGTTTTGTTGTTGCTGGTGTGGAGGCGGGGGTGGGGGAGGTACGATTTGTACTTCCTGATGGTGTTGGTAAGCGTGGTGCGGTGGATGCGGAGCAGGGGCGTGGATGTATGGTGGAGGGTGTTGCTGATAAGTGTGTGCGACGACCCTTGGGTTGTCGGCTGGTTGCGCCCGTGCCATCCTGTCTCTGGTGGCCTTCGTTTCTGGGCAGTCTTTTGTTTGGTGGGCGCAGTCTTCGCCGTGGAAGAGACAGTAGAATCGGCGCGGCGGCTGCGCGCGTCCCCGGCCCCTACCGCGAGTTCCACCTCCGCGGCCCTGGGGGGGATACTCCTCACGGCGAGGGGCATCACTAGCGGGGTGCTGGTTGGCGATGTTGTGCACCTGCTGCTGGTTACGGCCGTCTCGGCCGGAGTCTGGCTGTGCAGTCCTCGTCCACGTGCGGCTGGACTGTGGAGCATCTTTGGGCTTTCTCTGGGACTCAACCTTGCGCTGGTGGAGCTCTTCGGATTTGGTGTATTTTTCAAATAGTTGATATAACTCCTGAAGGTTCTTGGGCGGGTCCCTGATGCAATGACTGTAAAGGACGCCGGCGCGAAGGCCACTGATGGCGTAGTGAATGGCGATCTGGTCATCAACTGAGGGCAGCTGTGACTTGAGTGTTAGAAACTTGCGGTAATATTCCCGTAGAGTCTCTTTTTCCAGCTGCTTGCAGAGTGAGAGTTCGGCCAAGGCGTCGGTGTCTGGGCGGTACCCTTGGAAGTTGAGCAGGAATTTGTCCCTTAGGCTTCTCCAGGAGTCAATGGACAGCGGGGGCAACCTGGTGAACCAGGTGAGAGCTGGGCCTTCGAGGGCGATGATGAAAGACTTGGCCATTATGGCGTCGTCCCCTCCGGAAGATGCAACGGCGACCTGATAACTCATGATGTACTGTGTAGGGTCTGTGCTGCCGTTGTACTTGGGATAGGTCCCTGCCCGGAAGTTGGCAGGCCAGGGTGTCACTTGCAGATGTGGCGCCAGGGGACTTCGCTCGTCGAGGTAGTTGACCCCTTGAAATGGCGCGGCAGCTGGGTAGGCGTAGTCGCGCTGGGGGAAATGCGGGTCTTCCGCCTACGCGCGCTGCTGCAGGGGTGCCCCATGCTGCAGGCCGCGGTGGCCTTTGCGTGTGTCTTCCATTTGTGCGCGGTGCTGCAGGGGTGGCCCATGTTGCAGGACGAGGTGGCCTTCGCGCTGCATCAGCGCGATCTCCCGCTCGAGGTCCTGGGCCTTCTGCTCTTCGTCGCGTATCATTTGCCGCACCCTGGCTAGTGCAGACACGCGCTGGCGCTTGGCCTCCAGTATCTCTTTTTGCCTCTGAAGATTGCGGTTCTTGAGGCGCAGTGCGCGCAGCTGTAGCTGTTCTTCCGCTGAAACGCCAAGGACTTCACCGTCCTCAGTGAGGTCCGCGCCCTCCGGTGGAGCGAAGCCGAGGACTTCACCGTCCTCGGTGAGGTCCGCGCCTTCCGGTGGAGCGAAGCATGGGGGAGGCTGCGGTTGTCCTTCAGGGCCGCAGGTGTGGAGGGTGTCGTCTTCAGCAGCCTCTTGGTGAGTGGAGTGGGTGAGTGCGAGGGCCTTGCCCTTCCTTGCGGCCAGCAGTGCTGCCTTCGCAGCCTCGTCAGCCTTCGAGCTAGCTTTCTTGGGTGCCATCGCGGGTGGTTTTTCGTAGCACGAACGGTGGGCGCCAAATGCTGGAACTTGCACATGGGCGCAAGTTGATCCAACAGGGGGGAGTGATAGCACAAACAGGGTTTTAGCACGTGATGGCAAAAGCACTGTTCAACTAGCCTCTCAAGGACACTGTGCGGGGGTATTTATAGGTGTCCGGGTGCCCAGCGTCCCGTGTTAAGGACGCATGTGCCCTCAGACACCTAGGTTATCCCCGGAATATTCCCATAAAGCAGGGTTACAGACTGTAATTACAGGGACGCCTTTATAAATTAGGCCCGTAACACGCAGAGGCCACGCAGGGCCTGTTACAATGGGCCGGATCACACGTGGGCCTCCGCGCTGGACGAGGCCGCACGGTGGGATGACCTCGCTACGGGTCTTCGTCCGATGTCGTATGGGGCGAAGGGTGTCCCTGACCGTTGTCTTGTCTCCGTCAGGCCGGCGTTTCCGGCGAAGGCCCCGAGCGAAGGGTGGCGTCTTTGCCTTCGCCCCAACAGTAATCTCCTCTTCAACTGCTACTTCTTCCTCATTTTCTATACATAACCATATATAACCATAAATGCATATGGGATGCTTATGAAGATGCAATAATAGAAAAGGTTTATCATGTTGTATCTTGAATACAATTTTCCTTCACGATACTCCAGGAAACTAGGGTTTTTGGAGTCTATATTCTATTTCATAGGGCAGGCACTACTTAGAAGATTAGGGTTTTAGGGTTTAGTTATCAAACAATGTCCAAATCATGTCAAACTTTACCCAAGGTTTCTAAATATCATTTTAAGCTTATCCAAAAAGTTTGGTGATTTTTGGAGTTACTAATTAATTTCTAAAATTCCAGAGTATAGGTTTGAATCCTGTTAAGTATTATATAATTCCTGTTTTGGACTAAAAATCCTAAAATTATTTTTATTAAATACTATGAAAATTTAGAAGTTCAACAAAATTGGTCTCATATTTTTATTATTTTTCTCGAATTCTCCATGAATTTCTAAACTTTCTTAGAAAAAGAAAAAGGAAAAGTTACCAACAGAACTGTGCTGAATTCAGCCCGGGACGGCCCACAATAGGAGAAATGCCCCTGCGCACGCGCCCACGCAGTTGGTTTTGCAGAAATGTCCCTACCGGTTCAAAAATCAGAACAGCAGTCCTCGGCACTATTCACGCGTCTCACTGACACTTTACATTAAGGTCCTCTATTTTCTATTTCTTCTCCAGAACAGACCCTAGCCACGATGTGCACGCTGTCGACCACCCTATTGCCCAGACCGGCCATGACCGGCAGTGGCTGCCCAAATTAACTAATGGGCATGCATCACTGACCCGAGACGAACCTAGAACAAGCTTTAATTGGGTTATTATGGCCCTGGCTTAGCCCGACCACGGCGACGGAGAATACCGAATACAAATCCAAGCGTTCCGGTTGATTGAGTGTGGTCAAGCATAAAGGGTTGAGCCGATGAGTATCACGAGCATGCATGGGCGCTAAAACATGATCAAGGAGAGCAGGAGCAGACCTGGGAGCGACTGGCCACGGGGCACGGAGAATTCTCGCTCGCCGGTGACTGAGAAGGGGGAAAAGGTGTCGCGACGGGCTCTGGTGGAATTAGGAGGTCATGTTGGGGCTATACGGTCGCAAAGGGCTATTGATTCACCGTGCACCACTAATTTGGGGAGAGGTGGAAAGGATTCCATGAATTTTTGCTTCAACCGAGCTCACTGGTGAAGTGGTGAGTACCTCGCCATGGGTGGTAGGGCTATTTATAGGCACGACGATCCAGCTAGCAATCCGCGGCCACAGATTGCACTGTCAGTGCATGGTTACCACGTAAGGAAGAGACACAGTGAGGGAGGAGCGATGCACGAGTGACACGGCGGCAGAATGACCGAGCCACGGTGACCGCCGATGAAATATCTCAGTCAGGCTCTGACTAGGTTTGTGGAATCACGACACGACCCAAAGTTATCTCCCCGCGGTCGATCCCTTCCCCAAATCACTCGAACACATCCCATTCTACAGTGCCCTGGATCTTTGTCATCGCTCTTCAGATATTTTTAGTGCTCTGATCTTCAGTGTTCTACTGAACCGACCCCCTTTCACCCTCTCTTTCTCTTGATCCTTGTTAAGAACAGGGTAATCTCCATTAATAAAGATTGTTCACTAAACAACAATCTTGAAACTTACTATAGGATCCCTGGACCAAAACTAAATGGAATCAAAGATATGGTTCTTCCAATTCGGCCCCATTTCACTGTGACCATTTCTTTTCTTTAATTCAGTTTTTAGTAATACTTCAATAGCTCGACATAGTTCTGACAGAGCAACTTTGGGTTGTTGTTTCTTTAATTTTTGTACAACAACCAGGGAAGATGACTGTACCAAAGTTACTCCCCTACAAACTAACTTTAATCTTGTTACAAAGGTCTTAGTCAATTACCCATTAAATCGAGCTCCACGTGATCCTGAAGTTGGTCCTATACAACTGATTTCTCTGAACATCATAGAGTCTCAGTTTGACAGCCAAACTTCAAACCAATTTAACTCCTAATTTTGTACAATACCAAGGCTTAAGTACTTAAACAAAGTTGTTCTCCTTTCCTAGCTCTACAAGTTTGATGTGTTGACCCTAGGCAAATTCCTTGTATTTCTAAAAATACAGAACTCCAAAGTCAGCCCTGTTCAACTGATTTTGGACTTAGACACATGAGAGGTATAGAGTGGCTTTTTGCAAATAAGCCCAAATCTCATGGTTTGATTTGCAAATCCTCAAATGTGTGAAACATATGATTTGAGGTGCCCTAATACCTTGGTTTTTGCATTTTGGTCCAAAAGTGCACAAAACTTACACTTAGCCCCCTAGGGTTCTAATATAGGGTTTTCCAGGGGTCTTTTGAAAGTTTTTAACACTTTAGGGTTTTGGTGCTACCCAAGTCCATTAAAGGTGATATCTTATGATCATTTCTAATAAATTTTGAGATTTTATCTTATTTAGGCTTCATTTTCACTCATAAGCCTAGTTTAGGGTTAAGTACTCTACCCTAGGGTTACTCACATACCAAGTCACCAATACAACTTGTTTGAAATTTTTGCCTAGTCAATGCATTTTAAGTGTAACAAACACATGATATGCTAATGCTCATGATGTTATGCTCAAGTTTTAGTGATAGTAACACTAGGGTGTTACATCCTTCCCCCTATAAAAGAATCTCGTCTCGAGATTAAAGTCCTAGGGCAAGTAATGGAAAAGGAAATGCTTCATATTTTTATTTCCTTATTTCTTGTACAAGGCAGGGGCGGTATGGGGTTTACTCCTTTTTTTACAATAATTGTACATATCTCACAAATTACATGAAGCTAAGAAGCCTAGGAAATTATTTTCTAAAAGGTCTTGGGTTTCCCATGTAGCTTCATCTTCAGTGTGTTGGTTCCATTGTATCTTATAGAATTTCAGAACTTTTCTTCGGGTAACCCTGTCCTTTTGATCTAAGACTTGAATAGGATGTTCTGAATATGTTAAGTCTAGTTCCAAGGTAACATTCCTCACTTCTATGGTTTGATCTGGAACCCGAAGACACTTCTTCATTTGGGATACATGGAACACATTGTGCACTGCAGACAATGTTTCGAGTAGTTGGAGTCGGTACACCACTGGTCCACATTGTTCAAGAATGAGGAATGGACCAATGTTTCAAGGTGCAAGTTTTCCTTTTACCCTAAAACGAGATACACCCTTCATTGGTGATACTTTTAAATACACATAGTCTTCAACTTGGAAGTATAAGGGTTGGCGTCGTTTGTCTGCATAACTCTTTTGTCGAGCTTGTGCTTCTTTCAATTTACGTATGATTCGTTGAACTTTTTCTTCCATTTCTTTAACTATATCAGGCCTAAATAACCACCTTTCTTGAGGTTCAGACCAATTCAATGGAGTACGGCACCATCGTCCATATAAAGCTTCAAAGGGTGCCATCTTGATACTTTCTTGATAGCTGTTATTTTATGAAAACTCCGCCAATGGTAGACATTCATCCCATTTCTATGGAAATTCCAGAACACATGCCCGTAACATGTCTTCAAGTATTTGATTCACTCTCTTAGTCTGTCCACTGGTTTGAGGATGATAGGCCGAACTATGGAGCAGTTTAGTACCCAAAGATTTGTGGAGTTCTTCCCAGAATTTGGATACAAATTGTGGCCCACGGCCTGACACAATTGTTTTTGGGATCCCGTGCAGACTGAGAATACGAGCAATGTAAAGTTCCGCATATGTGATTACTGGATACTTTACTTTTATTGAAAGAAAGTGGGTGATCTTTGTAAGTCGATCAATGATAACCCAGATAGAATCAAATCCTTTTACCATCCTGGGTAATCCCATAATGAAGTCCATGCTAATGTCCTCCCATTTCCATGTCGGGATGGGCAAAGATTGCAGTGGACTAGCAGTTTTCACATGTATGGCTTTGACACATCTATAGGTGTACATCTCACCATATAGTGTGCAATTTCAATCTTCATCTTTGTCCACCAATAATGCTGCTTTAAATCTTGATGCATCTTAGTGCTTCCAAGATGAATGGAATAGCGACTAAAATGAGCTTCATCCAAAATTTGCTAGCGGACATCATCATTTTTGGGCACAACTATGCGGTTATTAAACCATACAATACCTTGATCATCCTTTCTAAAACAGTTTGCTTTACTGGCCTTTATTTTCTCATGAATGTGTTTCATTCCCTTATCACTTCTTTGTGCTTCAATAATCTTTTGCAGAAGAATCGACTCGAGCTTTAATTGGTTCAAGGTTCCATGTTGAATCATTCCCAGGTTTAATTTCTCCATTTCTTGACATAATGTGATGTCAGAGGTCTTTATTGTAAGACAATGGCAGGAAGCTTTACGACTTAATGCATCAGCCACCAAATTGGCCTTCCCTGGGTGATAGTGGATTTCTAATTCATAATCCTTAATCAGCTCAAGCCATCTCCTCTGCCTCATATTTAATTCTGACTAGGTAAAAATGTATTTCAAACTTTTATGATCTATATATATATGACAGATATTTCCCAGCAGATAATGATGCCATATTTTAAGGGCATGAACCAGCAGCTAATTCAAAATCATGAGTTGGATAATGCTCTTCATGCTGGCGTAACTGTCTTGAAGCATATGCTATAACTCGGCCCTCTTGCATCAAGACACATCCAAGACCACTGCCCGATGCGTCACAGTATACATCAAAAGGCTTCTCAATGTCTGGTTGGGCCAACACTGGAGTAGTGGTCAGTAATACCTTCAGTTGCTCGAATGCTTTGTTGCATTTCGAGGACCAGTAGAATTTGGTGTCATTCTTCAATAGACTTGTGATTGGATTCACAATTTTGGAGAAGTCCGAGATAAATCTGCGGTAATAGCCAGCCAGTCCAAGGAAACTCCAAACTTGATGTACAGTGGTTGGTGGTTTCCACTCTAGAATATCCTTGACCTCGTTGGGATCAACCGCAATCCCCTTAGCAGACAATACGTGTCCCAAAAATTGGATTTCCTCCAGCCAGAACGCGCATTTGCTAAATTTAGCATATAATTGGTGCTCTCTTAAGCGCGTTAACACGATCCATAAATGTGTAGCATGCTCCTCTTCATTCTTGGAATATACCAAGATATCGTCAATGAAGACCACCACAAATTTGTCCAACTCGGGCATGAAGACCGAGTTCATTAGATATGTGAAGTGGGCAGGAGCATTTGTTAATCCGAAAGACATAACCAAATATTCGAATAATCCATACCGTGTGGTAAATGCGGTCTTGGGTATATCTTCGGGTTGGATACGGATCTGATGATAGCCCAATCTGAGGTCAATCTTTGAAAATACCCGAGCTCCGATAAGTTGATCGAACAAGATATCGATTCAGGGAAAAGGGTACTTGTTTTAGATTGTGACCTCATTAAGGGGTCTATAGTCCACGCACATTCGAAGCGTTTGATCCTTCTTCTTGACAAAGATTGCAAGACATCCCCAAGGTGATGAACTGGGCCGAATGAATCCCTTCTCCAGTAGATCTTGTAATTGAGTCTTGAGTTCTGCCAACTCATTTGGAGGCATTCGGTATGACCTTCTAAAAATTGGAGCCATACCAGGCTTCAGTTTAATCACAAACTCTACATCTCTTTCTGGAGGTAATCCAGGCAAATCTTCCGGAAAGACATCCGGTAATTCACATACTATCGGAATATCTTAGATTTCCGGTATGATAGCTTCATAGACTCTGCCAAATGGTTTAGCTGGAATAGCTACAGGGATGGACAAAAGAACCTCTTCATGGCCATAGCTCAACCTGATGATTCTTAAATCAGCGTTGAGGATAGCTTTGTGCTAGGCTAACCAATTCATGCCCATAATTACATCTATATCTTGGCCTTTCAGAACAATCATGTTGGTGGGAAAGTCCCGTTCAGCCAATGTTACGGGCACATGGAAAGCCACTTCTTTAGTGAATATTTGTCCCCCAGGCGAATGAATAATAAACCCTTCCCTCGATTTAATGCAAGGAATGCAATATTTCTCCACAAATTTCTTGCTTATGAATGTATGCGAAGCACCAGAATCAACAAGAATGACTGCTGGGTGATTGGCCACAAGAAACGTACCCATCATAACCAGCTCTCCTTCTGGTGTAGTGGCCACTTGAGTGTAATATTTTCGCCCAGTCTTCTTGATATTCTTGTCTGCTGAATTATTTGCCATGTTTCCCTTGCTTTGGTTTGAGCTCCCTGAGTTTAGTTGATTATTGGACTTATTCTGCTTTGGATATGGGCAGTCTTTGATAAAATGACCAGACTTCCCACAGTTGAAGCAGCCAGTTGTGGAACTAGGGAGGGCGGGGAAACGAGCACCATGGGCACTCGGCTGACTTGTTGAAGTGGGGGCAGTGGCAGGGCGGATGAAGACAGGCTGTTTAAATGGGTAGGAGGGTGCACGAGATGAAGAACGGTTTTGATTGAAAGGTCGGATTACCAGCCTTGGTCGCTTTTCAGGCCCCTGATTGGACTTGTCACCTCTGAATCCTTTCGATTTTCCTTGGCCTGTGTTCTTAGCTTCTACTGCCAACGATGTGCTGACAACCCTGCTGTATGTGTGATCTAGGCAGGTGGCCATTTTTCTTTAAAGTCAGTCGTTGAGGCCTCTCATGAAGCAATTCTTCTTTTTCAGGTCAGTATTCACTTGGTCAATTGCATATTGGGACAAATGATTAAATTTATTGAGATACTTCATGACAGTATCTCCTCCTTGCTTGAGTCGCACGAATTCCTCCTGTTTCATATGTAGCACTCCTTCTGGAATGTAGTGCTCATGAAACGCTAGCTTAAATTCGTCCCACGTGACCTGATGTCCGGCAGGTTGAATGGCCACAAATCTTCCCCGCCAAGTACTGGCAGGGCCTCTTAATTGTTGAGCAGCGAATAACGGCTTCTGGGTTTCCATGCAGCAGATTAGTCCAAATTTCTGCTCTATAACCCGTACCCATTCATTGGCTTCCAGAGGGTCTTCGGCTTTAACGAAGAGTGGGGGACACGTTTCAGAGAAATCCAGATATGAAGTCTCACGTGGTCCCTACGGATAAGCCCTTCCGCTAGGCTGCTGGAATTGATTTCCCGCCATTTCACGTAAAAAGAGGGTATTGTCGGCGGTTGCATTGACCAAGGCAGCGATAGCCTCGGCCAACGTTGGTGGTATAAGCGACGGATTAGGCGTGTATTCTTGACCACGGGAAGTACCTACAGCGTCATGCGCACGAGTCCGTGATGGCATCTGAGGCACAAAAACATTTGGGAAAAATATAACATGCCGATACACACCATCATTTTACATTACCAAGATGTAATGATATAGACCCAGTTGTACAACATGACTTTATTACCTATTTTACATTAGGATTATATCTAAACTACACTACTCTAGTTTTTATCGTCTTTGGTTGCTTCACTGTCTGTCGTAAGGGACCACTCGTCAGCCAGATTCATAGAAGGAGGGGGCTTAAAAAGGTCCAATTCCCCACCAAGTACTTCACCTGCTGTTCCTGAGGGTCCGGCTCCCATTGCAACAGGGTCGGCAGGTACGTCTGGGTGCAATCGCAAATACAATACATGGACTTCCTCATGTAATGTATTGCAATACGCCTACAAGTTGTCAAGGGCCGTGCTGAGCTCATCTACCCGGGCACGAGCTTTGGCTTCTCGGTCCCAAGCAATCGAACGTGAATTGACAACCCAATCAATGTCAAATCCCGTTCAGCAAGCTCATCTTGCAGACGTCTGACGTCAGCTCTCAACTCATTCATACGCTGACCATCTTCTATCCACACCCTGTTCCGGTGACGTAGCTCCGTTTGAAGCTGCTCTACTTGGGCTTCTAAGTCTCCGATGGGGTCATTACTGTCGCTACTGCTCTCTTCATGGTTGGGAGCCAAATGATGCCGAGGTACGCCAATAGGTCCAGTGGACTTACGTGCAGTTTTCCTCGTACGTGGCGGCATATCTCCATAGGGGGAAATTTATTAGCATAGTTTTTAAACATGATGCATGCATAATTACGGAATCAACTTTCACTGATTCCCAACCTTCTATACATTGCACTCTATTACCTGGTCTTATAAGATGAGTCCTTTAGAAAATAGTAAATTAAGAATGAAAGAAATTTTCTTAGATAAGCCTTTGAAAATTCTTTTTGAAATGCATCATAATATCTGAAGAGATGGGCTTCACTCCGATACCAGTTGTGACGGAAACTCCCAAGTCATTAGGCCCACCTACAGTTGTCCTTGTCCAGCAAACCTCGGGCAACCCTGTAGATGCTTCTAATCACTCGACAAGTTTGGTATCTGCATCCTTTCCTTTCCCAAGAGCGTTTCACCCGTCACGTAGATATTACAACACATCGGAGGAACGAATAAGCGGAAGCAATTATAGTAACTTAATGTACAATAAATTATAGAAAGAGTGTTATTATTACAGACCAGCGGTATATGAGTACAGAAGTATTATTATTACAAACTCGGGAGGCAAAAAAACCCTCCTGTATACAGATATAAAGTTTTTCAAAAGGAGGACAACATCCTCCCGAGGCTTCACTCTTGCGATTCTTCCTTTGTCACCACCTTAGAGCAAAAGCAAAAAAAGTTTGCTGCTTCCTCAACTACAACAACATGGGTTCAAAAACCTTGAGTATGAAGTGTACTTTCGCAAGTCTTACCCTTCAAAATAAAAGACTCTCAAGGATATGCTGGTTTGAGGGAGTCAAGGTAAGGCTTAATCAAAAATCAAGACTCTGTTTGCAGAAATGCTTACTAATAGTGGATCCTTAAAAAAATCCAGTTTTATTAGCAAGTTAAGTCATTACCTGAATCTAGAATTCTTTCTACCCTAGTTCAATCACTTGGCCTATACTAGCCATCTTTTTATCAACCCTTCTTGTTTACTGGAATGCTACGTGTAGGGCAGTGACCAAGTCTTCATATCCGAGAAGTATCGGCGATCCAAATCGATTAATACCCAGCTGGGGATCTCCAATCACACGACATATGTAGCACTTAACCCTTGCATATGTCAACTCGCCACTGGGTTTCTTAAGACCAGATCATGTTCACGCCAACCGAGAGCACAGATACACCACCGTCCAGCCTCTTGCCACGAAGGGTACATGCTACTCTCGCCATCTCTCTACTCCCATTGCGTGTTGTCTTATTTTGGTATTAGTCTCCTGAGGCAAAGCTTACCCATGATGAGGCATGTGACCAGTTAAAAGGTCCTCAATCATCAAGCCTACATCGAGACGGTCCTTAATCGACTCAAACGGAGACACTACACCGAGACTCTCTTCTTGTGCAAGTCACCCGTCTGGTCTCAGCTTTATCATTTCAAACCCAAAGTTTGGTACCTGGTAGAGGTACATCTTTTTCGATGTTGAACCCATCACGGCCATGATGGATCCACCATCAAGTTTTATTTTTAAAAACATCCCATCCCACTTGAAGCATCATATTTTATCAAAACAAAACATTTTGTTTTCTAAAGCAAGACTAAGCATCAGAAAAAACCTTTTCATAAAACAGGTGATCAAGGAAAAGTAATCAATTTTCCAAGGAAGGAAATGCATCAATTGTTTGGCACACAACTCCTATCACCTAATGCATCAAACAAGGTGATAAAGATTTTAAAACACAAGGAGGTGGCAAATGCACCGGGGCTTGCCTTGTGTTATAGGAGAGTCAGGCTCTGCTCCACAAATATCGAAATAAAAGCAGTTCCCGGTAGGTGGGTCTTTAGGTGGTGGTGGTGCAATCTCCTCTTCAACTGCTACTTCTTCCTCGTTTTCTATACATAACCATATATAACCATAAATGCTTATGGGATGCTTATGAAGATGCAATAATAGAAAAGGTTTATCATGTTATATCTTGAATACAATTTTCCTTCACGGTACTCCAGGAAACTAGGGTTTTTTGAGTCAGTATTATATTTCATAGGGCAGACACTACTTAGAAGATTAGGGTTTTGGGGTTTAGGTATCAAACAATGTCCAAATCATGTCAAACTTTACCCAAGGTTTCTAAATATCATTTTAACCTTATCCAAAAAGTTTGGTGATTTTTGGAGTTACTAATTAATTTCTAAAATTCCAGGAGTATAGGTTTGAGTCCTGTTAAGTATTATATAATTCTTGTTTTGGAGTGAAAATCCTAAAAGTATTTTTATTAAATACTATGAAAATTTAGAAGTTCAACAAAATTGGTCTCATATTTTAATTATTTTTCTCAAATTCTCCATGAATTTCTAAACTTTCTCAGAAAAAGAAAAAGGAAAAGTTAGCAACAGAACTAGGCTGAATTCAGCCCGAGACGGCCCACGATAGGCGAAATGCCCCTCCGCGCGTGCCCGCACAGTTGGTTTTGCAGAAATGTCCCTACCGATTCAAAACTCAGAACAACAGTCCTCGGCACTATTCACACGTCTCACTGACACTTTACATTAAGGTCCTCTATTTTCTATTTCTTCTCCAGAACAGACCCTGGCCACGATGCGCACACCGTCGACCACCCTGTTGCCCGGATCGGCCATGACCGGCGATGGCTGCCCAAATTAACTAATGGGATGCATCACTGACCCGAGATGAACCTAGAACAAGCTTTAATTGGGTTATTATGGCCCTGGCTTAGCCCGACCACGGCGACAGTGAATACCGAATACAAATCCAAGCATTCCGGTTGATTGAGTGTGGTCAAGCATAAAGGGATGAGCCAATGAGTATCACGAACATGCATGGGTGCTAAAACATGATCAAGGAGAGTAGGAGCAGACCTGGGAGTGACTGGCCACGGGGCATGGAGAATTCTCGCTCGCCGGTGACTAAGAAGGGGGAAACCGGTGTCGCGACGGGCTCTGGTGGAATTAGGAGGTCATGTTGGGGCTATACGGTCGCAAAGGGCTACTGATTCACCGTGCACCACTAATTTGGGGAGAGGTGGAAAGGATTCTATGAATTTTTGCTTCAACCAAGCTCAGTGGTGAAGTGGTGAGTACCTCACCGTGGGTGGTGGGGCTATTTATAAGCACGACGATCCGCCTAGCGATCCATGGCCACGGATTGCACTGTCAGTGCATGGTTACCACGTAAGGAAGAGACACGGTGAGGGAGGAGCGAGGCACGAGTAAGACGGCGGCGGAATGACCGAGCCACGGTGACCGCCGATGAAATATCCCGGTCAGGCTCTGACTAGGTTCACGGAATCATGACACGGCCCAAAGTTATCTCCCCGCGGTCGATCCCTTCCCCAAATCACTCGAACACAACCCATTCTACAGTGCCCTGGATCTTTGTCATCGTTCTTCAGATATTTTCAGTGCTCTAATCTTCAGTGTTCTACTAAACCGACCCCCTTTCACCCTCTCTTTCTCTTGATCCTTGTTAAGAACAGGGTAATCTCCATTAATAAAGATTGTTCACTAAACAACAGTCTTCAAACTTACTATAGGATCCCTGGACCAAAACTGAATGGAATCAAAGATATGGTGCTTCTAATTTGGCCCCATTTCACTGTGACCATTTCTTTTCTTGAATTCAGTTTTCAGTAATACTTCAACAACTCGACATAGTTCTAACAAAGCAACTTTGGGCTGTTGTTTCTTTAATTTTTGTACAATAACCAGGGAAGATGACTGTACCAAAGTTACTCCCCTACAAACCAACTTTAATCTTGTTACAAAGGTCTTAAGTCAATTACCCATTAAATCAAGCTCCACATGATCCTGAAGTTGGTCCTATACAACTGATTTCTCTGAACATCACAGAGTCTCAGTCTGACAGCCAGACTTCAAACCAATTTAACTCCTAATTTTGTACAGTACCAAGGCTTAAGTACTTAAACAAAGTTGTTCTCCTTTCCTAGCTCTACAAGTTTGATGTGTTGACCCTAGGCAAATTCCTTGTATTTTTAGAAATACAGAACTCCAAAGTCAGCCCTGTTTAACTGATTTTGGACTTAGACACATGAGAGGTATAGAGTGGCTTTTTGCAAATAAGCCCAAATCTCATGGTTTGATTTGCAAATCCTCAAATGTGTGAAACATATGATTTGAGGTGCCCTAATACCTTGGCTTTTGCATTTTGGTCCAAAAGTGTACAAAATTTACACTTAGCCCCCTAGGGTTCTAATCTAGGGTTTTCTAGAGGTCTTTTCAGAGTTTTTAACACTTTATGGTTTTGGTGCTACCCAAGTCCATTAAAGGTGATATCTTATGATCATTTCTAATAAGTTTTGAGATTTTAACTTATTTAGGCTTCATTTTCACTCATAAGCCCAGTTTAGGGTCAAGTACTCTACCCTAGGGTTACACACATACCAAGTCACCAATACAACTTGTTTGAAATTTTTGCCTAGTGAATGCACTTTAAGTGTAACAAACACATGATATGCTAATGCTCATGATGTTATGCTCAAGTTTTAGTGATAGTAACACCAGGGGTGTCTATAAATAGATGAACAGTACCCCCGTACTGTTCACGCTGACTTGTACTCGCTCGTGCGTCACGCTTGTATTTTTGCCTTCTATCAAGCCGAAGGTACAAATGTAATTCAATATTGTTCTTATTCTTCCATGATTATATAATAAGGACATGTAATAGTGTTATGTGATCATTCATGTTATTCTCTCATGTTCCATATGCTTCTCCTTTTATCAATATAAACTGTGATCATGAAGGTATGTCCTTCATGACCTTCGTCTGAAGATCGTTATATCCTAAGGGAGATAATGCTTCGAAGGACGAAGGGCATTAACCATTAACTTCTTTCTGTGTTGCCTTGTTCTTAATTCATAGCATTTGAGAACAAGTCTCCAACATTGGCGCCCACCTCCGGTGAACTCACTTCCACTTTTTTGAGCTGATGACTTCGTTCAACGATCAAGCTGGAGCTGCTTCGGCTCCGAAGCTGCTACTCCCGATAACAGGCGGTTCATGTTCAGAGCCAGCCAACAAGAAGCAGAAGAAGGAAGCACAGAGAAGGGTACAGCATGTTGGGGTGCAAGGACCCTTCATCAAGTCGAGATGGTCTCACATTCCTATTACCTTCTCCCAAGAGGACCTTCAACTCAAGGATTACCCACACAACGATGCCATGGTTATCTCTTGTGTTATCAAAGGATTTCTGGTCCACAATGTCTTGGTTGATACAGGCAGTGCAGCTGATATCATATTTGCTAAGGCCTTCAGGCAAATGCAAGAGCCAGAAGATAAGATTCATGATGCTACGCACCCTCTCTGTGGCTTCGGAGGAAGACAGATTGTAGCACTGGGCAAGGTCACCATGTCAGTGACCTTCGGGTTCATCAACAATACTAGAACTGAGCAAGTTGTGTTTGACATTGTTGACATGGAATACCCTTACAATGCAATTATTGGTCGTGGCACCCTCAATGCTTTCGAAGCAATTCTTCATCCTGCCTATCTTTGCATGAAGATACCTTCGGATCAAGGACCCATCGCTATTCATGGAAGTCAGGAAGCTGCCAGAAGGGCCGAAGGAAACTGGACTGACTCAAAAGCAATCCATAACATAGATGGAGCTGAAGCTTGTGAACAGTACAAATTCAGAAGGGAGAAAGCAGCTTCAGCAGATCAGCCGAAGCCCATGCTCTTATGTGAGGACATAGCAGAGCAGAAGGTGCTGTTGGGCTCTCAATTATCCGAAGAGCAGGAGAAAACCTTGATAAGGTTTTTGTTCAACAGCAAAGATGTTTTTGCATGGTCAGCCAATGACCTCTCCGGAGTAAATAGGGATGTTATTGAGCACTCGCTCAATGTTGACCCATCCTTCAGACCCAGAAAGCAGAGGCTTCGGAAAATGTCTGATGATAAGGCCGAAGGTGCTCGTAATGAAGTCAAAAGACTCCTCAGTGCAGGAGTTATCAGAAAAGTAAAGTACCCAGAATGGCTAGCTAACACTGTTATGGTAAAAAAGGCCAATAGCAAGTGGCGAATGTGTATCGATTTTACAGATCTCAACAAGGCTTGTCCGAAGGACGAATTCCCATTGCCAAGGATAGACTCTTTAGTTGATGCAGCAGCTTCTTCAGAGCTCATGAGTCTGCTAGACTGTTACTCAGGCTATCACCAAATCTGGATGAAGAAGGAAGATGAGCCGAAGACTAGCTTCATAACCCCAAGTGGCACATATTGCTATCTTCGGATGCCTGAGGGGCTCAAAAACGCTGGAGGAAGTTTCAGCAGAATGACTGCGAAGGTTCTCCAGTCTCAGATAGGCAGAAATGTGCTAACTTATGTTGATGACATCATTGTAAAAAGCACGAAACAGGAAAATCATATTGCTGATTTGCAGGAGACCTTCGCCAGTTTCAGACAAGCTGGTTTAAAGTTGAATCCAGAAAAATGTGTCTTCGGAGTAAAGAAGGGGAAATTTCTTGGATGCTTGGTTTCAACAAAGGGAATTGAAGCTAATCCAAGTAAAATTGAAGCTATACTTCTAATGGAGCCACCAACTACAAAAAAGGGGGCCCAAAGATTAACAGGGAGGTTGGCATCTCTTAATAGATTTATATCCAGATTAGCAGAAAGAAATTTACCATTCTTCGAAGTGCTGAAATCAGCCAAAGTCTTTCAATGGGGACCAAGCCAACAAAAAGCCTTTGAAGAACTGAAGCAATATTTGATAGATTTAACAACATTAACTCCACCAACGCCAGGGGCTCCTTTGTTGTTATACGTGGCAGCTTCGCACTCAGCGGTAAGTGCAGCACTTGTCCAGGAGAAGCTTGATGGCCAAGTCAAGAAGCAGGTTCCAGTGTATTTTGTATCTGAAGTTCTTAGTGTATCAAAGAAAAACTATACAGAATTGGAGAAGGTATTATATGCTGTTTTGATGGCATCCAGGAAGCTTCGGCATTATTTTCAAGCATACAATATTGTTGTTCCTTCTTCGCAGCCGTTGAAGGATATTATGAGAAATAGAGAAGCTACTGGACGGATTGGAAAATGGGCTGCAGAGCTCAATGAATTTTGCATTGATTATGTGCATAGATCCTCGATCCAGTCTCAAGCGTTGGCAGATTTCATTGCCGATTGGACGCCAGGGGCTCAGGATGAAGAAACAAATAAAGATGCCGAAGTGTGGACAGTGTTTTGCGATGGGTCTTGGGGAACCTTCGGAGCAGGAGCAGCCGCTGTGTTGGTCTCACCATCCAAAGTTAAAACTTGTTATGCGGCAAGACTTGATTTTAGCTGTACAAACAATATTACTGAGTACGAAGCCCTGCTTTTGGGCCTTCGGAAATTAAAAGCAATGGGAATCAGAAGGGCCATCCTTAAAACTAATTCCCAGGTTGTTTCGAGTCATATCGACAAGAGTTGCAAGGCTAAAGATCCGAAGCTTGAAAAATATCTAGACACGGTCCGGAGAATCGAAGCTTCCTTCGAAGGATTTTCTGTCAAAAATATCCCTCGAGGACAAAATGAGCATGCTGATTTGCTAGCTAAGTCAGCAGCACAGGGGCTGCCTTTACCTTCGGATGTGTTCTTCGAAACAATAAAGGCACCTTCAGTGGAACTCCTTGAAAGAGCAGTCCTCAATATATCTCCTGTTTATAGCGAAGATTGGAGAACTGAGATCATCTCTTATCTTTAGGGTAAGTTCCTTTCAGATGACGAAGCTTATAACAGGAGGATAGAGGCAAGAGCTCGTCCATATGTCATGATAGAAGTGGAGTTGTACAAGCATGGAGTTTGCGCTCCGCTACTCAAGTGTTTATCTAGAACCGAAGGTATAGAGTTGATGAAAGAAATACATGCAGGCCTGTGTGGATCTCACATTGGATCTAGGCCGTTACTTGGAAAAGTTTTCCGCCAAGGGTTTTATTGGCCGAAGGCAGCTTCGGATGCAGCAGAATTAGTTCAAAAGTGTGAAGGCTGTCAGAAATGTGCAAGAGATCAAAAACAACCTTCGTCCTTAACACAGCTCATACAACCCATCTGGCCATTGCAAAGGTGGGGCCTTGACTTGTTAGGTCCATTACCACCGGCCCAAGGGAACTTAAGAAATGTTGTAGTGGCTGTGGAATATTTTTCTAAGTGGATTGAGGCAAAGCCTTTAGCCACAATAACTTCGGCCACTGTCCAAAAGTTTTTCTGGCAGAATATTGTTTGTCGTTTCGGGGTACCAAAGGCCATCACTGTAGATAATGGAACACAATTCGACTCCGAAGCTTTCAGAGATTTCTGTGATCAAATTGGTACGAAGATCCATTTTGCATCAGTCAGGCATCCGGAGTCAAATGGGCTCGTTGAAAGAGCCAATGGCATTATAATGACAGGAATAATGAAGTTAATCTTCAATCAACCCAAGGGAAAGTGGCCAAATCAGTTAACCAAAGTGGTGTGGAGCCACAATACAACAACATCAAGGTCTACAGGCTTTACTCCATTCAAGTTATTATTCGGTGACGAAGCAATAACTCTGGAAGAAGCTAAAACTGGATCAATAAGAGTAGTAGCTTCGGCAGAATCAGGTTCTGAAGATGCTTATTCTGTGGAAAAAGATGCTTTAGAAGGGATCAGGCTTCAAGCTGTGGAGAATATCAATAAATATCAAGCCGAAACAATCAAGTGGCGTGATAGAAAGGTTCGGCTGAAGAATATTGAGCCAGGACATTTGGTGCTTCGGAGAGTCGCTAACCCAGATACAGTGGGCAAGTTGCAGTTGAAATGGGAGGGACCTTTCTTAGTAGCATCTTCGTCAAGACCCGGTTCATACAGATTGAAGGATATGGATGGCAACGACATTCCTAGATCTTGGAATGCGGATGAGCTTCGGCGATATTATGTGTAACTTGATGTAACTTTTTATGTCTTTTCTTTTTCATGGCACCCTTTTCCTTTCTAAAGGGGGAGAAAGGTTTTTAATGGGGCCATCATATGTAATTTCCTTTTTTAGTTCTATAAGAGCAAAATCCCCCAAGGAATGTAAATGTAAAAGCTGAGAACGCACCATTGAGTGCCGAAAAGTAAAAAGCGAAGAAGCTCCAAAGTCGTTCCTAAGGGAATGCAGAGCTTACAGCGAAAAGTCAACGCTGATTCCGCCTAAAGTAAAAGGCGAAGAAGCTCCAAAGTCGTTCCTAAGGGAATGCAGAGCTTACAGCGAAAAGTCAACGCTGATTCCGCCGAAAGTAAAAGGCGAAGAAGCTCCAAAGTCGTTCCTAAGGGAATGCAGAGCTGATGTGTGATTGTTTCTAAGGAAATAATGGCTGAGGGTATGGCTTCGGATATGTGTTTGGACATTCATTCGCACATCACATTATATCATAGCATTTACATTCATAAACATTCATTCAGGCATATGTAGGATAATCATCATCATGGCATAAGTGGTTGCTTCGGCATAAGAGAAGAGCTTCTTCGCGTACAAAAAGGAGAGCTTTGGAAGAAAGGGAAATGTTGTTTTCTATGCTTCGCTGTGTACGAAAAGAAGGGAAGGTGTTTTTTCGCCTTCGGCTCAAAAAAGATAATTTCGTCCACAACAAAGCACTTCACATACATTAATAGAAGGGTAAGAGCATAATACAAGGTATGAACAGAACTCATTAAAGACAAGTTTAGTTACATTTACACAAGTTATCTCAAAAGTTTCCTGAGTCTGTCTACAGTCTACTCCTACTTAATCTTCGAGGGATTTTAGCTTCGGCGTCACTCTTTTTAATCATCGACTTCGGCTTCGTCATCCTACATGAATTAAGTTGTTGTAAATCAAAATCAAGCTTGAAGGAAGAGGTAAGCACAAGGTATGATTTCTTACTGGTTCAAGATGACTCCGAGCTTCATCTCCAGCCTTTTCTCGCCCGCCTTTTGTCCATATCATTTTTATAAATCTATTGGAAATACTTCGGGCGAGATCAGGGATGTCATCTAGGATTGATGGTGATAAAGTGAAATTGGGCCTATTAACAATCTTTCCATGGTCGCAGCCAGCGTTTAGGAAAGCTGCAGCAGTGCCCCGAGAAGCTACCCAGGCACAGAAGTCACCGTGCCCAGCTATAACTTCGTCGAGCTCGTCAATTTCACCCTCAATATGTTCGAAGGTCTTCGGTAAATCTTCAGCTGAGGGGGTGAATTTCTCACTGCTGGCTCCAACTGAGTGAAAAAATTTTCTTCGTCGTTGAATGCATTTGTTGCTAAATTCCAAACATTTTTCTTGAAGGTCCGCCAATAGTTTTTTCAAATCTGAATTTTGTTGAGCTTCGGCTTCAAGTTTTGCCTTAAGCTCTTGCTCTTCCTGTTCAAACTGCTTAGATTGGCAGAGAAGCTTCGTGTTCAGTTCTGTTATTTTTGCTTCGGCTTCCGCCAATAAACCTTCAGTTGCCTGGAGCTCAAAGTTTTTCTTCTCAATAGCAGCTGATTGCTCCTTTATTTTGTTTTCTAAATTTTCAATTATGACTTCGTGTTTCTTGTCTTCAAAATCTTGCTGCATTTTCAAGGCTTTGCTCAACAGCATACTCTGCACGAAAACAACCTTCGTTAGACATGTTTTCATTATTAAAAACAATATAGGTTAAGGGAAAAGTAGTTCACCTTGAAATTGGAATAAAATAAACTACCAACGATATGTTGTCGTCGGTAGCGGCTAATGTCCGTTTCTAACTTCGGAAAACCGATATTCTTTGACAGAGTACTGATAACTTTGGCTCCAGTTTGGTTTCGGATACAATCTAATTTTTCATCATCAATACCTCCGAAGAGGAGTGCTCCTGGTTTGTACCCGCAAGATTTGGCATACTCTTTAAGCTCTTCTATTTTGGTTTTTGACAATTCTTCTCCAACCAAGTTTTGGAACATGAAGGCTTCGTCCTCTGAAGCTTCGTCAGCAATTTCCTTTTCTTTCCCAGACACTGCGGCCATGGCCTCTTCGGTGGCAGCAGTAGCTTCTTTTGTGGCCATGTCTAGCAGTATTTTGTCGATGTGTTCAATTGTGCTTTCTAAGTTCAAACCTTCAGTTGAGGTAGCTTCGGTAGCCGCGACCTCCGAAGGTGTGATTTCAATATTTGTTATTTCTTCAGCCGCTGGTATCTTTTGAGCTGAAGCTCTCGGTGGTGTCTTGTCAATGACTTCTGTCACTGCGATGATTCTTTGTCTCTTTGTTTTAGTTGTTTTCTTCATTTTTTCAGGCTCCTTTTCCTTCT
Source organism: Zea luxurians (assembly GCA_029449295.1). Classification (NCBI taxonomy): domain Eukaryota; kingdom Viridiplantae; phylum Streptophyta; class Magnoliopsida; order Poales; family Poaceae; genus Zea; species Zea luxurians. The sequence continues at coordinate 948,813 of JAOPSE010000255.1, forward strand.
GAAAAAACTTTGTCAGTTGAGGCCCCAATGGACTTAGCTTCGCAGGCAGGGATTCAGTCATTACCTTTAAAATCTCTTCCACGTCAGTGGCAGAGCGTGATGCGGGAGTCTCCTCTTCGTCAGATACTTTTTGCTTCGGAGATGATGATATTTTCTTCTTCTTCGGAATATTCTTCTTTTTTGGTGGTTCTTCCTCATCTTCATTTAAAGCTTCGGCTCCCCTTTTCCTTTTCCGACCTTCAGCACCTTTATTCAGATTTTCGTAGTCAGGGTATTCAAAACCCAAGGCGTCCAGCACTCGATTCAGTCTTCGCTTCGGACGGGTACCGAAGGCCACAGTCATCAATTGATCTTCTTTTTTGGAGTAATTGCCAAGTATTTCATTGCACATTAACTGTGTCCAGCCACTCTTGGCAAGGTTTTTTAAAGTATTTCTTAAATTTGTAATAGTAAGGTAACCGCACAAGTTCCCCTTCTTTCTTCTCCCCCTCTAGCTTCGGCATTTCCCATTCTTTTAAAGTAGGAAAAACCCTGAAGGCCAAGAACTCTTGAACCAGGTCCCTAGTACTGATATGCTCTGAAATAATTTTAAACTCAGCCAGTGCAGCCCAAGTGGAACCTTCTAATGACATTTGGCATCGCGGTCTTGTTTCTCCGAAGATCAATTCAAGAGGGCTTTGTACCAGCTTCTCTTTGTCTTCGTCAACTCTCACATAAAACCATTCTGATTTCCAGCCTGCCGGCCATTTGCTTCGGTAGCTGATTACAGGAAACTTTGTGGTTTTCCGATAGGCAAAATTGTAGCAACCAAAGTTATCATGTAATCCATCTTTTCTAGCCTTCGTCTGGTAATGCAGCTCATGAACTCGACAAAAGCTGTCGGCAAACGGCTCCACCGCCTGGCTTCGGAGGGCCCAGATATAAACACTAAGCCTAACGATAGCGTTAGGAGTCAACTGATGAAAGTAGATACCAAACCTTTTCAATACATCTGCAATAATCCTATGAAGGGGGAATCTCAACCCAGCCTTTAGAAAGCTCTTGAAAATGACTATTTCATCCTTCTCTGGCTTCGGGGTAGTTTCTTCCCCCCCGAAGCGAAGTAGCTTCTTCTGACTTTCACTGAAATAACCTGACTTTACCATCTTGGAGAGATCAGCCTTCGAAACGGTCGACTTTCCGAAGTCCAAGTGGCTGGGCTTACTTGGCATGGCAATACGATAATCATCTTCAGGATCAGTTTCTTCAACGTTCTCTTCTTCTGCTTCGGCAGTTGCTTGTTCTGCTTCAACAGTGGGGATTTCTTCCGAAGTTACCAGTCCGGATCGTTGCATTGCTTCGGAGATGGGAATAGTCTCCGAGCCTTCAGCTTCGCCTCCTTCACGCTCAACCCTAGCGATAGAACGCACTCTAGCCATTTAATTCTGAATTTGCAGGAATTAAATACTTTTTCTTCCGAAGTTTTTTCTTCTGACGAAGTAGGCTTCAAGCTGGAGCTTCGTTTGATTCCGAGAGTCAAGCTTCGGCTATGGTCAAAAATTTTGGCAGCAAAACAGTGCAAATAGCAATGAATGCTGTGGTAACTTCACACCTACTTGTCTGTTTATATAGTGCTGCAGGTAAGAAGGCGAAACGCCAGGATTTTTACACCAGGCGGACAGCCGCTTGCACTCGCTGCGCGGTGGACCGCAGAGACCAAACAGTAACTCTGCAAGGTGGGACTGCTACACACTCGGAAACTGAATCGTTTCTCGACAACGAGCTCAGGGAAGGTGTTTTTTGGACCTTCGGCTTCCCGAAGCTTAAGAGACTTTTTTCACGGATCAAGCTCGTTACGAAAAACGATCTAGCGCCGCGAAAGGGGCTACTGTTGGGGCTATGCTTCATCGCGCCGAAGGTCTTGTAGGAAGAAGCAGCTTCGGCTGAAGCTGTCCGCAGGAGATGACCGAAGGTTCCTCTTCATGATGCTTCGGTATTATAAACCGACTTAAAGATAGAATGACCTTTTAGTCCATAAAAGTCTGAGTCAATGTTGTAAACTTTTATGAGGGGCATAATTGTAATTCTTCACAGGCTGTGTCCTGTGTCTATAAATAGATGAACAGTACCCCGTACTGTTCACGCTGACACAACAGCAATCCAGGATATTCCCGTCGGCCGGGTACCGACGGGATTTACTCTAAAACCGACGGGATTTAGCTATTCCCGTCGGTTTTAGAGTAAATCCCGTCGGTACCCGGCCGACAGGAGCTACCCGACGGGGATTACATTAACTCCCGTCGGGGCCGACGGGAGATAATTATCTCCCGTCGGCCCTAGGTAGCCGACAGCGGTTGTCGCTCCCCGGCCCAGGGCTGACGTGGCGGGCAATTAACTCCCGTCGGCCTTAGGTAGCCGACGGGAGTTATGTGTCCGCCACGTCAGCCCTGATTGCCGGGACGGGGGAGCGACAACTGCCGTCGGCTTGGCTAAGCCGACGGAAGTTATCCTGGACAGTACCAGGATAACTCCCGTCGGCTTTGCAAAGCCGACGGGAGTTAAACTGTCACCCCCCCCAAAAACCCCATATTTATGATCAATGGCACAGAAAATATACACAATATCATCATGCACATTCACACATCAATCACATCCATCCACACACATCAATCACATCCATCCACACACATATATATAAGAACATTCATACACATAAGAAGTGTTCATCCACATAAGAAGTGTTCATCCACAAAAGAAGTGTCCATTACTGAAAAGGTAGAGATCGAAGTGTTCATTACTGAAAAGGTATCGACGGAAGCACATTCACGAACCGCGGCGGCTAGGGTTGTTGGAGCTTTGGCCGCTGCCTCCGTCCGGAGTTGGGTACGCGAATAGGGAGTTGACGAAGCCATCCATCGTTCCACTTCCTTCCTGATTGTCCTATGGAGCGAGAATGCAATTTGTCAGAAATCGTACATATTAACTGCTGAACTGTCGGCGATAGCTATAGAGTTAGAATACAAACCTGTGCTCCAGGGGCAGGTAGCTGAGCCGGCGGTGTGCTAAACTGAGGCTGCTGCGGCACAAGTCCCTGTTGAATACAAGAATAATACATATTCATGTGAGTGCAGTGCGGCACAAGTCGTCGTTTTTACTATGTAACTAGAGAATGGACATAGAATTGCTTACCGGAGGTGGAGGAGGGCCCATAGGGACGAACGTCCATTGCGGCGGAGGCGGAGGGGCCACGTACGGAATGCCCTGCTGCTGAGCTAGTAACTATTGACCAAGCATATTAGTAGTACGCATTGGATGTGTAAAGCAATGAATAAACAGTAATAATGCAATGGGCTTACTTGAATCATCTGCTGTTGCTGCGCGTGGACTGAGGCATAGTACTCACTTTGAGCCCTCAACTGCTCAGTTTGAGCCCTCAACTGCTCATCGCGCTGACGGTTCTCCTCACGCAGCCTCACGATCTCAAGCTCTTGCTCAGTGAGCCGACGAGAGCTACGACCGGAGCTTCCGGACCCAGATGCCGACCGCCGAGACGCTCTAAAATCCGTCGTGTTGATCATTCCATCAAAGAGAGAGAATCTACAATTGTTGTCAAAGAAAGATTAATTAAGGCATATGCTCATGTCACTATATAAATGGCATGTAATGTAACATCTCACCGTCCATGTGCCTTTCCTCCACCGGATTTATGCACGGCTTGAGCATCGATCGGCATGGTCCTCCAATCGCAGTCTTCTCCGTGACGGTCCTTCATCTCTTCCGCATATGCCGCCTGTATCGATTATATAACCTTAGTTAGTATGTTGCGAGCATTAACCGAATATTGAGGACAACAGCTCACCAGACGCTCCCTTTGTGTCTGGCTGCACAAAGGGTTGGAAGGGTCGCTTCCCCTATGGCCAGCTTCCCACACCTCGATGGGAGTCGGCTCGCGACCTAATTGAGCTTCCTACAACACAGAGTTAGTACAATAAAAGAATATATGACATCTCAACATATTTGTTAGTTTTCTTACCAGGCGTTTCGCCTTTCGCGTGAAGTTGTCGCCACCGAAGGTGTGGTTCGGCATGGTGCCTCGATTGTCCCTGTGACTTTTTGACTTCTGTTGGAAGGCTTCAGAAGCCCATACCCCACACCAAGCTGCGTAGGCCTCTGGCCGGTTAGACATCCACGGAACCACCACCTTCATAAAAACAAACATATATCAGTACCTATTCAAATGAAACAAACACAAAGGAAAGGATTGAAATATAACCTTACGATACTCTTCCTCGCGAAGGTATATACTCGAGGCCCCTGTCTTCTTGTTCATCTTTTGCCCTAAAATTTGTTGATAATACATGCACGTGGCCTGAATCCTTGCCTCGTACAGGGCCTCCTTCACCAACCGATAGGCATTTACTTGAAACACCTTCTCGGCATGGTTCGCGTCATCCCCGTCGGCCAACCGAAAACGTGCCTACAAAAAGAATGCAATGTTATCTAACTTTTTAATGATTGCTTCCATATAACACACACAAGATTACGTACCCAGAAGTCAGCGCGAACAAGCCCCTGGGCATCGCCATAAGTGACATCGACCTTCAGCTTGTAATCGTCCCAACATGAGACGAGGACTGGCGCAGCGTCTGCATCGTCGGACGTCTTGACCAGTCCAGGGTAGTGAAACTTCAGGAGCGAACTCAACACAGAGTTCACCTGCTTTTGACGACCCTGGCCGGTGAAAGAGTAGTCCAACCACTCCCTACAAAAAGACGGGCAAGCATCAAACATGCTTACATTTGATGAATACTGCTGATTCAAATCACAAGATACAACACTTACCTATCTCCGACGGGGGAGATCACTGTCTTCCCCGTCTCGGAGCTCGGAACAGGTGGAGGTTGTACGGCATGGGGCCTTCTAAACTTACGTGGACGCCTTGCTGGAGCTGCCTCAGCCTCATCTCCACCCGCAGCCGCACCTCCTGCCTCAGCCTCAGTCTCATCTCCACCTCCACCCTCTCCCTGCTCACCTCCTGCCTCAGCCTCCTCACCTCCACCCTCAACCTCATCCTCATCCTCATCCTCATCCTCATCCTGATCCTCATCCTCATCCTCATCCTGATCCTGATCCTGATCCTGATCCTCATCCTCATCCTCATCCTGATCCTCATCCTCATCCTCATCCTGCAAATAAGTAACTCAAGTGTCACATTCACGCGTTAAAGTCTTACACAAATTAAAAGCAACAATACAATGATTCTTACATCGCCTCTCTGAAACCCCAAGGGCTGGCCCTGTAACTCTGGGTGTAGGCTTCTGTAGAGCTGCTCCTTCTTACTAGCGCTCAAGGAACTCCCTCGGAAAAGGGAGTCCCTGAACCCCTTCACCACCTGCTTAAACTTTTTAGGCATCCTGCAGCAATTGAAAGTTTTTATTAGTACTGAGTAATGTAAATAAATAAACAAACGGTGCAAAATAAACCAACATTAAACAAATAAACATTCATATGGAAATAAACTTAACTTGTTACTTATCGTTTCGTTTCCTTTTCTGTGGCAATGATATATCATTGAGGTCTCCAACTAAACAATCCAATGTAGGAGCAGGGTCTATATCAAATGAGGATGGCAACTCATCTTCTTGGAATACCGTGTCAGCTTGTTGAGCCTCACGATTGTAATCATCGGGAACAGGAGTGGACAACCGATCACGGGGGTAGGTTTTGTATACGACCCACCAAGCGCTCAACTTAGGGCATGGATATGACGAGTAATATACCTGCTCCACCTGATGAGCAAGGACATATCTATCGGCCCCTTGAAGTATTTGCTTGCGTTTAACCTGCGCCATTCCAAATTCGGTTCTATAATGCTTCGGGTCAAACCATGTACAGTCAAAAAACACCACCCTCAGATCCTTGTTCCCTACAAATTGGCACTCGAGTATATTGTTTATGATTCCGTAATACTCAGATTCGTGCCTTTCCATATCTTCAGCCCGGATTACGACTCCGTTATTTTTCGTAGCTGCTAAAGGACGGGAAGCTTCAAATTTGGTTGTACGGAAGCGAAACCCGTTTACGTCGTAACGGCCATAACTCTTCACTATCACACTACCAATAGAAAGCTGACGCAGGTCCTTATGGACACTACGCCGACGTGTGGGAGAATCAATGCCCTCATGTGAAGGAGATCCCATAGGACACATTTGTGAGTCATCCGGTACATTCCCGAACTGACAGTCAATAAATGAAAAAGTGTTACAATTGTCATACCTATACACGATGTATGAGGACAAAGAATACAAGGCTTACATGGTCTCGGATCCAGGAGATAAAATTAGGTCCCCCGTGCAATCCATTTAGACGCAAGTTGTCTAGCTGTTTCGCCGTTGGTTGACGGTTACGAGAAGACCTCCAGTTTTCTTTATCGAACTCGCTAAAAAAGAACGAGAGTAAGAAAACATTGTGTTTCCTAAACATTGAATATACAATTCCTTTAAGCCTAGTAAACTATTACCTGAAGAATTTCTCAGCCTCTTCTATATTTGACCACATGTAGAGCAAAGCAGATTTCCGTTCGTTCTCACTGAATTCATATGCCACTGGTGGACCAACAGCCTTGCCGTTCCATTGAAATATGCCAATGTGACTGCACGGATGCACCGTTTCATCTTCATGGTACCTCTTCGTATGGGCAAATACATTGTGGTCTTCAGTCAAGTAACCACTTGTGAGGAAAGCTATCTCCTTAAATTTGAACTCCTCTGCTATACAACCTTCAACCTTTGCCTTGTTACCCACCATTGATTTCAGTTTTTTCAACATTCTTTCTATGGGATACATCCACCTATAACACACTAGCCCACCTACCTTTGCTTCATATGGGAGATGGATAAGAAGATGCTGCATAGGATTGAAGAACGCAGGCGGGAATATTTTCTCCAGCTTGCAAAGAAGCACCGGTGCCGATTCCTCTAGTTTCTGCATCATCTCCTTTAAAATTTCTTTAGCACAAAGCTGCCTGTAGAAATAGCTAAGTTCAGCTATCGCTTTCCACACTTCCTCGTTAATGTAACCACGCAACATTACTGGGATCAGCCTTTCCATCATTATATGGTAATCATGACTCTTCAACCCATTGATCTTCATTGTTTTCAAGTTCACAGATCTTCTGAACCCCGCACCATAACCATCGGGAAATTTTAAATCTTTCATCCACTTCATCACTTCTTTTCGTTCATTGGGTCTCAAGGCAAATTCAGCACGAGGCTTGCCTCCATTTTCTCTGAGCATGAGAGTTGGGCGGTTATATATGTTACCTAAGTCCACTCGGGCCTTGAAATTGTCTTTTGTTTTATCTGGGAAATCCATGACGGTGTTAAATAGTGCTTCACACATGTTACGCTCTTGGTGCATTACATCGATGTTGTGCGGGAGCTGCAATGCCCTCATGTAAGGGAGCTCCCAAAGGCCACATTTGTGAGTCCAGTTATGGGTCTTCCCGAAACCTACAAACCCATCCCCATCCTCATTTCTCACTAGATTACTCAGCTCCTCAGCGATTTCCCACCCGGTGCGACGCTTCGGGGGTTCCTTCGTGACAATGGTGTCCTTCCTGAACTCGTGTGCCTGGAGCCTGAAGGGGTGCTTCAAAGGAAGAAAAGACCTATGACAATCGAAGTAACAGAACTTCCCACCCTTATCGAGCCAGAAACAATCTGTTTCTTTTCCACAAATAGGACAACCTAGCCTTCCACTGACTCTCCACCCAGCAAAGATCCCATACGCTAGATAATCATGTATGGACCACAAATATGCTGCCCGAAGTTTGAATTTTTGCTTCATGAAGCTGTCATACGCCTCCACTCCTTCCCAAAGCTCTTTCAACTCCTCAATCAATGGCTCAAGCATAACATTGAGGTTTACGCCGGGATGATCCTTCCCAGGTATGATGAGAGTTAAGAACATAAACTCATCTTTCATGCAATCTTCAGGTGGAAGGTTGTACGGTATGGCAAAGACAGGCCAACATGAGTAAGACGCTGCGGTCATACTGAAAGGCGTGAAACCATCTGTCGCCAGCCCAATACGAACATTCCTGTCTTCACTAGCAAATTCTATATCGAAGCTGTCTAGGGCCTTCCATGCGTCGCTATCACACGGATGCTGCATTACCCCATCCTTCGGGGGCTTACGATTCTTGCGCCAGCTCATGCGGCTCGCAATTCTACTAGCCAAGAACAGACGTTTCAGTCTTGGAGTGAGACGCATCCAGCGAAGCTGCTTATGTGCCCTCTTTGTTGTCACCTTCTCCCCTTCTTCGTTTACCACCTCTATGTACCTCGACAGGCCACATTTCAAGCATTTCTCTAGTTTCGCACGATCGCGCCAATATATCATGCAGTTGGACGGGCATATATCGATCTTCTCATATGGCATTCCCAAAGCCTTTAGCAGCTTCTTTGACCGGTAAATGTCTTTAGGCACCTTATGATCGGCAGGAAGGACATCACTAAACAAGTCCAAAATCGCCTTATAACATTTGGCTGAGCAACCAAACTTTGACTTTATGCTCATTAGACGGGTCACGAACTGGAGGATGGTAACCGTTGTGTGTCCATGCAGAGGCATTTCTAAGTCTTGGAGGAGTTTGAACAACTCTTCAACCTCTTTTGTAGGTGGATCTTCAGGATTGTTGACAAACTCTGCCTGCATATCTTCTAACATATGATCCAATCGATCAACGTTTTCACCGTCATCCACCTCCATCTGTGCTGATACTATACTCCGTGACTCGCCGTGGTTATCCCAAACCTTATAACCTTGAACATACCCATGACTGCAAAGGTGTAGTGCCACAGTTCTCTTGTCATGTGACTGGATGTTCCCACATTTGGTGCATGGGCACCTAATCACAGCGTGGGTTGACTCTCCACGAGCGTTCTCTAAAAACTTTTCTGTCTTCTGAAACCATTCCTTTGTGTGACATCCGCCCTTCTTCCAACCAGCATACATCCACTCACGGTCATCTTCCATGTTTGTGGACTAGGATGGCTCAGTTTTGCTGTTGTGTAAACCACCAACCAAAAATTCAGCATATAAGAGCAATGCACGTGGCTTAGGTGATAACCCTACTATAGGAAAGGACATAAACCCACCCGAGAATGGAGGCGGCCGCATGCGACTCGTGACGTGCCCGATGGTCCAAACGAAATTTCGGCAGCATAACCCCGCTGTTCTCCGAACACACGCCTATCATGGTGCGACGGAGAACAACTGGGTTATGCTGCTGAAATCTCGTTCGGACCAACGGACACGTGCACGAATCACATGCGGCCACACCCATTCTCCGGCTGTCCAAATACGTGGACAATCCCGGAACCACGCACATCACAAGTAATCTTGTGTTTGGACCGAATGAAACTATACAATCTATGCATCCATAGATTGTCTAGGTGCATTAGGCCCAAACATATGAATAAATGTGATGCATGTGCATGCTTCCGGAACGGGTGACGCCTAGGGTTAACTACTGGTCTGCGCACTTAACCCTAAAACTCTAGGAAAATAAACAGTGTATCATACTAATCAAACTACCACAACGTAGTTAACTCCCGTCGGCTTAATCAATACAATCAACCAACCGACGGGAATAAACATATTTTCGATATAAATATAAATATATATCGCAATTATATAATTTTAAATAATTTCAATCTTACTGTCTCAGTGGAGGTTGCAGCGGCGTCGGTGGAGGGGACGGGCGGGGGCAGCGGCGTCGGCAAGCCGCGGCGGAGGACGGGACGGGCGCGGCGGGGTCGGCGTCGGCGGCGTAGGCGCTGGCGGCGCTCGGGCGGGGAGGAGAACGGCGGCGGCGGCGCAGGCTCGGGCGGAGGACGGGCGCGGCGGCGGCGGCAGCGCAGGCTCGACGGCGGCGGCGCAGGCACGACGGCGGCGGCGCACGGCGATCGGCGATCGGCGGCGGATGCGTAACCGCGCGCGCGACGAATAAGACTGGGCGAGTCGGCGCGCGCGTTTTAGCCGGGCCCGCCCTAAACCCCGTCGGCCGTAACGAAGCCGACGGGAGCTACTGCATCTCCCGTCGGCCTCCGGACTAACCGACGGGAGTTATTTTTATCTCCCGTCGGCTTCGTTACGGCCGACGGTAGTAAAATAACTCCCGTCGGCAGCCCTAAAAACCGACGGGAGTTATTTTATCTCCCGTCGGCTTCGTTATGGCCGACGGTAGTTAATTAACTCCCGTCGGCAACCCTAAAAACCGACGGGAATTATTATGGCCGACGGGAGTATTCGGTTTTGCTGTTGTGTGACTTGTACTCGCTCGTGTGTCACGCTTGTATTTTTGCCTTCTATCAAGCCGAAGGTACAAATGTAATTCAATATTGTTCTTATTCTTCCATGATTATATAATAAGGACATGTAATAGTGTTATGTGATCATTCATGTTATTCTCTCATGTTCCATATGCTTCTCCTTTTATCAATATAAACTGTGATCATGAAGGTATGTCCTTCATGACCTTCGTCTGAAGATCGTTATATCCTAAGGGAGATAATGCTTCGAAGGACAAAGGGCATTAACCATTAACTTCTTTCTGTGTTGCCTTGTTCTTAATTCATAGCATTTGAGAACAAGTCTCCAACAGCAACCATCCAGGAAAATAGTGCTACCACAACGGTGGTATGGGATGCCCTTGGCTGACTAATTAGGAAAGCTAGTGGAGGACTACCTTACTCGAAAGGGGCAAGGGCGGTAGAGGAGCTGCTTATAGGGAGGTTCTCAGGTCGATCATGCTGCAATGGATTTTCGAACGAGGGATTCCTATATTGCCCTTCTCAAAAACTGTAGCAGGTTTTCTGAAACTAGTGGAACTTTGTAAATGCCTCATAGTGATACCCTGCCTCTTCTCGGTAGAGATGAATGGGAAGTTGCGATCCCTTAGCAAATGGGTAACATGACTTGTGGGTAAAGATGCGCAACCTCTGTAGAGTGTAAAACTGGTATATCAGCCGTGCTCACGGTTATGAGCAGCTCGGACCCTCACATGAGTAATTTATGGAACTAAACTTAATTTGTCATATGCATTGCATTGCATTGTGGGTGTTATTATTAATTTGATCTCTTGTTTATGTGGGTTGGTATCTACTTACACTTAGTAACTGCTAATAAAACTTTGACCAACTTTAAAAGCAATGCTCAGTTTTAACCATCTCCTTTGGTAAGCCTTACACTTCACGTGAGCCCCACTGTAAGTGAGCTCATGCACATTATTCCCCACAACTTGTTGAGCAATGAATGTATGTGAGCTCACCCTTGCTGTACTCACATTCCCCCAGGTCAAGGATATGTACCGCAAGATGAGGCGCATAAAAGAGGTCACGATGAGTTCGTGAGAGGTCTAGGCCATCGTCTCCTAGTCAACTGTGGTTGCTAGATCATTGTCTTCTTATGATGTAATTATTTAACTATTTTATATAGAACTCCTATTATATAGTAAATATGTGACATTCGTTTCTGTACCATGAGTCATCATATGTGTGAGACTTGATCCTATCACACATGTGAGTCGCGCCCAAGTTTGGCCCCCTAAATCCGGGTGTGACAGTCAATTCGTGCATGCTAGTGCTCTGATCACGACGACGGTGGTGTGGGATGGATGAGGAAGGTCTCCCGATACTTATAGCCATGGATGAGGGGTATGGATTGGTTACACCCGAGCTGGACTTGCGAGGATCTCAGTGAGCTTATTACCGAGAAGATGGCCCTGACACACTAGTCCCACCCACATGCCAGTAAGAGGATCGAGCATGCATGCGGATATCCGGCTGACTGACGATGCGGCCCCGCCCTACAGCGACATTGGTGTAGGTGCAAGCGTCCAAGGTTTGTGGGCCACGCGGTGAAGCATCACTGGGCCAATGGGAGGTGAATTGGGCCGGGAAGGTGGGAATCGGCCCAGGTGGCAGGTATATTCTTTCTTTTTTCTTTTTTCTAATTTCTAGTTTTCTAATATTATTCTTCCAAATTTGTTTCAAATTTATATTTGATTCAGGGTTCAAGTTCAAAATTTTTATTGCAAAATAAAAAACTCTGTATGATATGCAATATTGATATTATTTTATTTATTTATTATTCTATTTAAGCCATTGCCTTTTAAATGTGTAATTCTCACATCTTTAATACAAGAAAATACTTTTATATTGTATGATCTCTATAAAGAAAATGCTCAAACATATATCCTTATGGATACTTATATAATTCATCAAGGGATAATTTAGCTCCTATAAGAACTATTTTATTAAACCTTTTATTAGAAAACTTTTTAATTTTAGGGGAAAGACTTCGGGGTAAGAAAATCCTCATTAAAAGTCATATTAAATCCAATTTCCTGGAGACTTTTCCTAAATCGCAAAACTATTATTTTGAGGTGTTACAAATTCTACCTCCTTAAAAATTATCTCGTCCTCGAGATAAGTAAGAAGAGGGATGCAACAAGTTTGGGTTGCAGTTTAGTTTTTTTTGTATTTGGTTCCAATATCAAAAGGTTCTTTTTTTACTTTAATATTAACTAGTAGGTGATTGGGAAGGCATAAGCATCTTTTATGTCGAGCTGTTTAATAGTCAAGGTGAGGGGTGGTTATAGTGGGGATAGGTTGAGGTAAGAAAGATTGTAGCAAGGGAGGATTCCATCTCGGATGGTGGAACTTGATTCATCTGGTGATCTGTTTGATACTTTATCTTTTCTTGATGAGGTCGATATCTTCCTTCTTGGGTGTTGGTGTCTCCATCTGGGGTTTGGAAGGTTTAGATAGGTAGATGTTTGTGAAACCTGGGATAGGTCAAAACAGGGTTTACTTTGACTTAAAGGTTGGAATAGATGAATTAAGCAACCCATCAGGTAAGTCAAGTATTGGTGTATGGTCGAATTCATCTGAGGAACCAATTTAGGTTAAAACATGTTTTATAGGGGTAGGGTCTAAGCTATTTCAGTAGTATTAACTAACATGTTTAGTAACTCACTTTAGATTAGACCAGATTAACCATATTAGTTTAGATCACATTAGATTACATTAATTTAGAAGGGATCTAGATTAGTTTGGCATGTCTAGATTTGACTAGATAAGATCTAATTAACTTATTTTGGACTTGATCATGGTTGTTACATTAGAATGAGATAAGCAAAGTGGTTAGCACAAGTTGGAAGGATAAGATAGAATCCTTTTCAAGTAAGATGGGTCTATAAGATAGATCTACTTGTTTTCGTATGGGTGATAGTCTATCTTTCTAAATATATTTTTATGCCTATATATATTAAGATGAATTTGTGGATATTACTCCAAAACTAATCACACTCAATAAAAGAACCAAATCAAACAGTTATCATAAAAACAAACATTCAAGCGTATAGATACTTACAAAACTATTTTTGTTTTTGTTCCTAAGATTAGGTCTCCTATTCCTAAAGGCCACTTTAGGTATAGGATTTCAAAGTGTGAAATCCACACTTTTCTTTAAAAGTGATAAGGTAAGAGTAATCAGAGTAAAGCAGCAATAGATGAGAAAAGATTAAGAAATGTTTAGAAAGAATCAGAGTAGCAAAGGTAAGTAGGTAAGGGTTATCCAGTCCTATCTAGGTTTTGTCCTATAGTAAACATTGCTTTGATACCACTTTTGTCGCGCTCGGGTTTGGCCCCCTAATTCCGGTGTGATAGGAGGTGGCTTTGAAGTTGAAGTATCTCACTTGGACAGTCCCATCAAAGTCGTAGTCCTCATTGCCCACTTGTGGTGCCTACGCTCCAAACTCAACAATATCCCAAATGCTTTCATGGAGTGAGGTTAGATGGTGCCTCATTTTATCACTCCACATAGAATAGTATTCACCATCAAAACATGATGGTTTTCCTAAGGGAACGGAAAGTAAAGGAGCATGTTTAGGAATGCGAGGTTAGCAAAGAGGAATCTTACTATACTTCTTACGGTTTTGGTGCTTTGAAGATGTTGACTCGGCATTGGAGGTTGAGGTCATGGATGAGTCGGTCTCGTAGTAGACCACCTTCTTCATCTTCTTTTTTCTTGCCACCCTTCTTCTTGTGTGATTTGATGGAGCCGGTAGATTCTTCCTTGTCATCCTTGTGCTTGTCACCGGATACCTTGGCCTCCTTTGATGGAGTCTAGTCTTCATGCTTCTTTCCCGAAGATTCGGGCTTTTCCCCAGTGACCAACTCCTTTTGGTGTGCACCCGACATCACTTCCGGTTGTTAGACTCTAATAAAGTCCCAGGCTTTGATACCAATTGAAAGTCGCCTAGAGGAGGAGTGGATAGGCAAAACCTAAAAATTATAAACTTTGAACATGAACTTTGCCTGGGGTTAGAGTTAGAATGAGTAATAATAAAATTAGAGTACGAAAGATAGTTCTTCTTGCTATGAGTTGCTTAATAAATGTGGATAACTTTGGAAGCAAACTCAAAGAGATTGCAAGCAAGAGAACTTAGAGAGAGGGGCGAGGAAGAATCAAACCGCAATACAAGATTAGCACAAAAGACACGGACGATTTAATTCCAAAGGTTCGGTTCCAAAGAACCTACTCCCCACTGAGGAGGCCACGTAGGTTGGGTCTCTTTCAACCCTTTCCCTCTCTCAAACGGTCACTTAGACCGGTTGAGTGCTTCTTCTTAATCTCGAGGGTCACTTAGACCCCGCAAGGATCACCACACAAATATGTGTCTCTTGCTGGCTTTACAGGTCACTTCAGAGTTTAGAAGGAGATGAAGAAAGCACGATCGAGAAAGCCAAGCAACAAGAGCAACAATAAAATCCCAAAAGATCACACTTTCTTTAGACTTTCTAAGGCAGTAATTACTATTGATCACTAGTCACAATTATGGCACTTGGAGAAGCCTGTAAGCTTTGAATGTGTCTTGGGATGAAGTGCTTGCTCTTGTATTGAATGAGAATGAATGGGATGCTTGGATAAAGTAAATGGAGGTGGTTGGGGTTGTATTTATAGCCACCAACCACTTCCTAGCCGTTGCCCACTTTCTGTTAACTGTGGACGGTCCGCACTCCTAGCTCGCACAGTCCACTGCTGCACATCAATGGCTTAAATCGCAACGGTCAGCAGTAATGGCTATATCAATGACTATAAGTGCACTAAATGTGTTGTCAGATGTTAGATAAAGCAGTCTCTGACGGTCCGACCGTGCATCCTAGACGGTCCACAAGGATGCTATAATTCCTATTTACCGAACTTGGCACCTTCGGGTTTTTCTGATTTCTAACAGGCCGATGATCTGTGCCTGAGGCCGGATAGTCTGAGCTTGGTCCTAGACGGTGTTCTTCTCTCCTTCGGACAATCCATAGTAGAAATGTGAGTTTTGCATAGTTCCTATCCAAGGCTCATCGAGGTGTCGTGGACTATCCACCTGAAGGGCTCAGACGGTTCCCGCACAGGTGATTTATCCAAAAAGCTTCTCCTGTCTAGAATAATCTACAGTATTTCGGACAGTCGACTTAGAATCGAGATGGATCAACTTATGTACCTGAGAATTAATCAACTAGGAAAACTAGTTAGTCCATTAGGTTGTGATGCTCATCAATCATCAAAATCAATTTAGAGAAAATGGTAAAGGCCATTTCCCTTTCAGACTTTCGTGCTTTGCAAGCTTCGTTTCATTAGCGATGGTAGAGAATAAATCGAGCACCAGGTTGGGCATTATGGCGCTTTGGTATGCTGCTGAGAAGGTTGCAGTGTTTGAGGATTCTGTTATGACTGACAAAGTTAATAAAGACATCTTAGTTGATCTAGCCGAAGGGTTCAACAAGGATAGTGAGGAGTTTGAATTTGAAGAAGATAACAACAAAGATCGACCATCGAAGCCAAGCCACATGTGCTACAGGAAATCAAACATGAAAAAGGGGCATATCGAGGTGTTGAGGAAGCTGGAATATATTAATGATAATAACATGATCAGGTTTGGAAATATACTACTCATCTGCTAGAGAAGAATGAAGCTATGTCATTCTGTTGCTTCTTCAGAACTAGACTTCAATTTTTGATTCACAAGATGGTTGTTGAGGTGTTGAAAAAATTTGATATATACCTTCATCAACTACACCCAATATAATAATGAGGCTTATGGTCTTTATTTGGGCTATACGAAGCTAAGACGTGGACCCAAGGGCAGAATGCTTCTATCAGATCCATGAGCTCCACTATCAGACAAAGCCAAAAGAGAAGGAGCAACTGCATAATAACTTTGGATGTTATACTTTCCATTATCGAAAAGAGGCCCATTTTCCTATCATGGTTACTGTAGCAAGTGGCCCAACTCTTAGATGGAGTGATTCTACGTGAAAATGTCTTGGAAAAGAGGGAGAATGTTAGGGGCATTATTTAGTGGTATGTTAATCCCAACTTCGACATCAAGAGGCTAGCTTGTTTCATGAATGACAAAACACAGGCTGCCATGGTTGCCTTTAACATCGTTTGTAGCTATGTCTGCATAAGAGACCTAGTTTAGGAGCACTTGACATACAATATCTAGCCGCTCCGAGCCGAATGAACAATGCTAGAGCCAAAGGATGGAAATCTGACAAAGCAAGTGGTGGGGAGTGGAAGTATTATAAGGTTAAAGTGCACATTCATGTTTGAAAAGGGTTTTTGGAGAGCCATATGATGAATGGTTGGATGCCATCGAGGCGAAGTGTAATGAAGTGCTTGGCAAGTACGTTACAAAGGAGGATCATGCCCCGACAGCTACCTTTGAGGGCCAAGGAAAATGAAAGCTGAATCAGGTTTTCACGCTATTGGATTCTTTTACCCGGATTACCCCTAACTAGCGCAAAGTGGGGAAGAAAAAGGAAAAGACATGCCAAGCCGCAATAAGACATAGGGAGGCATAAGAGGGTTAATATTACCACTAAGCGTCGAAGGGCATCTACTGGGGCCAAAGACGAATCGGCAAAATATAGTTGCATCTGAGAAGAGACCAATTATCATTAAACCAAAGCTACTTGCTCGGAGGGAAAAGAAAATTGCCCTGACCTCAAGCACAAGTGATTTAGAGGCAATGAAAGTAATGTCTTCATTTTATTTCTTTTTTTATTAGTAAAGCTTATCACATATAGACTTAGTCATTTTTGTATTTTGTAGGAAAAGATAAAAGGGGACAAAGCTGCTAAAGTGCCAAACCAAGATGAAGTCCCTCTAGCTAAAATGAAGCCTGGGAAAAATTAGAAGCAACTCTTTGGAAAACACCAAGGAAATGGGGTCGAATGACCTAGGTGATGAATGTGCTTTTGGTAGCTTATCTGAGGGGACAAGCCCAAAAATCGAACTAGGTATGCTAAAGGGGGTGATACCAAAGGTGTGATGTCGTCGGTGCTAATGAAGCTAGTTGAAACCAAAGGTAGTTCTCCTAGACAGGAAACTACTTTTAATGATGACAAGGACGACGAGAGTGGAGAAGTTGAAGCGCTTGTAAAACAACAAGGTAAATTTCTGAAGAAGGGATCCCTTTACTGGAGGGTGCATAGCCTTCACTGAGCATGTAGAGAAAGTTAGGCCCGCTGAGTATGTTACTCACCATGCAACTGGCAAAAAATTGATGAGGAAGCAAATTACCGAAGCTAAATCTTGTGTGGAGGGTCTAGGGTACCTGTTCCAAGCATATGTTTTTAGTGGCAATGATGATGATTTCCTATACTGCTACCTAGACAGTAGGGAGCTTGATGTGTGCCGCTATATGATGGACAATATTGGGATTTCGAAGCTCGAGAATGGCTTATCTACGATGCCCCGGGGAGACCTTGTTGATTGCCTAGCTCAGTCAAGCCTATCTTCAAAATAATGAACGTGATTAATACTTGCTCAATCTAAAATTTGTTCACCACTAAGATTGGCAACTAGCATGTGTAGGATGTGTTGAGATCCTTTTTGCTATCACTAGTTTGCTAGGTTGCTATGTCTCATACTTTGAGTCATTCACTATATGGTTCCATTAATACTGTGCTAAAATCTGAATCAAGATAAGTGAAAAACAGAAAGATCGAGATGAGTTTGCATTTGTCACCACATCACTGTATCGAGGCTGCTTCTACTTGCACATTTAGAAGAACTTGAGTAGTTTAATGGATGATCGAAACCAATGTCTTTAGCTTCTGATTGCATTTATACATAGGATACACCTAGTTGGGAAGTTAGACTTGACAATGCTTACAACCTTTTGCACTCACTGCTCTTAAATGAAACTTGTGTTCCACTGCAAATTCCAATAAATTGATCAAATTCATGTTTAATTCTGCATCTGGCATGATGAGTGACCGTTGTATGGGGTAGTTCACCTTATATTCATGTTTAATTCCAATAAATTGGTGAACTTCTCTTTTTGATATGCTTAAAACCGATTCAAATGCTTATCCTTTACATATCTTGTGCATATGATTAGTCTGAGCATGTTCTGGCACATGTGTATCTTGCTACACACATTGAACAACACCACTTAGAGCATTTTTACACTCTAATTCCTATACTCCTAAGCTCTTGCATTTTTTGCACCTCATTCTGCTGTCCTGCATATCCTAGAAGGGATTGTTGTTTTTATTATCTACACGGTGCTTACTGATTGCAAGTATCAACAAGGGGGAGAATTTCACCACACACAAATCTTGTTGAGGAAGCATGCGTTTCTTTGTAGGATTCTGAGTACTTCTTCGTGGGGAGTTGACTTTGATAAGGGGAGTTTTTGAGAGATGTATCTTGCTAGTTGTGTTGAGCCATTTGCCTCTTTCTAGAGGGACTAGCTTCACTTTCAATTCTATTGCTGTCTTGTTGGTCTGATTTGACTCTAATTTCTAGCTAGTGGTGTTGGGCCTGCTTTCTTCCTATTCTTAAGGGCTAGCCATCTTTGCTTGATCATGTTGAGATGTTACCCATATCTTTGGGGACCAAGCTTTGCTCACTTTCAATGATTGGCTTTTGGCTTTTGTTGGTTTCTTGTCATTTAAGTGAATTTCTCTTTGTTTTCCCTCTTTTCTGTTGATTGTTGTGTTTGTGCGATGATGTTGACAATGCACTCATCAATGGGGAGATTGTGAACACAAAGTTCACATGTGTCAAAGGCCCCTTGTGGGTTTTGGTGTTTCGGATGACAACATAGTTAAAGGTTTGACCTATGTGTTAAGTGTTGAGCATGTACTCAGTAAAAGGCTTATAAGGCTCAACACATGGAGAAAGGTGTGATGGTCCAATGAGTTAAGTGGCTATGGACTGTGACATCACAAGTCAAGATGAAGGATATACATTGACTAAGTAGGACTCAATGTGCATGACATGGAGACAATAGATTGAACTGAGGACGAAGGCAAGAAGAACTTTGAGGTACGAAAAGTCATGTTGCATTGAAGACCATGATATAAGGAAGTGACTTGGAACCATTGAGGTAATTGCCTATGGTTTATGGTTCAAGTCATAAGGCTCAAGATCCTAGCTCAAGCAGTAGGACATGGTCACAAGAAGGTGCAGAAGTATCAAAGTCAGGACCTGGAAGAGACAAAAAGATCTAAGTATACTTTGACTTATAGTTTGGGTCATTCTTATGTTTTGAAATGTTCTTTGTGACCATTGCAGAGCGTTGGAACTCAAAGGTGGCAAATATTATCAAGTTATGTTGACTTGAGGATTTGGAGTCCAACTCTAAGATCAAATAGGCCAAAAAGGGCAAAATGGTGAAAAGTTAAGTATGCAAGGTTTTAGTATTTGAATATGTTGCATACAACATTTTCTATGCATTTGGTACTTTGGTTTGCTCTCTAACTTGGTTTGTAGAGAAAGTGCCATTTAGGGCCCTGTTTAAGAAGAAACAACGAAGTTGAGGAGAGGATAAGAAAGAGGTAAGATTTTGTGACTTAGTCAATTGGGTTATACTCTAATTATGTGTGTCTAAGTCACAGGAAAGTCCTCCAACATTTCAAGTCAAATGGAGAAAGAAATGCAGAAAAAGGCTAATTGTAACCTTTTTGGGCGTACCAAACCAGCTACAGTACTGGATCCGTGTGCACTGGACCGGTTCTACAGAAGCCTTAGCCTAAGGCTTTGGGTAGCCTGGTGCACTAGACCGGGTTTGTGTGCATAGGACCACCTGTACGGAGGAACAAGATGGCTTGAGGAATTATTTTTAATAATTCACCACACCGTGAAGAATATAGGTCCGGTAGCACACCGAGCCGTCCTGTAACGGCTACTTCGTGGGCACGCTAGCCACCCAATGGCTAGTTGATGTGGCGCTCGGTCTGGTGGTGCACCAGCCGATCTGGTGACCAACCATAGAAGGAAATAACCAATTAGATCGCATTTAGGTAGGTGACCGTTGGAGGTCCTGTGTGCACTAGATATAGGCAGGTTTTCTGATTTTGTTCCAACGGCTATGGGATGTCTTGGGGATATAAATAGGCCCTACCATGACTTCAACCAAGATATAAGTGATACCCTAAGGCAGCAAGCAATTGCATAGTCATTCCCTATCCCTCTCTATTGTATTCTATAATAGATTAAGTGCTTGGCACGTGTTGGAGCCAAAAGTGAGAGGTGTGCTGCTATGTAGAAGAGCAATTGTGATCTTGAGCGTGATCTTATGTTGCTACTCTATCACCGAGTTATCAACCTATGATAGTTGTAGTTCTACTATACTACAACATCGACTAGATATAACGAAAGTTTCTGTTTATCACCTAGGTGATAAACTAGAGCAAACAGAGGAAGAAGTTGAAATAAACTCCAAGCCAGGTTGGCTAACTCCAATGTGGATGTAGGCAAGCATTTCAGGCTTGGCCAAACCATGGGATAAATCTCCGTGTTTCTTGTTTATTGTCTACTTTCTTATTTGCACTTTTGCTCTCATCTTGGTATAAACTTTTTTTGAAGTACAAGATCTTTTGAGACAAGGACTTGTATTCCGCTGTGATCTACTCAACTCGACCTCCTTCCGTTGCAATCAAACACTTCGAGTAGAGTAATAAAAAGTTCTATTTTGGTGTAAATTTTTATTTGCATATTTACCCCCATCTAGGCGACATCTAGATTTGTGTTCCTCCCAAAGGGAACTTTAATTGGTATCAGAGCTAGGCTTTCCAGTCGTGGGCTTAGCCGTCCGGAGATGATGGTGTCGCAGGAGGAGGGAATTCTGGAACTTCTTCATTTTGATGGCTCTAACTATGCATCCTAGTATTTTTATTTGCAAAATGCTTTTAAGGGTTTAGGTAGCAAATATTTAATGCTAGTATATTGCATGTTTATCTTGATAGGAAAAATCTCTCTGAATATGAACTAAGATGCCCACATCTAGATTATCAAGCATATGACATCTTAGTTGACTCCCTTTGCAAAGAAGTTTATTTTGTTGTCATTCCTCAAAACGATCATATTATTGATGCTCACTATATTTTGGCCAAAATTCATGATAAATATGCCAAATATAGTGAAACTTCTTTTACTTCTTCCTCGATTTTGTGTGAGACTAACATGTTAGAGGAAGAAGAAGAGCATGACCGATGAAGGCAAAATGATGAATCCACATCACCAAAAGGTTTGTCTTCCACTATTTATAAATGCTTTATCACTAGTAATGTTGATAGTGAAAGCAAAAGCGATGATAATAAGAAATATGATGACGACAACGAGGATGACAAGAAAATCAACATCATTGATCTAAAATGTAAGTTGACCAAGGAACGTGAGGGCTCTCATAGTGATTTGGTCACAAGGTATGATGATGTTTTATTTGAGAAATCTAGTGAAATAAATGATATATCATACATTTCTCAAGTTGAAAATGAAAATGTCATGCTCAAAGATCTAGTAGAAAAGCTAAATGTTGAAAATTTAGCTTTACTAGAAAAACATTATATGTTGATTCATTCTCATGAAACTTAATTGATGTTCATATCATGCTCGTTGATGCACATGAGGTTGTTCTTGATAGTTTAAATTCTTGTCAACCTCATACATGCACATGTGTTCATTCTAAAAATATATTACCATGTGCTAACCCCTACTGCTCCAAAGAAAATCTTTCATTGAGCAGAAAATCCTAGGAACTCTTAGTAGGAAGATAAAGAAACTAAGGATAAGGCGTCATGCTCAACATCCTCAAGATATCCTTAGACGCATGGTGAAGAAGCTTAAGAAGGGAGAAATTGTAGCATGTGTCAAGCTCCATCAAAAGCTAGTTCCCGGAGCAACAAAGTAGAGATCAAATGGCATGAACAAGGAAAAAGGTAAAAACTCAATTGTTCATGCTTTTTGTGCTAATAATGTATCCATGTCTCCTAAGAACAAAAAAGTAGATGCTTCAGATGTAAAGAGATGACATTTTATTGCCTCATGTCCACACATGGACAATGAGGAAGGAGTGAGGAGATGTTTTGGATGCAATGATGAAGATCAAATGATCACTTCATGTCCTCACATAAAGAATCAAGAACATATAGTTCCAAAGATGACCATCACCGAGAAGAAAAGTGAGTAGCAAGCATCATGCCAGACTAGGCATCGCTTCCACTAAACATGTGGTGAACGAGGTCATCTAAGAAAGGTTTGTTCTATTGGTAAAATTCCTCAGCCAAGTAATTTGCTACATTCTTATTCGCTTAGGAGACGTGTGCTAGAATGGTGATTGGTTCACCTAGATTTAGCACAAATGCTATTTGGGTAACCAAGGCACTTTTAGCTGATCTCTATGGGCCCATCTCATGATGGGTAACAAAATGTGCACCCTAGACCTTGCAGGTACTTGGAGATGAACTAGAGACTTTGGGAATGCTTAAGATGGTTATTTTAGGATTCTAAACATAAGCTATCAATTTCATTGTTATTCACTGAACCAAAGATGAAATCATTGTTATATCTAGGACTCCATGCTCATCTCAAGTTAGTTGTAGGGATAAAGGACATTAACATAGAATGAAGAAAAGAACCTACAACATGCTAATTTCTAAAGGACAATAACTTTGTGACCTCTAGTGCATTATTTTTCAATTTGTATATCATGTGTGCCTTGAGTAGTCACATAGGAAATTTTGTATGAACTTGAGTAGGTGTATATATTGCTTTGCCTGTCTCCAGAGTGATCTTTCTAGTTATGGATTGCAAATGTTTTAACTAGTCCATTCTGGTAGTCTACATCTCTCAATTGGTGAATCATGCTTATTTAGTCATGGCCATGTGTGTAATTGATTCTATCTCTTGATCTTGTAATTGGTATATCTATTTTCCAAGGCTTATTTTCAATGCTATGTTATATGGCTACAACCTAGAGTTCAATTGTCTAAATCATGCTATCTTGTTTTTGGTGCATCTTGAAATTGGTATTTATGTGCCAATTGGTATTCACCTTTTGCAAGCACGGTGGTTTCTATTAGTCCATATTTATGAGGCTTTTTAAAATACTAACCTATGGTTGTTAAAATAAGAAATCCTTGCATGTATATCAAATGCACTCTCTTGAGCTGTTTCATGGAAACTCACATGGAAAGGTGACAAGTACAAGAAAAAGGTGCATATGATGAAAGAGATGCCTAAAATTGGGCTTCATTATATTCAAGTAAAAGGCAAAGGTATGGAACTATGAAATTCATTTTGTATTCTATATTGAGCGGTTCCATTGATTATGCTCCCAAGTTGGTATTCTTCATTATGGCGCATGCTGCTTTTAGTTGATGAAGTAATACCAATAGTTATGATAAATTCCCATGAGCTGAATTGATAAATAGTGCATGTTTTCCCTTCATTGAGTATCCATGCTAGATGATTATCCTAGTGTTCTATGAGTAGGAATCATCTTGTGCAAAATTTATGTGATGCATGGCATTTTTACTTTGTATTAATATGATTTATCTTATGAGGCATGTCTTTAGATGATTTCACTAGGCATAGCTTAAATTCTTTCAATCATTCAATTGGTATCTTTGAGTTTTGTTGATAACTTGTTCTCAAATGTTATGAATCAAGAACAAGGCAACACAACTGATAAAGATTAAGGACCTTCAATGTAACACCCAGGTGTTACCCTGGCTAGAGCCACTTTGGCACTAGAAGCTGTGATCACATAAGATAAAGGCTTAGGGCAGCACATAAGAACCTTGGGGCTCATGTTATAATTAAGTTGCCCATGACATGAGAAACTTTACCCTAAATCCTTGTACACTTACTATCTTGGACAATAGGGGGAGAAGAACCCTAGTTCTCTCCAAAGCCCTACCTTCCTAAACCCTAAGTAAGGGGGGGGAGAGAATGATCAAGTAGGTAAAGCATGTGTAACTTTTACCCAAACCCTAAGCAACATTATAACCATCATTTTGGAGAGGGAAATTTTGCAAAAAGGCCCCTGGAGAAACCCCATTTCAAATCTCCATGTGGAGAGAGAGCTAGAGCTCTCTAATTTTCTCTAAGTCACATTTTAGCCCTAATTCAAAGACCAGCCGTGTTCACTTTGAAAATGGCGCCAAAACCACTTGGGTTCTATACCAAAAATGTGCTATACCACTTAAGGCACCCCCTGGAAAAATTTGAAACCGAGACTTGGACATTTGACAAGCTTTGACATCAGTTTTGTCACTGAGTGAGCAGTGAGACAAACCAAACTTGGCGCCGATCTATCTCCTAGCCTAGGGCGTATCCTCCCTTGGAACTCACATGAAATAGGTAGCTCTAGGTGCAGGGAAGAGATCTTTCACAGTCGACATGGCGAGATTCGTACGCTTGGCCGCTCAGCAGAGCGAAGAACACGGGCAGAAGCAAAGCGCCACGTGTTCGACGCGCTCTGAGCACGCCAGAGCACGCCCGCGCGCGCCCCTCGCGCCCGCGTCGTGCCAAACGGGCAAGCCAACGCCCTGGTGCGCGCCCGCGCCTATAAAACCCTCCCGAGCGTCGACCATACCCGTCCGCACCCACCCGACCCTCGCCGGAGCTTGTTTCGCCGTCGTTGGCCCGTGCGCCGCCGTCCGCGGCCACCCAGTCCCCCTGCCATCGTAGACCGGCCCGCTCCGCCATTTCCAGCCCCGTCCAGCCCTCGGAGAAGCTTGTGCACCCCTCTGCGAGACTCCCCGAGCAAGGAATCGGAGTTTCCTTCACCGGAGAAGCCAGTCCACCCACGCCGGAGCACTTACCCTCGCCGGAGTTCGTGGACCGGGTAATCCACTCAGCCATTCTTCGATTCCTTGTGCACACAGTCACTGCGTGACCCCGTGAAGCTCACCGTGCCGTCGGATTGAACCAGCTCGCCGTGGTTTGGCCGGTATACTCGCCGCCGACAAGGACCCCCGCCTGCGCTCGTGGACCAGGCGATTCCGGCCACCTCCGACGACGAGCCGTACCTCGACGTGACCGCCGGAGCCTCCCCGAGCCAACCCCACCCTTCGCCGGACCTCCCTCGCCGCCGGTAAGCCGCGCCGTCCTTTCTTTCCTATGGCTACTGTTCGGTTTAGAAGAAGGACCGCGGGTGTGAGGAAGAAAACCCTGGGGGGTTAAGTGTAAAGCCCAAGACTCATATGAATAGTGACCTGAGGGTAGATCTGCGAGAGTTGAATCAGTTTAACCCTAGGGGTCTCGATGCAAACTGGTTTTTCCAGAAAACCTTAAGTAAATCTGTTTTTAAATTGGACATCAACTTTGAAAATGCATAACTTCTGTTTGAATCGTCCAAATTTAGTCAAACCAATTTTGCCAGACTCTAAATAATGTAACCTGTCTAAGAAAAATATAAAACCCCATATGAACTAAAGCAAAATGTAAAGTTCAGATTTATTTTCAGTTTTGGCCAAAAGCTTAATAATAGCAAGAAAAATAGTTACACTATTTAACTAGGGTTAGAAAAATTTGGAGAAGTTTACATCTACCCACTGACCTAGTTAAAAATGTTAAACCTCTCTGTCCCTTTCATCAAGATAGTTTTAACCTCTTATTCTATAAAATGCTTAAGTTTAAGAAAAATAGAAAAGGTGATATAAATGATGAACCAGGGGGCACACCTATTTTTGTTAAGATACTTAGTCAATGTAGTTCACTGGAAAAATATATCATACCCTGTTGTAGTGTAAAATAAACAAGAAACCTTTTAAATGAAGAAAATAGGGATAACTTA
The DNA here is from genome assembly GCA_029449295.1 of Zea luxurians. NCBI lineage: Eukaryota > Viridiplantae > Streptophyta > Magnoliopsida > Poales > Poaceae > Zea > Zea luxurians. The sequence continues at coordinate 974,953 of JAOPSE010000255.1, forward strand.
GAAAAACCCTACAAAAATATCCCTAAGGTGAAACCTCCCCAAACCTTAGGATAACTAATGTGTTGATAATAAAGAACTTAAGAAAAATCTGAAATCTGTTGTTTGATATTTTTCAAAAGACAAGTTAGTTCTAAGCACCCTTGTTGCACCAAAGTTTAGAAATTTACCACAAATTAACCATCTTGTAGCTCTCTGTCATTTTTGGCACAAGAGCTTTTCATCACTACTAGAGGCCAGCAAAAATAACCATTAGGTCAGAAACCACTTTAATAAAGGACTTGTAGTGTAAAGTGGCCCATTTTGCCTAACCATTGTTATTTTTGTTTAAAGATTAGCTTTTATACTTTAAGCCTCAAATTTTCAAAACAAGCTAGTATAGCCAGTGACAACCCACTGTAATTTTTACAGAATTTTTGGAAAGTTTTAAACTACTATCATAGTTCAAAACCCCTACTAGAAACCCTAGGTGGAAATTAAGAAAGGAAAATGGATGATGGAACTTAATGTCCCCCTAAGGCCTTTATAATTGTCCACTGAAATTTATAAAGGCCATACAAATCCAATAAGTTATTTTAGAAAGAAAACCTAAAACTAAAAGGTAATAAGTCTATGAATACCACTAGAAGACCCTCGTAACCAAGAAGCCCTAAGTTAATTCTTAACTTGAATTCTGTAGCTTAATGTTCTTAAATTTTGCATAATCATGACATACATGTTCATTGCATTTCGATAGACTGTAATCTTGCTGACGGAGAGTACGTCCTCGTGCCGGAGCAAGGAGCTGCCCAGGAGGTTGCCCCCGACCCAGCACCAGAGCCTGCACCAGAGGACCTGCCTGCCACTGCTTTGGAAGGCAAGCCCCGGTTTTATGCATAACCCGTTATTTATGCTATTTTACTTCACTTAATGATTGTAGGATGGATTGTGCACTTAGGTGTAGGAATTGTTTGAAACCCTAGTTGCATGATCTCAGGAATCCTTTTGAGATGAATACTAGTATGACAGGTCGAGTAGCTGCTTTATTTAATTAGGGTCTCGGTAGAAGACGAGTGATTTTTCTAGCACTCGCGCGAGATCAGGAAGTTGATTGTACCCACTTTCATACTGTCAGGATACTAGTTGGTGGACCACAATCCATGGGGATTGGTTGTCCACGAGATGGAAAATGGAATAAGGATTAACGTGCGGATACCTGTGTCAAGCGTTTGAACGTACTAAACACATACCGAGAAATATGGTAAATCGGTAAACCTAGTACCTGATTGAACCTGCCAGTGGACATACCTCCTCACGCGACCTGAGACGTAGTCTCCCATTCCGGTTATGGTGGGTACAAGTGCGGTCACTGCACGACGGCCAGTCGGGGTCAGTGAGGCATTGTACGCCAAGGCGGTGAGCCCTGATCTGCTGCCAGGGAATCGATGGGGACGGTTGATATGTGTGGGGACGGAGTGCCCCTACATGTCGTGTGTTTAGGTTTACCTTGCAAGGATAAAACTCGATTCGAATCGTCTGCTTCTCGCAGCTAATGAGACTGCTTGATCCATTGTACTGCATTGAGTAAGAAGTGGAACTGTGATGAGATGATACAAAATGATGATTGCTAAAAATGCTTGCTACTATGTATGAGTAGATAGTACACTTTTAGCCTTAAGAGAGTCACACTTAATTTTGACAAAGTTAAAATCTTGATTCAGAAACTCAGCTAGTGCTTTTGGCAACCAAACCCCACAGCCAAACAGCTGCATGTCTAGAGGTAGAGGAGTATAGACTCCTCACACCGGGTAAGTCTAGCTGAGTATTAGTATACTCAGCCTTGCTTGTGGCATAATTTTACAGGTTCTCTGGAGGACATGGTTGCTGGAGTGACTTGGCCATCCACCCTGCCACCGGGTTGGACTGTCGAGTGGGACCCTGCCTCGGCTGAGGAGGAGCATGAGGAGTGATGGGACAGGCTTCCCCATCCCTCCATTTATTTACCGTTAGTTTATTTTCCGCTGCACTCCAAAAACAATGATGGTTATTTTTGCGAAAACTCCGATGATGACAATGGTGATGTAATAACTTAATACTCTTCCATGCATGGTTTTATGCTTTATTGTATTTGCTCTGTGACTCACCATCGAGTGAGACTGTGGTACTTGATCCTGTCAGTGGCCGTGTCGAACTAGATCCGAGGGATTGACGGGTTATTCCCATTTAAGTGTGGTCTAGCCTCTAAGGTCGGACTTGGGCACTTAAGTTGGAATAATTCGGGCAGTTCCGCCACAGCTGGTATCGGAGCTTGTACCACCACAGAGGAATCAATAAAACATGGATACCATCCCTTTTCAAAAGTAAAACTTGATAGAAACAATGATTGGATAGATAGTAGGGCGAGCAGGATAGACCTAGGACGTGAAGCCTTAGGATGATAGAAGGGTAGCTAGGTGGCTAAGTGACTAGGCCCTACAGGCCACTTTTACAGGATGGGACTTCTTCCCTATTCTTCTATTTTCTAGTGAGGTCGTTCAGGACGTGCATGCATGCATTCTTAATTAAGTAAATAATTGACTAAATAAAAAGGACTTAAAAGTGAGATAGCAGCCAACTAGGTCCTCAATACCTTTTTCTTTTAACCAGAGGCAGGTTGAGTTTTGTTTTCCCTGTTCTTTTTACTTCTTTTTCTTTACTTACGCTTAACCGTGCACAGATGACTTCCCACGGATCCTCCGAGGATGGAGATGCACTGACCCACACTGACGGACTTGCACGAGAGGGTTTTCCCCGCATCTTGTGGGAGGTGCTTCAGGGGGCAGGATATTTGACACCCCCTCAGTACGCTGTGCAGCTATTCGAGAAGCACCGGGTACCTCGCTGCCGGGTGAGGATGACCTTGGAGCCTCATCCCCTGCAGCCAGGCTGGCGTTCACTGGACTCCGAGTCCTATGGATACCGGGCTGAGGACACTGTTGAGGCTATCGCTTTGCATGGACTGACCACCTTCTGTGGGTTTCACCCCTTGGAGTTGGCTACCCACCCCATTGGGTTGTTCCCTGCGAAAAAGGAGGACGACCCGATGTGGAAGGACCGGGTGGAGCATGCCAAGGACATCTGGGCTCTCTACCCAGGCCATACCGCTCACTTGTCTGTGCGATGCATGAATGCTCTGTATCGTCTGCAAGTGATGCGTGGGGAGGCCATGTCCCACCTGATGGCATTGCTAGAGGACACCAAGATCACCCTGGATAACAGGGAGGAGCTCGTGGTGGATTTATCCCAGGAGCTGGTGGAGAAGGATTTACAGGTGGAGCAGCTGACTGACGAGGCTCATGAGTTGGAAGAGCTGGTGGGTACCAGGGAGAATACCATAGAGGTCCTCGAGGATCAGCTCCTCAACGCTCAGCAGCAGTTAGCAGAGGCTAATGCGCATCTGGACATGCATCACCAAGAGATCCATGATGCGGAGGCTGACGAGGACGTTGACGTCGAGGGAGGAGACGAGTCCGCCTCCAGTGTAGACACCGCTGGCTCGGGGAGACCACCTTCCCCCGAGTCTAGCGTCGCCTCGTTCGCTCAGTAGATGCCAGACTAGTGCTAGAGGATGGTGATAGTTGGACTCCTCGCCGCTAGCTTAGCTTTTGCACCCTTAGGGTACTAGGCTAGGTAGAGTTGAGTCTTTTTGCTCCTTGATGTAACCAGTAGTGAAACTCTTTTGGATGTCTAGGGATGACTGATGGTAATTTAAATTCGGATGGAAGGATCATGTTTTCGTTTGTTTTATTTGAAATCTATCAATTACTTTGACTCCCCTACCATGTCCGAACCTTAAGCTTGGAGATATGTTATTAAGCAACCATGTGACTTTTTCAGATGGCTGGGAGAGCGCGCCGTGGTCAGAATGAGCACGTTCCTCCACCGCCACCGCCTCCCACTCTGCAGGAGCTCATGGCCCAGCAGAATGAGATTCTGAGGCAGCTAGCTCAGCGGCAGCCACCACCTCAGCAGTATGGTGGAGACCATCAGCGTCACCCCGTCGCTGCTACTTACCAGGAGTTTCTCAGCACTCAGCCACCATTGTTTACCAGGACGGAGGACCCCCTTGATGCAGATGTGTGGTTGAGGGTGGTGGAGTCCAAGTTCCCATTGCTCCATGGGGCTTGTTCGGAGGTCACCAAGGTCAGGTTCGCCACACAGCAGCTTCGCGGACCCGCAAGGACTTGGTGGGACCATTTTCTGGCTATGCAGCCGGATGGTAGAGAGGTGGAGTGGAGGGAGTTCAAGGCCGCTTTCAGAGGGCATCATATTCCCGCTGGCATCATGGACCGGAAGCTCAATGAGTTTCTGGCACTCACTCAGGGCAGCAGGACAGTGTTACAGTATGCCCAGGCCTTCAACGATCTGTGTCAGTATGCCGGATACCATGCAGATACGGATGAGAAGAAGCGAGACCGGTTCAGGAGAGGGCTCAGCACCAAGCTCCGTGACCGTCTCAACACCGTCCGGGCCAACAGTTACAATGAGTTGGTCAACATGGCCATCTCCCAGGAAGACTGCATCTTGGCTCGGCAGGCGGAGAAGAAGAGGAAGGCCCCTGTGGCCGGACCCTCGTCACAGCCCCAGCGCTTCAGGATTGTGTCTGACTCCCAGAGCAGGGGACCCCAGCAGCAGCAGGGAAGGTGGGTGATCAGGCCACCACAGCAGCAGCAGCAGCAACAGCAGCAGGCACCCAACCGTGCCCAATTCCCAGTTCAGAGGAACAACCAGCAGCAGCAGTACCGCCAGGCTAATGATAACCGGTGTTTCACTTGTGGCAGTACTGGGCACTATGCCAAGAATTGCCCCAAGAATCAGCAGAGGCAGGGGCAAAATGTCAACCAGAACCAGGGGAAGAGGCAGAAAGTGCAAGTAAGGCAGGGCAAGCTGAACTTCACTACAATGGCTGACATTCCAGAGGGAGCACCCGTCATGACTGGTATCTTTACAGTTTTAAATTTTCCTGCTATTGTTCTTTTTGATTCTGGTGCTTCACATAGTTTTGTCAGTGCCAAATTTAGTGTCAAGTGCCAGCTGCCTTTTTGCCACACCCACGGGGCTATTACCATTTCAACCCCGGGAGGCAGGATTGCCACAAATCAAATCAGCAGGCATGTGCCCGTAAAGTTTGGTAGTTTGATAGTTAAAACTGACCTTCTTATCTTGGGACTGGATAGTGTGGATATCATCTTGGGAACTGATTGGTTGGCCAAACATCAGGCAATATTGGATATTGCAGCCAGAGCCGTTGAAATTCATTCTCCTGCTTATGGCGAGACTGTTTTGTATTTACCCAACCAGGGTGATGCCCAGTCTTGTGCCTTTGTTATGGCAGAGTCTCCCGTAAGGCAGATCCCAGTGGTCTGCGACTACCCCGACGTTTTCCCGGATGAATTGCCAGGGATGCCACCTGACCGAGACATTGAGTTTGCCATTGAATTGCAACCCGGGACTGCTCCTATCTCCAAGAGACCTTATAGGATGCCTCCCGCGGAGTTGGCAGAACTGAAGAAACAATTGCAAGAATTGTTGGACAAGGGGTTTATTCGTCCAAGCACTTCACCATGGGGATGTCCAGCATTATTTGTGAAGAAAAAGGATGAGAGTTTGAGGATGTGTGTTGACTACCGCCCTCTCAATGCGGTGACTATCAAGAACAAGTACCCGTTACCCCGCATTGATGTTCTGTTTGATCAATTGGTGGGAGCCAAGGTATTCTCCAAGATAGACCTTCGCTCGGGCTACCATCAGATCAAGATCCGTGCCAGTGACATTCCCAAGACGGCTTTCTCTACCAGATATGGGCTCTATGAGTTTTTGGTAATGTCTTTTGGGCTAACCAATGCCCCGGCTTATTTCATGTACCTGATGAACTCGGTATTCATGCCAGAGCTGGACAAGTTTGTGGTTGTCTTCATTGATGACATTCTGGTTTATTCCAAGAATGAGGCTGAGCACACTAAACATCTGCATATCGTGCTTCAGAGACTTCGCGACCATCAGTTATATGCTAAGTTGTCCAAGTGTGAGTTCTGGCTGAAAGAAATAAAATTCTTGGGTCACACAATTTCTTAGGATGGGATATCAGTTGACCCTGAGAAAGTGCAAGAGGTGATGGACTGGAAACCTCCAACCACGGTAAAGCAGATTAGGAGTTTTCTGGGATTGGCAGGATATTACCGACGATTCATTCCGGATTTCTCTAGAATTGCCAAGCCAATGACTGAACTGTTAAAGAAAGGGGTCAAATTTGAGTGGAGCCAAAAGTGTGAAGAAGCTTTTCATACCTTGAGGCAACATTTGACAACAGCACCAGTGCTAGCCCAACCCGACAGCACAAAGCCATTCGAAGTTTATTGTGATGCTTCTGGTACCGGATTGGGTTGTGTGTTGATGCAAGAGAACAGAGTGATTGCTTATGCTTCCCGAGCCCTTAGACCTCATGAGCAGAACTACCCGACCCATGATCTGGAGTTGGCAGCAGTAGTTCATGCTCTCAAGATATGGAGACACTACTTGATGGGAGCTCACTGTAACATTTACACCGATCACGAGAGCCTCAAGTACATTTTCACCCAGGCAGATCTGAATATGAGACAGAGGAGATGGTTGGAATTAATCAAGGACTATGATTTGGAGGTGCATTACCATCCTGGCAAGGCAAATGTTGTGGCAGATGCTTTGAGCCGAAAGGCCCAGTGTAATTGCATGAACATGGATGCAAGAATCACCACCTTGTGTGATGAGTTGTGCAAACTGAACCTGGAAGTTGTTCCTTCCGGTGAATTGGGATATATTGCAGTGGAACCCACACTGCAAGAACAAATAGCTCAGGCACAGTTTGGGGATAAGGGTGTTCAGATCATCAAGGATATGATCAAGCAAAAGGCCGAGAAATACAAGTGTTTCCGTCAGGACAGCAAGGGAATTTTATGGTTTGAAGATCGATTGGTTGTTCCCAAAAATCTAGAGCTCAGAAGGAAGATATTGGATGAAGCTCACCTTTCTAAGTTCTCCATGCACCCTGGTAGCAGTAAGATGTACCATGATCTCAGACCCCTTTATTGGTGGACCAGGATGAAGAGAGAAATTGCCAAGTACGTTTCAGAATGTGACACTTGTCAGAGAGTAAAAGCTAGTCATCTGAAAGCAGCAGGCCCTTTGCAACCCCTTCCCATACCATCTTGGAAATGGGAGGACATCTGCATGGACTTCATAGTGGGATTACCCAATACCTCCCGGCACCATGATTCCATATGGGTTATTGTGGATAGATTGACCAAGACTGCTCATTTCTTGCCAGTGCACACCACCCACAAGACAGAGAAGTACGCAGAGATTTATGTTGATCAGATAGTAAGGTTGCATGGTATGCCAAAAACCATTGTATCTGACAGAGGAGCACTGTTTGTGGCACGCTTTTGGGAGAAACTGCAAGAATCACTTGGAACCCAAGTAATCCGAAGCTCAGCCTATCACCCTCAGACTGATGGCCAGACAGAAAGGGTGAATCAGATTTTGGAAGACATGTTGCGGGCATGTGCACTACATTATGGGAAGGATTGGGACAAGTGCCTCTCTTTGGCAGAGTTCTCTTATAATAACAGCTATCAGTCTAGTCTGAAGATGGCACCTTTTGAGGCCTTATATGGGAGAAGATGCAGAACCCCGCTAAATTGGTCTCAAACAGGAGAAAGGGAAATTTTTGGGCCAGATTTGGTGCTTGAAGCAGAAGCAAAGGTTAGAATTATCAAGAAGAACCTAGAAGCTGCGCAGGCCAGACAAAAGAGTTATCATGATAAGAGGCGGAAGCCTCTACAGTTTGCGGTGGGAGATCATGTCTATCTTAAGGTATCACCAACCAAGGGTATCCAAAGATTTGGGATCAAGGGCAAGTTGGCCCCTCGCTACATTGGACCTTATAAGATCAAGAAAAGTTGTGGACCCGTAGCCTACCAATTGGAATTACCATCCCATATGTCCGCAGTTCACAATGTGTTCCATGTGTCTCAGCTGCGGAAATGTGTTCGTCTACCCACTGAAGTGCTACCAGAACCAGACATTGAGATAGAATCAGACTTGTCCTACCAGGAGTACCCCGTCAAGGTATTGGATCAGAAGGAAAGATCAACTCGGGCAAGGTCAATCAGAATGTATAAGGTTCAGTGGAGTCATCATTCAGCAGAAGAGGCTACATGGGAGATGGAGGATTTTCTACGCTCTCGCTTCCCCGACTTTCTACCCAAAGAAGCCGGTACGTAACCCCAAAACCCCACCCCCACCTGCCCTTTGAATACAATTATAAGAAAAACTTAGATAACAAGGATAGTCTAAGTTATGGATACAACTTAAGAAGGGCTTCCTTCTGAAGTTGCAAAGAGGATGACATTCGAAGAACAGTTAACAAGAGAAACTTGTGTAAAGGAGAAACACCACCATCACCCCCCCTCAAGCACCCCTCCAAGGAACTCTACCCAAATCTCGGGACGAGATTCCTTTAAGGGGGGAGGGTTGTAACACCCAGGTGTTACCCTGGCTAGAGCCACTTTGGCACTAGAAGCTGTGATCACATAAGATAAAGGCTTAGGGCAGCACATAAGAACCTTGGGGCTCATGTTATAATTAAGTTGCCCATGACATGAGAAACTTTACCCTAAATCCTTGTACACTTACTATCTTGGACAATAGGGGGAGAAGAACCCTAGTTCTCTCCAAAGCCCTACCTTCCTAAACCCTAAGTAAGGGGGGGGGGAGAGAATGATCAAGTAGGTAAAGCATGTGTAACTTTTACCCAAACCCTAAGCAACATTATAACCATCATTTTGGAGAGGGAAATTTTGCAAAAAGGCCCCTGGAGAAACCCCATTTCAAATCTCCATGTGGAGAGAGAGCTAGAGCTCTCTAATTTTCTCTAAGTCACATTTTAGCCCTAATTCAAAGACCAGCCGTGTTCACTTTGAAAATGGCGCCAAAACCACTTGGGTTCTATACCAAAAATGTGCTATACCACTTAAGGCACCCCCTGGAAAAATTTGAAACCGAGACTTGGACATTTGACAAGCTTTGACATCAGTTTTGTCACTGAGTGAGCAGTGAGACAAACCAAACTTGGCGCCGGTCTATCTCCTAGCCTAGGGCGTATCCTCCCTTGGAACTCACATGAAATAGGTAGCTCTAGGTGCAGGGAAGAGATCTTTCACAGTCGACATGGCGAGATTCGTACGCTTGGCCGCTCAGCAGAGCGAAGAACACGGGCAGAAGCAAAGCGCCACGTGTTCGACGCGCTCTGAGCACGCCAGAGCACGCCCGCGCGCGCCCCTCGCGCCCGCGTCGTGCCAAACGGGCAAGCCAACGCCCTGGTGCGCGCCCGCGCCTATAAAACCCTCCCGAGCGTCGACCATACCCGTCTGCACCCACCCGACCCTCGCCGGAGCTTGTTTCGCCGTCGTTGGCCCGTGCGCCGCCGTCCGCGGCCACCCAGTCCCCCTGCCATCGTAGACCGGCCCGCTCCGCCATTTCCAGCCCCGTCCAGCCCTCGGAGAAGCTTGTGCACCCCTCTGCGAGACTCCCCGAGCAAGGAATCGGAGTTTCCTTCACCGGAGAAGCCAGTCCACCCACGCCGGAGCACTTACCCTCGCCGGAGTTCGTGGACCGGGTAATCCACTCAGCCATTCTTCGATTCCTTGTGCACACAGTCGCTGCGTGACCCCGTGAAGCTCACCGTGCCGTCGGATTGAACCAGCTCGCCGTGGTTTGGCCGGTATACTCGCCGCCGACAAGGACCCCCGCCTGCGCTCGTGGACCAGGCGATTCCGGCCACCTCCGACGACGAGCCGTACCTCGACGTGACCGCCGGAGCCTCCCCGAGCCAACCCCACCCTTCGCCGGACCTCCCTCGCCGCCGGTAAGCCGCGCCGTCCTTTCTTTCCTACGGCTACTGTTCGGTTTAGAAGAAGGACCGCGGGTGTGAGGAAGAAAACCCTGGGGGGTTAAGTGTAAAGCCCAAGACTCATATGAATAGTGACCTGAGGGTAGATCTGCGAGAGTTGAATCAGTTTAACCCTAGGGGTCTCGATGCAAACTGGTTTTTCCAGAAAACCTTAAGTAAATCTGTTTTTAAATTGGACATCAACTTTGAAAATGCATAACTTCTGTTTGAATCGTCCAAATTTAGTCAAACCAATTTTGCCAGACTCTAAATAATGTAACCTGTCTAAGAAAAATATAAAACCCCATATGAACTAAAGCAAAATGTAAAGTTCAGATTTATTTTCAGTTTTGGCCAAAAGCTTAATAATAGCAAGAAAAATAGTTACACTATTTAACTAGGGTTAGAAAAATTTGGAGAAGTTTACATCTATTCACTGACCTAGTTAAAAATGTTAAACCTCTCTGTCCCTTTCATCAAGATAGTTTTAACCTCTTATTCTATAAAATGCTTAAGTTTAAGAAAAATAGAAAAGGTGATATAAATGATGAACCAGGGGGCACACCTATTTTTGTTAAGATACTTAGTCAATGTAGTTCACTGGAAAAATATATCATACCCTGTTGTAGTGTAAAATAAACAAGAAACCTTTTAAATGAAGAAAATAGGGATAACTTAGAAAAACCCTACAAAAATATCCCTAAGGTGAAACCTCCCCAAACCTTAGGATAACTAATGTGTTGATAATAAAGAACTTAAGAAAAATCTGAAATCTGTTGTTTGATATTTTTCAAAAGACAAGTTAGTTCTAAGCACCCTTGTTGCACCAAAGTTTAGAAATTTACCACAAATTAACCATCTTGTAGCTCTCTGTCATTTTTGGCACAAGAGCTTTTCATCACTACTAGAGGCCAGCAAAAATAACCATTAGGTCAGAAACCACTTTAATAAAGGACTTGTAGTGTAAAGTGGCCCATTTTGCCTAACCATTGTTATTTTTGTTTAAAGATTAGCTTTTATACTTTAAGCCTCAAATTTTCAAAACAAGCTAGTATAGCCAGTGACAACCCACTGTAATTTTTACAGAATTTTTGGAAAGTTTTAAACTACTATCATAGTTCAAAACCCCTACTAGAAACCCTAGGTGGAAATTAAGAAAGGAAAATGGATGATGGAACTTAATGTCCCCCTAAGGCCTTTATAATTGTCCACTGAAATTTATAAAGGCCATACAAATCCAATAAGTTATTTTAGAAAGAAAACCTAAAACTAAAAGGTAATAAGTCTATGAATACCACTAGAAGACCCTCGTAACCAAGAAGCCCTAAGTTAATTCTTAACTTGAATTCTGTAGCTTAATGTTCTTAAATTTTGCATAATCATGACATACATGTTCATTGCATTTCGATAGACTGTAATCTTGCTGACGGAGAGTACGTCCTCGTGCCGGAGCAAGGAGCTGCCCAGGAGGTTGCCCCCGACCCAGCACCAGAGCCTGCACCAGAGGACCTGCCTGCCACTGCTTTGGAAGGCAAGCCCCGGTTTTATGCATAACCCGTTATTTATGCTATTTTACTTCACTTAATGATTGTAGGATGGATTGTGCACTTAGGTGTAGGAATTGTTTGAAACCCTAGTTGCATGATCTCAGGAATCCTTTTGAGATGAATACTAGTATGACAGGTCGAGTAGCTGCTTTATTTAATTAGGGTCTCGATAGAAGACGAGTGATTTTTCTAGCACTCGCGCGAGATCAGGAAGTTGATTGTACCCACTTTCATACTGTCAGGATACTAGTTGGTGGACCACAATCCATGGGGATTGGTTGTCCACGAGATGGAAAATGGAATAAGGATTAACGTGCGGATACCTGTGTCAAGCGTTTGAACGTACTAAACACATACCGAGAAATATGGTAAATCGGTAAACCTAGTACCTGATTGAACCTGCCAGTGGACATACCTCCTCACGCGACCTGAGACGTAGTCTCCCATTCCGGTTATGGTGGGTACAAGTGCGGTCACTGCACGACGGCCAGTCGGGGTCAGTGAGGCATTGTACGCCAAGGCGGTGAGCCCTGATCTGCTGCCAGGGAATCGATGGGGACGGTTGATATGTGTGGGGATGGAGTGCCCCTACATGTCGTGTGTTTAGGTTTACCTTGCAAGGATAAAACTCGATTCGAATCGTCTGCTTCTCGCAGCTAATGAGACTGCTTGATCCATTGTACTGCATTGAGTAAGAAGTGGAACTGTGATGAGATGATACAAAATGATGATTGCTAAAAATGCTTGCTACTATGTATGAGTAGATAGTACACTTTTAGCCTTAAGAGAGTCACACTTAATTTTGACAAAGTTAAAATCTTGATTCAGAAACTCAGCTAGTGCTTTTGGCAACCAAACCCCACAGCCAAACAGCTGCATGTCTAGAGGTAGAGGAGTATAGACTCCTCACACCGGGTAAGTCTAGCTGAGTATTAGTATACTCAGCCTTGCTTGTGGCATAATTTTACAGGTTCTCTGGAGGACATGGTTGCTGGAGTGACTTGGCCATCCACCCTGCCACCGGGTTGGACTGTCGAGTGGGACCCTGCCTCGGCTGAGGAGGAGCATGAGGAGTGATGGGACAGGCTTCCCCATCCCTCCATTTATTTACCGTTAGTTTATTTTCCGCTGCACTCCAAAAACAATGATGGTTATTTTTGCGAAAACTCCGATGATGACAATGGTGATGTAATAACTTAATACTCTTCCATGCATGGTTTTATGCTTTATTGTATTTGCTCTGTGACTCACCATCGAGTGAGACTGTGGTACTTGATCCTGTCAGTGGCCGTGTCGGACTAGATCCGAGGGATTGACGGGTTATTCCCATTTAAGTGTGGTCTAGCCTCTAAGGTCGGACTTGGGCACTTAAGTTGGAATAATTCGGGCAGTTCCGCCACATTCAACCTTCGAAGAATTATCTCCTTTCGGATATAATGATCTTCAGACGAAGGTCATGAAGGGCACACCTTTATAATTTATGAGAATAAGAATCCATAGAGAATATATATGTTATCCATTCATTCATTCATATATTTATTTCATAATATATACATGAACATTGATAGAATTTATATTACATTGGTACCTTCGACTTGTTTGAAGGCGATGACGCGAGATCAATTACAATCTAGCTTGAACAGTATGGGGATACTGTTCATTTATTTATAGGCAACCGCAATGGTTCGTACGCTATTACATTTATGCCCTCAACGATGACATACAAAATGTCGCAAGGGTAACATCGTCATTTGTATTTAACAACTTGAGTAACACCTTCTCCTTGCATTGTCTTATTGCTTCATCGTGATGAAGCCTGTTTGATGAAGCATATTTCGTTGTACTTCCCTTTCGTTATGCCGAAGCCATGTTGTCTACCCGTTTCACCGTGATGAAGCTTGTCAGACAAATTTTGCTTTGCTCCTCTTGTGTTACTCCGAAGCTTTTCTGATTGATGAAGCTCCTATAATATTCAGTAGTACGCTGAAAGCAAATGGTTAGTCGTGTTTTTGAGGACCTTCGGAAGAGGAAGGCCCTCAACAGAAGCCCCTTGCAGTATTAATTTGTTTCTTTGTAACAAATTCAGACTGCGAAATGGACGAAGGCCTTTAGCCGAAGGTCCGAAAAAACACCTTCCTTCGCTAGAATAGCGAAAACATTCTGCATTGTGGGCCCCACTGCTTAGTGGTGCTTTGTGTATATATACAAGGGCTTGCGCTGAGAATAGTTTTCGTGCTATCTAGCTTTGTGCTGAGCTTGTCGTTTTAGCTTTCTTCCCCTATGACCGCAATTGTTTTTGTGCTTCGACTTTTTGTTGTAATCATCACCGAAATGGCTGAATATAAGAAAAGTGTGGACGTCACGCTTGCTGGTTTCTACGAAGCAATGGAGAGGACCAACATTGAGAAAATCACTGATGAAATGTTAGCTGGTCTGTCTAGGGATTCCAGCGACAGCGAGAGTTTTGATGTTGAGAGTGAGAATGAAGATGCCGAGGACCGACCATGGTGGCCAAGTCATGTTGTTTTCGGAAAGTCCACTATTGAGCAAGGACAGATTGAAGCAATGATGGCCAAATATTTCCATGATATATCCATATTGAGGGTTGGCGGAGAGAGTACTATTCCTCTTCCTGAAGAAGATGAAGTAGTGGTATTCAGAAGTTTTATGAAGGCTGGGCTTTGGTTTCCCTTGCATAAGATGTTAATTGAAGTACTAAAGACATTTGAGATATAACTTCATCAGCTTACTCCCAAAGCTTTGATTAAAGTTGGAGTTTTCATTTGGGCTATGAGGAGCCAAGGGCTAAAGCCAGATGCCAACTGCTTCTGCAACATTCACGAATTGTCCTACCAAATGAAGACAGTTGGGAAAGAGTAATATCATAACAACTTCGGATGCAATAGCTTTGTGTATCGGTCTGATGTGAGGTGTCATATGCCAACGTTTTAGAAAAAATGGCCAGGCTCTTGGATGAAGCAATGGTTTTATGTCAAGAATGATCTGAGTAAGAGGGAGGATGTAAAGGGCATAATCTAGCGTCCCATACGATCACGCTTTGACATCAGGAGGCCTTCGATTGCAAGTGGAAACGAAGTTCAAGCATGTTTGATGGCCTTCAACACAGTGTGTACTTACATTGGCACCAGGGATTTAGTTTAGGAGCACATTGCTTATATGGTGTGTCTGCTTGTTAATAACTAGGAGATGCCGAAGGAGACCGCTGCTGGCTCTAGCGAAGGTAGTCTGGTTTATCTGAGATACACCTATTGCTGCAGAAGTCAGTTTGACGAGCCGAATGATGATTGGCTTGAAGCCGTTGAGGCAACCAGTGGTCGGCTGCTGGGGCTTATACGAAGGCAGAGGACGAAGCCATGACCACTGCCTTCGATGCACGAGACAAAAGAACACTGGACAGAGTTTTTGATGTGATTGGATTTATTTATCCTGACTACTGTTTTCTCGCTCGAAGCTGAAGAGTGCTAAGGTTTTGACTCGTAGACCAAAGCTACACTCTTTAGAGAAGACTACTGCAACACCTGTCGTAGAGAAGATAGAAATTGTTGAATATGCCAAAGCCTCCCCTTGGCTTCGAAGATAATTCCAGCTGTGATCGTTGAAGCTACTGTCGCTCCAGTAGAAAAAGTAGAGGCAAGGAGTTCAAAGACAGAGAAGTATTCGAAGCTGCAGAGTCTCCCAACCACGACGGGGTTGCCGAAGTTAACAACTGCTGTAGCAATAACTCCTAGGAAAGGTAGGAGAATGGCCAGCATTTTGGACGCTGTTCTGAAATCTTCAAAGGTGCTAACTCCTGTTTCTACTAAAGCTTCCGAAGACAATATTGAAAAATTAGTGGTAGCTGCTGCAAGTGCTTCTCCTACCTGCACTGAAGCTGGACCTTCGGGATCTAAGCCAGTGGAGTAGTCAGAGGAAAGTCTTCCAAAAAAGCTAACATCGCCTATGCCCAAAGCGCCTTCTCGAGATGATTTGGAATATATTGTTTGCCATGCTTCAGAGAAACGATTATTGGAAGAGCAAATTGCTGAAGTGCAACATTACACAAAGGACCTGAAATATCCCTGAGGATCCTTAGTGTATGGAGGAAATGACGAAGATGATTTCCTTTACTGTCTACCAGACAACAAGGAGATAAATGTTTGCCGAGAAATGATGGATAACATGGGTTATCCGAAGCTTGAACTTGGACTACCTGCAATGATGAAAGATCAACTTGAAGATAGCCTTGCTTAAGACCTAGCGTGCCTGCGTGGACACCCCCGCCCCCATATCCACCTGTGCCATATCAATATACATACATACCACCGCCATATGTCCCAAATCAAATATGGAGCATGCCACCATATCCATTTGGGATGCCACAGTACCCCGCTTGGGGGCACCCAAACATCTATATTCGACAGGTTGGTACATCTAGTACAAGACCGATTGAGTGTCCCCCCCATCCGGTCACTAGGCACAGGCCCAGCAAGATTGCCGGACCACTCGGCCACAAAGGCCAACCAATCCGGCAGGGGGGGCATATGTCTACTGCCTCCAAGAGGACGATAGAAGGAGACATCATCAAAATAGGTACAACAGATGTCGTCATAAAAAGAAACAACGAAGGGCCGATGATTTTTGGTGAATCGACCAATGCAAGCAAAAAAGAAGATACGACTGCTAGTAAAACAGCCGACCCAAAATACTCCATGCCCCAATGGTGCCCATCGGGATTGACACGGTCGCAAAAGCGAAAATTGTAGTGCCTAAGAGCAAAAGAGAGCTAGGAAAAAGAAGCAGAAAAAATATTTAATGCTACACATCCACAGTACCCACCACCACAAAAGACATGGAGGCCAAAGGCCGTTGAAATAAATCAAACGGCCATAGAGGACAATACAGCAGGTTTGCAATTCCCTATAGGTACGACGGACAATCTGGCCATTACAGCCGGACCACCCATGGATGTCGCGGACCATCTGACCACCGAGTCCTGATCGTCCGCCCTGCTCCAGAACACCTCCAACAATGCGCCAATACCTATGGAGGAAGATGACATGTTGGGAGAAGACTTGTTCGACTATGAAGCTACACCAGAACACTCAGGTATGGACATAAATGTTATTATGTTCTCCGCCAATTGTACTATATCGGTGACGATGAACCTGTCATCACTCAATTCGATTTTGGTCCTAAAGAGGCTGCCTTCACTAAGCCAAAAGAATCGGTCAACCATTTAAAGCCGCTCTTCGTGCGCGGCCATATTGATGGAATACCGATTGCTAAAATGTTGGTAAATGGAGGGGCGGCCATAAATTTAATGCCTTACTCATTATACAGAAAATTAGGAAAGCAAGACGATGAACTTGTCAAGACCAACATGACGCTCAGCGGTGTTGAAACTGATAGTTCGATCAAAGCCAAGGGAGCCACGTCCGTTGAGTTAGCCATCGGGACCAAGACCCTTGCTGTTGCATTCTTTGTTGCTGATGTTGAAGGAAATTACAGTCTAATCTTAGGCAGCGATTGGATTCATGCTAATCAATGTATACCTTCTACTTTACATCAAATGTTACTACAATGGGTAGGTGATGATGTAGAACAAGTGCATGATGATGCATCAGCCTACATCGCCATGGCCGATGCCCCTGTACTTTGGATCTATGAGACCGCTACATGTCTCACAGGGGTTGACTTTTCTGACTATCAATTCATAAGTATAGATAAGAAAGGCTTCACCCCTGTAATGCTAGAGCCTATGGAAAATCGGTTGAATCCCAAATAAAGTTTAAATGATGAGTACACTCATAAGAAACATGTCCCAGGTCACGAACAGTCCGGCCCCTAAGGCTGGACGGTCCGGTCTTTCACAGAATAGTTCGGCCCTTGAGGCTGGGCAGCCATTGCAGCACGGACTCGGCATTGCGGACGGTCCGGCCTTTGAGGCCGGACGATCCGTAGCGGCACAGAGACCGCCCAATTCTTCTGAGGGAGGCATAATAGAGGAATTCAGGGATCTCGACAAGTTAGAACAGGGGTTTACATCAGACGATCCTTTAGAGGAGATCGACATAGGAGATGGTAAAACTCTAAGGCCAACTTTTGTAAACAAGACCCTAGAGACCGATCCTAGAGATGAAATGATCGGTCTATTGAAAGAATATTCTTATTGCTTTGCTTGGAATTACACTGAGATGCCAGGATTAAGCCGAGACATAGTAGAGCATCGGCTGCCTATTAAGTCCGGTTTCAGACCTTTCAAGCAGAAAGCTAGAATATTTCATCCAGACATACTCCCATGAATAAAGGACGGAATTCACTAGTTGCTAGAAGCTAATTTTATTAGACCTTGCAGATACGCAGAGTGGGTCGCCAATATTGTGCCGGTGGAGAAGAAAGAATCAGGTAAGCTCAGAGTATGCATTGATTTTCGCAATTTGAATAGAGCAACTCTTAAAGATGAATATCCCATGCCCATAGCTGACACGTTGATCAATAATGCGTCAGGAAATAGAATTATTAGCTTTCTTGATGGTAATGTTGGATATAATCAGATTTTCATGACCGAAGAAGATGCGTCTAAAATGGCTTTTATATGTCCAGGCTTCATTGGTTTATTTGAGTGGGTTGTCATGACATTTGGTCTAAAAAATGCTGGTGCTACTTATGAGAGGACTATGAATTTGATCTTTCACAAGCTGTTAGGAAACACTATGGAAGTCTACATTGATGAAATCATAGTCAAATCGGCTGAGTTTAGTTCTCATATAGCTGATTTGCGCAAAGCCTTTGATAAAATGCGTCGGTATGGTCTAAAAATGAACCCAAGTAAATGTGCTTTTGGAGTATTGGCTGGTAAGTTCTTAGGATTCATCATTCATAAACATGGCATAGAGATAGACCCTGACCGAAATAAATCCATTTGGAATGTGGGACATCCAACATGTAAGCTTGAAATGCAGAAGTTCCTCGGCAAGGTAAATTATTTACGAAGGTTTATTTCTAATCTAGCTGGGAAGATCAATGCCTTCACTCCTATCCTTTGGCTTTAAAATGATGCTGAATTCACCTGGGGGCAGAATAGCAAGAAGCATTTGACCTTATTAGAAGATATTTTTCTTTGGCTCTGAGAGCACCTAGAGGGGGTGAATAGGTGATCCTGTAAAAATCAACACTAAATGGCACAAACTTGGTTTATGAAATGTTAGTGGAATCAAAACCAAGGTGATATGTTTAGAGAGAAAGAGATGACTTCTTCACTTAATTGCTCTTCACAAGGTGAGTATTAAACTTAGAGCAATTATCAAGTGAGTACAAGCAGAGAGAATCGCACACTAATAACAACAGATGATACAGTGATTTTATCCCGTGGTTCGGCCAAGTAGAACACTTGCCTACTTCCATGTTGTGGCATCCCAATGGACGAGGGTTGCACTCAACCCCTTTCAAGCGATCCAATGATCCACTTGAATACCACAGTTTTCTTCCTTATAGCAGAAGTTCCCTTTATGAGGAATCTCCACAAGTTGGAGCCTCTCACCCTTACAATATTGATCACAATGAAAACCACAAGAGTAAGGGAGGGAATAGAAACACACGCAAGAGCTAGAGTCACAGCAATGAAACGTCCAGAAGTCAAGAAATGAGCACACAAACACAACGCAACGAGTTCAGAACTCAACAAGTGCTCAAATCTCAATCACAATGATTCGGATGCATGCTTGCAGAGTCTAGGCATCTTAGGATGTTCAATGGAGGCTTAGTGTTCTGCTCCATGCGCCTAGGGGTCTCTTTTATAGCCCCAAGGCAGCTAGGATCTGTTGGAGCTCCATTTGGTAGGCAGTTCTTGCCGCCTTTTGTCTGTGGGCGCACCGGACTGTGAACAGTACGTGCACAGGACATGACAGAGAATCGCTTGATTGGATGGTTTCCTTTTCTATGGGGCACCGGACAGTCTGGTGTGCCATATGACCGTTGACCCTTGGTCGACGTGGCAAGTAGTCGTTGCACGGCTAGTACACCGAACTGTCCGGCACCTCGCGTGGACTATTCGGTGAATTATAGCTGACGTAGCTAGGAAAATCAGAGAGCAAAGAGTTGAGCAGACCATGCACTGGACTGTCCAGTGCACACCGGACTGTCCGGTGGGTGGCACCGGATCGTTCGGTGCTGCGCAGTCCAGCACCTTTTCTATGTTCCTTCCTTTGTCTTCTTTTGATTCTTTTGGACTTCACTTAGCTGAGTCTCTAGCACTTAGACAAGTATGTTTAGGACATAAAACAATTGACTAAGCTTTTAGAACTTACCTTCATACTTGATCCATGTAGATATACCTGCTCAACATTTGTTAGTTCTCACCTGGTGTGTTGTGCATCTAATCACCAAAACAATATAGAAATGGCCCAAGGGCCCATTTCCCTTTCAGGCTCCCATATTGAAAGCACCACAGGCAGGAGTACCATTCAGATTATACATTGTAGCCAAAGATAAAGTTATTGGAGCTATTCTGACACAAGAAGCCGAAGGAAAGGAACATGTTGAAACCTACCTAAGTTGGAGGCTGGTGGACGCTGAAACAAGGTACACTTCCATTGAGAAGTTATGTCTATGCCTATTTTATGCCTGCACCAAATGTAGGTGTTATTTGCTATCTAGTCATTGCATTGTTTCTGGTACAACCGATGTGATCAAATACATGTTGCAAAACACGATCATGAGTGGTAGAATTGGTAAATGGGCTTATGCACTTATAGAATATGACTTGGCCTATGAACCATTGAAATCTATGAAAGGCCAGGTCGTAGCAGATTTATTGTAGAACATCGTATTGATGATACTCATAAACTAGACATATCATACCTCACTGTTACTCCCTAGAGTTTATATTTTGATGGATCGGTTTGCAATGAAGGACAAGGAATTGGCATCATGCTTGTTTCACCAAGTAATACCTCCTTTGATTTCTCTAGCCGATTAAAAACTTACTACACTAACAATCAAGCCGGATATGAGGCCCTTTTGTTTGGCTTGGAGCTTCTAAACTGTATGGGAGTAAAATATGCGAAGGCATTTGGTAATTCTCAACTGGTTGTCCAACATGTATTAGAAGAGTATCAAAGTTTAGATGGTACTCTAAATAGTTATCTTGAATAGTGCTGGGGCATAATTCATTCGTTTGATGAATTCAATATTCGGTACATATCTAGGGTTGAGAATTGTAGAGCTAACTATTTAGCGCAAGAT
Organism: Zea luxurians; assembly: GCA_029449295.1. NCBI lineage: Eukaryota > Viridiplantae > Streptophyta > Magnoliopsida > Poales > Poaceae > Zea > Zea luxurians. The sequence continues at coordinate 995,686 of JAOPSE010000255.1, forward strand.
GCATTAGGTTATCGGATAAAGCGAGGGAAATTTCACAACACTGAAAATCTGATAACCTGTGCCGCACCAGATTCCCAGGTCTCGGACTGCCCGGGCTTGGGAGCCGGACCGTCTGACATTGCCAGGAAAGTTCTCTTGATTGATTCGGCTGGTAATGAAGCCGATGCAAGCGATTGGAGGACACCCATAATTAATTATCTACGAAATCCCAATGCTAGGACGGATCAGAACATTTGGCTTACAGCTTTCAAGTATGTTTTAATGAGTGATGAACTCTACCGCTAAACAGTCAACGATGTCCTGCTTAAATGGGGTCCAGGTGATGCTATATTAGTCATGGTCGAAGTACATGAGGGATTTATGGTACCCATCAATCGGCTCCAAAGATAAAGTGGTTATTGCAAAGATCTGGCTTCTATTGGTCTTACATGATAGCCGATTGTTTCAAGTACTATAAAGGATGCCAAGTATGTCAGAAATTCGGCGACATACAGTTGGTCCCCGCAGCCAAATTACATCATATCATTAAGCCTTGGCCTTTTAGAGGATGGGGATTCGACTTTATAGGAGAGATTCATCCTTCTTCATCAAAAGGGCATCGATTCGTGGTAGTTGCCACTAACTACTTTACCAAATGGACTAAAGTCGTTGCTCTGAAGAACATGACACACAGGGAGGTAATTGAGTTCATAACTGAGCATATTATTCATAGATTCAGTATTCCCCAGACTTTGACTATAGACTAGGGGGCTTCTTTTATGTCAAAGGAGGTACTTGAGTTTGCTAAATTATATAGAATTAAATGCTCAATTCATCTCTGTATTATGCTTCGGCCAATGGATAGGCCGAGTCTAGTAATAGGACATCGATTAGCTTGATAAACAAGAAGATATCTGATCATCCTAAGCATTGGCATAAGAATTTGTCCGAAGCTTTATGGGCTCATAGAATATCTAAACATCATGTTACTAAAGTATCTCTGTTTGAGCTTGTCTATGGGCAAGAAGCAGTGTTACCTGTAGAGATAAGTTTAAATGCTGTCAGGTTCGCCAAGCAAAATGATCTTAATGTCGGTGATTATTATAATTCAATGATGGACAATATTGATGAAGTGACCGACAAGAGAGTGACAGCCTTAGGAGAAATAGGAAAGGACAAGATCATGGTCGCCAAAGCTTACAACAAGAAGGTCAAGGCTAAATCGTTCCAAGTAGGGGACCTGGTATGGAAGACCGTCTTGCCTCTAAGGAGCAAAGACCGGAAGTTTGGGAAGTGGTCGCCAAGCTGGGAAGGGCCTTATAAGGTCACACACGTGATGTCCGGTAATGCCTACTTGTTGCAAACATTACAAGGCAAAGCCTTGCCCAATGCATTAAATGGGTGTTTCCTCAAGCAGTACCATCCTAGTATGTGGCAAGATGCCTAAGGAAACCGATGTGATCACATCGTGTTAGTTGCTTTTGGTTCGCTCAGCTCCGCCAAAAGGCAGGGGGCACATGTTGGGCACCAAAATGTATGAGCGGACGGTCCGGCCCTAGGGCCAGACGATCCGTGGTTCGGACAGTCCGCACTGGTGGTGCGGACGGTCCGCGCGCGCGCAAAATCAGTTAAGGTTCCAAGTTTACTGCAGAATTTGTTAGCTAAAACCATGGATTTAGCTCGGGATACAGGTTGAAACGGGTCCATACCTCCCCTCTATATATACATAGAGGACTACGGCCGATTAATCATCAATAATCGAATCAATAATCAGTTTACATCTTGTTTTTACCTTAGGCATTAGGAGTAGTTCTAGTTTAGACCTAGATTAGCCTTCCTCAACCCTAAATATTTTGCTTCTCTTTGGCTCTACGTCGATTAGAGGTGTCTAGGGTGGCCTGCCAACCCTAGACGAAGCCTAGGATCTCTCCTCCCTGACGGGGTCCCTCCCAGGAGCGAGATCCACGCATTGCCGGCGAACTCCACTGCCCCTACGCATTTGCGGACCGTCTAGCCTCTAGGCGTAGATCGTACGGCCTGTCAGGCAGAGAACCTGCCTCTGCGCCAGGTCGTGCACCATTTGGCCCCTAGCGTGGACCATTCTCGCCTCTGCAGAGAGCACCGCCGTCGGTTCTCAATGCAGTGATTGGCGCCCCGATCAGCGCCAACAGTCGCTTTGCTGGCCAATCATGGTGACCTGCCTTTTGTTGACATATTTGGACAAGCTTTAATCAGTCGATCAAAAGTTGGCCAGCTTTAATCAACTAACCAGTTACCTTTGTTAAATTTTGCTTCCACGTGCCTATTTTGGGTCATCGTGACTTGAAGGTACACATCCATTGTTGTCCCTGTGTGCTGCCGAAATGTCCATAAGAACTACCTGGATTGTCTGTCTATGATCTAGACCGTCCCGCTGAACAGCCGGGCCGTCTGTGATGCATAGAACAGGGAGCTTGCCTCGGCCACTTATTTGCGTTTGCCCCTTGCATTGTCAGACCTAATGGTGATATTTAACATCTCCTTTTGTCTAGGGTCTTCTCAGCAACAACTTTCCTGCAATAGTTTTTTGTGTTTTCATCGGGGACCTGAGGGTCGCTGATGATGATGCCCTTGTCTTTGTCTTCATCGGCCACATTCAGTTAAACCAAGACTTTCTTATCATTAAAATCCATTACATTGACAGGAAAAGGTTGCTGTCGACCTTCATTTCTTGGAAATTCAACTAGCCTTCATTAATGGCTGATTGTATTTGCTGACAAAACACATTACAATCATTAGTGGCATGAGAAAAGGAGTTATGCCACTTACCATAAGCATGTCGCTTGAGCTTGACAGCGGATGCGATAGTGTGATTTATTTTAATATTGCCGCTTTTGAGTAATTTGTCAAATATTTTATCACATTTAGCAATATTAAAAGTAAACTTAACCTCCTCCTACTAATTCTTCTGAATTGGTGCAAAGAGGAGCAAGCTGGTGGTTTGGCCTTTGTCGACCAAACTAATTCCGTAGCATATATTTATAGAAACTCATCTTCTGAACTACTTTCATGACACTCAACTATGTGAACATTGTGACGAGTCCCATAGATGTATCTTTGCTTCGGCTCTCACAAACCAAAGCTCTCTAATGTAACTGAGCAAGTGTAAAAAATTGAATTCCCTCTAATTTCTCTTTTAAATATGACCACATCCCATTAAAAGCCAGCCTAGCTAATTGTTTTTCTACAACATTAATTTGGAAACATAGATTTCTAGAGTCCCGGAATCTCTAGATGTAATTGTTAATTGACTCATCCTGTCCCTGACACAATGCTACCAAGTCTACCAGGTCTAACTCATACTCCCCGAAGAAAAGATGGATATACAGTTTTTGCTCTAAACCCACCAAGAGTAGATTGAATTAGGTGGCAGGGTGGCATACCATGCAAAAGTTGTACCAGTTAAGAATAGTGAAAATAAGCGAACACAGAAAGCCTTCCTATTGGCTAATTCTCCTAGTTGTGCTAGAAATTAGCCTATGTGTTCATGTGCACTTTTGCCCTAGTCACCCAAAAAAATTGAAAATTCGGGTATCCTTGTCCCTTGTGGTTATGGGTCATAGTCAAATCGGTTGTCATAGGGTTTTCGATACGACTGCCCCACATGGGTCATATTGACTCTAAGTTTGTATTTGAATGACCAAGTTATTTCCTCCTTTATTATATCAATGGCAGCTGGTGATAACCCACTGGCCCTTTGGTCAATAGTGTGGGCGTTTGTGTTTCGTTAGGTCATCCCCTTGTCCATGGGTTTGGGTTCTGTGTGTGGCAGAACCTCCCAAGTTATTGGACCCATATGCACCTGTCCTTGTCTCAAAGACCTCAGACGGCTATGCATGTACACCAGGTAACTTAAAAGGATCCATCCGAGTGTCCTAAGGACCCTGGATAAAACACTTAGAACCAAGATCGCGAGATTAAGTAAACACAAATCACACACCAACACTTTTGCACCGGAAAACTTATTACCAAATTCTACAAGTTACATCAAGTTTAGATTGTACATGATTGGAGTAATTACACTATGTTTTGAATGTATAAACATTTATATGTTAAAAATATATGCTAGCTCAGTGATAGTCCTCAATAAGAAGTATAGGAGAAGTACGTAGACCTATAAGAAGGTCGTGCCCACCGACGCTTAACACCATCCACAACAGCACAAAGTTATAACCTAAAAACAACAAGGAATAAAACCCTGAGTACGCAATTACTCAGCAAGACTTACCCGGCTAAAGAAAAGACTCACAAGGATATGCTGGCTTGTTGGAAATCAAGGTAAAGCTTATCAAGACTCAAAGATTCTTTTGCAGAAAAGCTTACTATGAGTGGATCCTTAAGAATTCATTTTACTTGTTAGGTTAAGTAAAGTTACCTGCATCTAGAGTTCTTTCTATCCTAGTTCAAGCACTTGGCCTATACTAGCCGTCTTTTATCATCCCTTAAGTTCACTGGATTTCTACGTGTAAGTCAGTGACCAAGTCTTCATATCCGACAAGTAATGGCGATCCAAATCAATTAATACTCAGCTGAGGATCTTCAACCACACGACATATGTAGCACTTAACCCTTGCATATGTCAACTCGCCACCGGGTTTCTCAAGACCAGACCGGGTTCACACCAACTGAGAGCACAGATACACCACCGTCTAGCCTCTTGCCAAGGAGGGTACACGCTACTCTCGCCATCTCTCCACTCCCATTGCATGTTGGCCTTTCTGGTATTGGTCTGCCCGAGGCAAAGCTTACCCATGACGGGGCATGTGGCTAGTTAAAAGGTCCTCTGTAACACCCCGGGGTCCACAAACACCCCGGAATGCTACTAAACAACACTTCTGACATCTATATATAAAATTTCGGCAGCATCCCCTTTGCAAAATTGCATAAAGGAGGGGGCAACAGAGTATAAACATATATCATGACTAAAACATACTAAGTATTATTAATCGGCTAGCAAGGAAAGATAAACATATGACCTGAACTGAATTAACCAGTGCGCACGACCATATAAAAATAAACAAACTTCCTTTGACAATAAGTTCCTAATTAAATCATGGCTGCGCCTGGGCAGCGTTATTGTGAGAGTGAAAGTGGACGTGCTGCTACTCCCCTCATTCCCAACATGTATCAAGTACCTGCATTGAGTAATGCAAGAGTGAGATGACACATCTCAGCAAGTAAAATAATATCAAACAGTTTAACCACATAAGAACATTGTTTTACCACCACTTGATTCCACAACCTTCTTATTACGAAGGTGCAGCACGTATACAACGTACAACACACCTAGTTACCACACCTCGCAGGTAGAAACCACAATAGTAACATAATAATGTCACACTTCATATATTCCTCATGAGTGCAAATGTCTGCAAATGCAAGGATGACTTCTGCCTTCATACCTCTAAGGATATGAAGCCGCATCGTACCCCTCCTTGGGCAACGTACGATGCTAAAAATGTACCGGTACGGTCGGACCATAAGATCACGACATAACTTCAAAATGCAAGATGGATGATGCGATGTGCATGTCATGCCCACAACACTTCATATAACATGATTCAAAAAGACACTTCAACTTCATCCAGATGGGAATCAACCACATATATCATTACCAAATTATGATCATCCTCAATATTAGACAATTGAGAATTAATACTTCCAAACAAATAAACTTCATCATAGAATTCAATGATTAACATAATTAAAACTTATGCATACTCAATGACAGGGAAAAGGATGCAAACCAAACGGTAGCAACCACCACTATATTTACTTGCCTTTACCGGAAGTTCGAGCAAATTCCTAAGTACGATCCGGACGTCCACCACCTGTTTTTGACACCCAACTTAGTACACCAAGTTCACATAATCAGGCTCATAAGCGACGCCGCACCTACGCACAAACTCAAACCCCGGCGCGGGTTACATCTCTCCCTACACCCACCAAACTGCAGCGGTGCTGCTTAATAATTTCATAACTTTAAAATTATGACAGCGGTGGTAACAAACAAAAACTCCAAAGGCATCTACATAAAATTCCGCACAAGTTTTGTATACAATTTATAATTAAATTCCAATACCTAATTAGCCCAAAACAGTCCACAAGATGAACCCTGTAATCTGTTTTTCTTTGTCTTTTGGACAGCGACATACCCGGATTCAAACAGCGATATCTTTTAAAATATAATTCCAAATCAAGCGCATAAGTACTCATTGGAAAGATAAGACAAATCCCTACATGATTATCATACTAGTTAACACTAATTACCCACTAAAAATTCCCAGAAACTGCTAATACCACTGCTGTTCACCCACCTGAAAAATCTGTTTTTTTGGACAGCAACATAACCGGATTCAAACAACGATATCTCCTAAATTATGACTCCGAATCAAGCGCATAAGTACTTGTTGGAAAGATAACATAAAGCCCTACATGATTCTGATACTGATTAACACTAATTACTCCCGAAAAATCCCCAGAAACTGCTAATACTGCTGCTGTTCATCCCCCTGAAAATCTGTTTTTTGGACAGCCACATACCCGGTTTCAAATGGTGATAATTTTTAATTTATAACTCCAAATTGAGCGCATAAATACTCGTTGGAAAGGTATGCCAAAGTTCTACATGATTCCCAAACAGATTCCCCTTAATTCTCCACGAAAAATGCCCAGAAATCACTAATTCTGCTGCTGTTCGTCCACCCCCTTAAAATTCTGGACAGCCCTTCTACCAAATCGCACACGCAACATCTAAACAATTGGATTGCCGCATAAAATGAACAAGAGATAAACACAAGAATCACCTTGGGTTCTCCCCCTTTTCTTCCTCCCTTCCTCCCTCCACCGAAAACCGTTGAAGATTTGCACCACGCGACGGAGATCCGAGCGGCAACGAATGGCACCATGGGAGGAGGAGATGGGGGGGGGCGGCTAGGGTTTGATGTGTGGCTGCAAGTGCTTGAGAAAGGAGGAGATGGGAGGGGGGGCGGCCAAGAGGGTAGGGGAATGGGGGGGGGCGGCTGCACAAAGAAGGGGGGGGTTAGGGGAAGGGCGGCTAGGGTTATGGGGGTTAGTGGGCCGAAACAAGATTTGCGGCCCAACACACCCACGCGACGGCTCCCGACCCCGATGCAAGCGCCTAACCAAAGAAATTCTACTGCCCTACTGGTGAATGTTTTTCCTCAAATTCCAAATTCCCAAAACGCAACCACTGAAAGAGAGAAAAAACAAAAAGAATACCCTCCAACTTCTCTTCTTTGCAAACCGGGTGTCACACTCTACCCCCCTTAAAAAGAATTCGACCTCGAATTCCGACGCTTCTATCGGAACAACAAAAGAAAGATTAATGAATCAACAAAACTCACACATAAAGAAAAGTTTGAGTACTTCTGCCGCATCAGCTCCTCAAGCTCCTAGGATTCTAAGATACGCAGCAGACGACACTCTAGAGTCTGCTCTTGCTACACAGGAATCAGCTCTAGCTCGATTTGATGGTCTGGATTCCGCAAATACTTCCTCAACAAAAAGACATGGAATACTTGGTGTACTCTGATCATAGATTTCGACAATTACATGTGCTAAGCCCAGCTGCCAACTCGGCCAAGATAGTAGACGGTCCTATATACCTCGGACCAAGCTTTCCTGACACCAAATCAATCATTGACATATGCAAGTACTTCAAGGAATGTATATATGAATGCAAGGCATATAATGTTCCTATAGCCTAAACCAAACTTAGCCAAACAAGAGCAACTTCAAGAGAGCAACTTAATGCTTGCATATTTCTAGATAGCAGCACAGCGGTTAATTGTTTTGCTCCTAACTCACAAAATATGCATCGAAAATTAGTAAACTAGGACTTTATGGAAAACTTATAAAGTCCACTATACCCTTGGTATTATCATCACAACAAGATTTGACACTTAGAAAGGTCAAACAATGCTAAACGTAAATTCTGTCCAGACTTGGACATAATTCAACTACTCAATTCAAAAATCCATAATTGGAGTCTCAATCATCCAATTCAGGTGCTCCCAGACTTTTTAGAAAGCTAGTAGAATTGTCTATAATTCATTTATAAACATATCAAGTTAATTCAATGCATATTAAGGTCAAAAGACACGAGAACGGCTCTGCTGTCCAAATTTGGATAGATTCAGAGATCACACTTAAAACAGCTGTAACTTAACTTATAGATCTCCAAAAAAATTAATCCAAAATTTGTTGAAACGATTAAGAAAAGTACTACAACTTCTTTATAATTTATAATAAGTTATTCGAAGTTTAAATTGGGCAAACAAGGTCAGCTTCGAAATCTGTATAGAATTTGCACAGATTTCAAGACTGGACTTGAGAAAATCATAACTCCCAAACTACTAGACCTATGGTCATGAAATTTTTACACAAGCAAGATAAAGAAGTTGGCTACAACTTTTATATATAACATCTCTACAGAAAAGATGGTTTACTTCATTGAACTAGCTGCATAACTAAAACTGGTCATGCAGTCCCAATAGCAAGCAATAGATTTTATCAGGTTCATTACTCTTCTAAGATTAAGTGTTCATTGATAGACTATTAACTTTAGGTTCTTCATTACGAGACACCTAGAACAAATATAAGTATAGAAGCAATATGATAACTTTTTAAATCATTTAAGCCTAATCTCACATCATGCAAACAAAAATCAATTTAAGCATGTTATGTCTGCCCACATATTCATCCAAGCACATTCTATACATGATATCATAACTCCCTGCAGCTAACAAAATTTTGCAAATATAAACTCATTGAAAAGATTATAACATTCCCTAGAACTTTTATTATAATGAGTGTCTTGGAATTGGTTTCCAAACCGATAAAACAATGCAACTCTTTGGTTTCAAAACTGATAAGATTGAAACAATGGACAACTAAAATTCAAAAACCTATAACTCCTGCTATACTCAACTTAAACTACAACGAACACGCGTTGGAAAAGTTTTGAAAATTGTCCACGACTTTTGCAATAAAGTTGCACCCAAATTTATCCTTATAGCCCTCAACTCTGCATGACCTACAGCTAAACTCAGCCTGAGATACTGCACATTAGAGATTCGACTTATATCCAGGCAACCACCTCTCCAAATCTATTTAACAGACAGTTACAAGTAAATACCCATTAAAAAGGTACTGAAAAGACCTACAAGTTTTGCTTAAAGAGAATTCGCAAATTTGTGCTCTGCAACTATCAAAACGCGGTCGATGGTGATTATAACGACGCCTAAAGTTCAGACACAACAGTGCAACAACTTCAGAGCAACCTAACTCCAATTATATGCAATGAGAATTAGAAACCCATACTCTTTGAAAAGATCATGAAATTAATAAAACTTTCATAATCCAACAAAACCCAAAATTTACCGTATTCAATGCCTATACTTCCGTACAAAATTAAGGCTGCTATAGGAAACCCATAACTCTCAAATGTTTAGACCAAACTGGGTGATTGAGCATCCTATGCAAAGATGAAGAAACCTACTACAAAACATTCTAGATAAGTGAAGCCTGATTCAGCCTCCAACTAATTTAAAATGACTCCCAAAACAAAACAACACCTTACCCATAATAAAAAAACAATATAAAATAAAACCCAAGGCATTGGCAGGTGCGATCAACACTAGGATTTTCCACTACCAAATGGGGATGCAACTCCCCAAAGCCTTTAAGCAACACTTCACCTAATAGGTTAGAACACTAAGCACATCAATCAACGAATTCAACAACCTCATTTGTTAATGCCACTAAGGTCAAACATCCATGTATCGACAATGTATGAAACACCTAACATACCCGTCTCTAGCACTATAAAACATGGTTGTTATTACACTAGAATCCAACTATTAGAGCTCCCCACAACTATTCTGTTGACGTGAAGCAAATGGTGCTCATGTCATGTAACGTCTTTTCCTCCTCTCAAAAGAGATAAAATTTGCAATACTCATAAAGCAATGGAGGGATAACAACAAGAAAGAACTAATGTACTTCTTGACACAGACTCATGCAAAAGCTTCATAAATATTACTTTCAATACTAAAATAATAACACGATACTATGCTCAACAGGAGTAATTGGACGTCAATAAGACAATCCACATAACCAAACTACCTTGATTAACTTCACATACAACAAAACCTACTATTACTGCACTTGAACAATTTGTACCTCGTGATATCACAGGATGCATTCAAAGTAGTAGACATACATGATCTATCAGACCATCATTCATATAAGAAAAATTTCAATCTGATGCAACAACACCATCATTAAAGAGATAGATGACTAACAAACATAAGCATCTCCCAGTTAAGCATTGACTTTGTTTAAGATAAAGCGGTCCAAATAATGATTCAACAAGCATGCATAGAGAAACTGCTCATAAAAAAATCAAACTGCCATACAATGTTGGCAAATAAAAAAAATATAAAACAGGTTGTCAATATCGCCCACATGACTAGCCTGCAACAACTAAAAATTATGCATAGCCTTATGGCTATTGAAACAAGCCATAGAAGGAAAACATGCACGACATAAAATCCACTTGAAACCACCCTTTTTATTGTTAAAAATAAGGTTGCACATAATAAGAAAATCTATCAGGTAGACATGGTTGGACTTATCAATCTACGTCATCTCACAAATTCACTAGAGTTCTACCAGTCTAAAGATTTCATAGACATTACAACATTGCCTCTACTCTATAGAGACAAACCAATTTTATACTAAGATCAAGTTAGCAAGTAGCCACACTAGCCTAAAAAAAAGTGAGGCGCAAAGCATTGCACCCATGGAAACATTACATTGATAAGTTGGGTTGTAAGCCAACAGTCAATCAAACTCAACAACACCATAAAACTACATTATATAGTGTTTTCACACTACACCAAGTCGGATTAGACCCACTATACACAAGCTCAATAAACAATCGGTCCTATAAGTACAAGAACCCAAGAATCCTTTTGGGAAAAAACATCCACAGTCAAGCATATAGAAATATATGATGGTAATAGCTCAGAGATTTGAAAACATTGCATTCTAAAAAACATCATGACGATATGTATATAAAACAAGTACATTAGTAGCTTCACTTGCATAATATTTTCAATAACAACCACATCAAGAGACCAATATTAAATAGAAGTAACATATCATATCAAGCATTACGTCGTTAACGACATACCCCATCAAACCATAAAGGGATTTGGAGTAAGGAAGTTCTAGTCATCTATACAATAAAATACTAATATGAAAGATATACGAACCCATACCCTTCCTATATGTGCAAGTGTGTCAAATTTATCTTCAAATTGCGTAGAATCTAAAGCCTATGCTCTGATACCAACTGTAACACCCCGGGGTCCACAAACACCCCGGAATGCTACTAAACAACACTTCTGACGTCTATATATAAAATTTCGGCAGCATCCCCTTTGCAAAATTGCATAAAGGAGGGGGCAACAGAGTATAAACATATATCATGACTAAAACATACTAAGTATTATTAATCGGCTAGCAAGGAAAGATAAACATATGACCTGAACTGAATTAACCAGTGCGCACGACCATATAAAAAATAAACAAACTTCCTTTGACAATAAGTTCCTAATTAAATCATGGCTGCGCCTGGGCAGCGTTATTGTGAGAGTGAAAGTGGACGTGCTGCTACTCCCCTCATTCCCAACATGTATCAAGTACCTGCATTGAGTAATGCAAGAGTGAGATGACACATCTCAGCAAGTAAAATAATATCAAACAGTTTAACCACATAAGAACATTGTTTTAGCACCACTTGATTCCACAACCTTCTTATTACGAAGGTGCAGCACGTATACAACGTACAACACACCTAGTTACCACACCTCGCAGGTAGAAACCACAATAGTAACATAATAATGTCACACTTCATATATTCCTCATGAGTGCAAATGTCTGCAAATGCAAGGATGACTTCTGCCTTCATACCTCTAAGGATATGAAGCCGCATCGTACCCCTCCTCGGGCAACGTACGATGCTAAAAATGTACCGGTACGGTCGGACCATAAGATCACGACATAACTTCAAAATGCAAGATGGATGATGCGATGTGCATGTCATGCCCACAACACTTCATATAACATGATTCAAAAAGACACTTCAACTTCATCCAGATGGGAATCAACCACATATATCATTACCAAATTATGATCATCCTCAATATTAGACAATTGAGAATTAATACTTCCAAACAAATAAACTTCATCATAGAATTCAATGATTAACATAATTAAAACTTATGCATACTCAATGACAGGGAAAAGGATGCAAACCAAACGGTAGCAACCACCACTATATTTACTTGCCTTTACCGGAAGTTCGAGCAAATTCCTAAGTACGATCCGGACGTCCACCACCTGTTTTTGACACCCAACTTAGTACACCAAGTTCACATAATCAGGCTCATAAGCGACGCCGCACCTACGCACAAACTCAAACCCCGGCGCGGGTTACATCTCTCCCTACACCCACCAAACTGCAGCGGTGCTGCTTAATAATTTCATAACTTTAATATTATGACAGCGGTGGTAACAAACAAAAACTCCAAAGGCATCTACATAAAATTCCGCACAAGTTTTGTATACAATTTATAATTAAATTCCAATACCTAATTAGCCCAAAACAGTCCACAAGATGAACCCTGTAATCTGTTTTTCTTTGTCTTTTGGACAGCGACATACCCGGATTCAAACAGCGATATCTTTTAAAATATAATTCCAAATCAAGCGCATAAGTACTCATTGGAAAGATAAGACAAATCCCTACATGATTATCATACTAGTTAACACTAATTACCCACTAAAAATTCCCAGAAACTGCTAATACCACTGCTGTTCACCCACCTGAAAAATCTGTTTTTTTGGACAGCAACATAACCGGATTCAAACAACGATATCTCCTAAATTATGACTCCGAATCAAGCGCATAAGTACTTGTTGGAAAGATAACATAAAGCCCTACATGATTCTGATACTGATTAACACTAATTACTCCCGAAAAATCCCCAGAAACTGCTAATACTGCTGCTGTTCATCCCCCTGAAAATCTGTTTTTTGGACAGCCACATACCCGGTTTCAAATGGTGATAACTTTTAATTTATAACTCCAAATTGAGCGCATAAATACTCGTTGGAAAGGTATGCCAAAGTTCTACATGATTCCCAAACAGATTCCCCTTAATTCTCCACGAAAAATGCCCAGAAATCACTAATTCTGCTGCTGTTCGTCCACCCCCTTAAAATTCTGGACAGCCCTTCTACCAAATCGCACACGCAACATCTAAACAATTGGATTGCCGCATAAAATGAACAAGAGATAAACACAAGAATCACCTTGGGTTCTCCCCCTTTTCTTCCTCCCTTCCTCCCTCCACCGAAAACCGTTGAAGATTTGCACCACGCGACGGAGATCCGAGCGGCAACGAATGGCACCATGGGAGGAGGAGATGGGGGGGGCGGCTAGGGTTTGATGTGTGGCTGCAAGTGCTTGAGAAAGGAGGAGATGGGAGGGGGGCGGCCAAGAGGGTAGGGGAATGGGGGGGCGGCTGCACAAAGAAGGGGGGGGTTAGGGGAAGGGCGGCTAGGGTTATGGGGGTTAGTGGGCCGAAACAAGATTTGCGGCCCAACACACCCACGCGACGGCTCCCGACCCCGATGCAAGCGCCTAACCAAAGAAATTCTACTGCCCTACTGGTGAATGTTTTTCCTCAAATTCCAAATTCCCAAAACGCAACCACTGAAAGAGAGAAAAAACAAAAAAGAATACCCTCCAACTTCTCTTCTTTGCAAACCGGGTGTCACATCCTCGATCATCAGGCCCACATCAGCACGGTCCTTAATCGACTCAGACGAAGACACTACACTGAGACTCTTCTCGTGCAAGTCACCCGCCCGGTCTCAGCTTTATTATTTAAATCCCAAAGTTTGGTACCTAGTAGAGGTACATCCTTTCAGATGTTGAAACCATCAAGGCCCTGATGGATCCACCATCACAAGTTTTTCTTTGTAAAAATTCCCATCCACTGTGAAGCATCACTTTTGTTTTAAAACAAAACATTTTTGTTTTTCTAGAGCAAGGCTAAGCATCATAAAAATCCTTTTCATAAAAGGGTGTCAAGGAAGGGTAATCAATTTTCCAAGGAAGGAAATGCATCAATTGTTTAGCACACAACTCCTATCACTTAATGCATCATATAAGGTGGTAAAGATTTTAAAACAGCAAGGAGGTGGCAAATGCAGTGGGGCTTGCTTGGAATAACACTACGTTAGTGTTTGTTAGATGACGTCCACTGGCAATCAGCTTTTGTGTTCGGTACTTGCTCCGTCTGTCCATCTTCAGGTTCATCCATCAGCATCACCTTGCGAGTAGGTCGTGCTTTGCGACATCTTGGGGTCGATTTGGGTTGTCTTCCACATCATGTGACTAATTAACGTACCTAAATGAAATGCATAATGCACATGTATGAACATAAGGACTAGAACGATAATAAACAATGCTACAGGGTAGAGAATTAAACACTTAACGGAGATGCACAGTACATCACTCATACGAGAACATTGGTTATCGACATACGACCCAGCACAATAATCATGAAATAATAAACTATACATACTAACTACAACATTCGCATTTCTCCTGTTTAATCATATCTAATTCTATTATCAAGCAAGAATAAATTATAAACACACACTATCCTCCTTAGTTACAATATATCATCTGTTGGTCACTTGTTCTGAAATGCTATGAATTAAGAACAAGGCAACACAAAAAATAGGTTAATGTTTAATGTCCTTCGTCCTTCGAAGCATTATTTCCCTAAGGATATAACAATCTTCGGATGAAGATTATGAAGGATGTACCTTCATAATTGCAACATAAATCAATGAAAGACGAAGCATATGAAACATAATGACATGGATAATTACATGATATCATAATATATCTTTCTTTTATATAATCTGGAATGAATAAGAACAATATCAAATTACATTTGTACCTTCGGCTTGATTGAAGGCAAAGGTACAAGCGTCACGCACAAGCGAGTACAAATCAGTCTGAACAGTACGGGAGTACTATTCATCTATTTATAGGCACAGGGCGTAGCCTGTGTAAAATTACATCCATGCCCTTTTTACTATTGACTTAATGACAATCCAACAAGGACTAGATAGCCTTTTCCCCTTTATGTCAGTTCCCTTTTCTGTCTTTGAGCCGAAGCTTCCTTGCGTATAGCTTTGTAACTGGTTCATCCTTCGTCCTGACCCTGCTTTTCATATTGTGTACAGCTTTATCCCAAGTCTGAAGGTTCCTGAACATATATTACACTTGGGAAACATTGTTAGTCATGTTTTTGAGGACCTTCGGAAGATGAAGGCCCCCAACAGTAGCCCCTTGCAGTATTAATTTGTTATAACAACGAATTCAGACTGCGACATGAACGAAGGCCTTAAGCCGAAGGTCCAAAAAAACACCTTCCCTTTGCTAGAATAGCAATAGCCAATGACAGACAGGGCCCACCAAGTTGCAACGCACTGGGCATATAAATATAAACCATAGCGACAGCATTTGGTACGCTATTGTCGCTATTTGCGTTATTTTCTCAAACTTTTTAGCTCGTGCGCACTAGCTCTCGCTTGATTTCCAAGCTTCTTGAGCTTCGGTTTAAAGTCACGTTTTCACCATGTCTGAGGAAAAGAAGGTTGTTATGAAGACGAAGTTGACTGAAGAGACAAAGCTGTTTGAGGAGAAGAAGGTTGTGGATCCTTATATTGCTGGATTCGTCAAGTCGATGGCAAAGACAAACACAGAGAAGATTACTAAGGAGATACTGGAAGGTTTATCTGAAGATACTGGTGATAGCGATAGCTATGATGTGGAAAGCGGGGATGAAAATTCTGAAGATCGGCCCTGGCGGCCAAGCCACTCTGTCTTCGGAAAATCGACCATTAAGCAGAGCCATCTTGAGAACATGAGAGGAAGGTACTTTCAGGACATGTCTATTGTGAGGGCTGGCAGAGACAACAACGTCCCTGCCCCTGAGGAAAATGAAGTTGTAATTTACCGAAGCTTCTTTAAGGCTGGACTTCGGTTCCCTTTGAGAAAGTTTGTAGTTGAAGTGTTGAAAACCTACCAGATCTTCCTCCATCAGACCACCCCCGAAGCCGTATTAAGGATGGGGCTTTTTCTGGGCGGTAAAGACTCAAGGGCTAGAGCCAAGCGCGAAATGCTTCTACAACATGCATGAACTTTTATATGAGACAAAGGCCATTGGTAAAGAGCAGTACCACAACAACTTTGGTTGTTATGGATTCGTTGCTCGTCCCAACGCAAGCTACCCAGTGCCAACATTTTGGAAGAGATGGCCCGGGGCCTGGATGGAAGAGTGGTTTTATGTGAAGAATGATCTGAAGATGAGAGAAGACATAAAAGAAATCATCATGCGCCCCATCTGGTCCCGCTTCGGCCTTCGAAGGCCGAAGGTCAAAATTGATGATGCCGCCGAAGCGTGTCAAAAGGCCTTCAGCACTGTTTGCTCCTTCATTGGCACAAGGGATTTAATTCAAGAATATATAGCTTTCAGAGTATGGTCGCTTGTGGAAAGCAGGGAAATGCCAAAGGAGACCATCACTGACTCTAGCGAGAGTGGTTTGGTTCGGCTGAAGTATACCTTCAGGTTTAGGGATAAGTTTGATGAACCAAATGATGACTGGCTGAAGTGCATTGAAACTACTAGCGACGAGTTACTTGGGGCGTATTCTAAGACCGAGGACAATGTCTTGTCCGCATCCTTCGGGGGTCGGAGTAAGAAAAGATTGAACAGGGTATTCGATGCTATTGGCTTCGTATACCCTGACTATTGTTACCCGCTGCGAGGGCAAGGGGTAAAAAGAAAGATTGCTGCTTCGAGAAAAGTTGCTGCTTCGGCGATCACAGCAGAGCTGAAGGGCAAGAAGATGAAGGTTCTGACTCACCGGCCGCGTTACATTGAACCGGCCGCGATACCTAAATTAGGCGAAGTGGCCGCTTCGGCTGCCAAAACGAAAGAAATTGTTCCGTCTGCGCAGAGCACTGAAGAGTCGACTGTAATACCGAAGTTACCTTTAGTCGAGCAAGTTGAGACGAAGGCTGATAAGACTAAAGGGCCAAAAAATGAAGAAATAACAAAAATGCCAGAGATTTTGAGCCCTCCAACAGAGGCCACAGTGCCGAAGGCGCAAAAGGGTTCCGCCGCAACTCCTAAAAGGAGAAGGATGGAGAATGTGCTGGATGTTGTGTTAGAAACAACAAAAACCTTGAGTCCCGCTCCCACAAAGAAAAATGTCGAAGTTGCCAAAGCGCAACCCAAAGCTGATACTAAGCAGGCAGAAGTCAAAACTGCAACGACTCAGGCTGAAACCGAAGCTAGGCCTTCAGAGCCCACCGAGATGGAGCCTGCTGACCCCAAGGAAAAATCAACAGGGCGGATTGCAACTAAAAAAATCAAAACTTCTACTCCTGAAGCTTTGATTAAAAGTATTGACTACATTATTCGTCATGCTTCAGGAAAGGTATTGTCCCAAGAAGAGATGTTAGAAGCACGACACTATGCCCAAAAATTGAAATATCCGAAGGGGGCGCTTGTGTTTAATGGGAGTGGCGAAGAAGATTTTTTGTACTGTCTCCCGGATAACAAAGAAATATCTGTTTGCCGAGAGATAGGTAAAAGCATCGGATTCTCGAAGCTGGAAGACGGTCTTTCGATTTTATCGAAGGACGAACTTGCTGACAGTCTAGCGTACAATAGCATAAAGGTATAAAAGCTAATTTTGTATTTGAAAATGAAATATTTTTTGTGCTATGCTCAATTTCGTACCCCTCTTGCAGGTCTTAATTCTTAGCAATGCGCTTAGGGCACAGAAAGATATTGAAGATGAAGGCTATACGATGGCTCTGAATAACCTTCCCTCAGAGGTGATCGAATTAAGAAACGAAGGTCTTGAAAAAGACAAAATCTTAATTTCATTGGTAAACAAAGTGAAAGAAGACAAAGCTAGTTACAAGGCTCAGGCCGAAATCCAAAAGACTAAAATTGAAGACCTTCAGAAACAGCTGGCAGAAGCTAAAGAAAAATGCGCACTCGCAGAAGCTAACCGAGATATCAGCGAATATTGGAAAAATTATTTAGAGAAAAATGTTGATGAACTTCGCACATCCAAGGAAAGATGCTTTGAAAAATCTTGGAGTGCGTGAAGAAAATCAAAGGCAGTTTCGCCAACGTGGGTGCCTATTCTACCAAAGAAAACTTCATACGAGGCGACCATGAAGGTGTTATTGAATGGATAAGTGGGGAGGCTGAGACCTTTGAAGAAATCTTGAATGATCGCGGGGATGTCTGTGCATTTTCTAGTGCGCGAGGGATTTTGGCTATCTTGGAGAAGGCGGGATGTGATCACATCAAGACCATGGCCCAGGCCGAAGCTGCCTTCTCCGCAGATGACACAAAGGATCCTTCAGCTGAAGCGACATTAATGGGCGGAAAATTCTATAATGATGTCTGGGTGAATGGCGGCCGAGAGATGGCTCATGAAATTATAAAGAAAAGTGAAAAAGACACCCATGACGCCTGGACAAAAGCGAAACAAGCTGAAGAAGCTGCAGAGCGTGAAAGACGTATAGGTAATATCTTTTGATGTTCATCTTCGGCATTTGTTTCTGTGGCTTCGGACTAATTAATTTTTCCCACTTCAGCTGAATTATCTCCGCCACTGGAACCATTCAATCCCCTAACCGATCCAGAAACGAAGGAAGCACTGGAGATCATTAATATGGCTGAATCTATCGTTGACGAAGTCATCAATAAATTGCTAAATGAAATTGCAGAGAAGGTCCTGAAAGAAGACTAACACTTATTGCGAAAACATTTTTAAATGGTCAATGCAAGAGACACTGGAATAGACATTGTGCTTTGATTGTAACGAAGCTGTAATATTTGACGTGTGTAACTTTGGATTGAATATGTAAATTATTGTAATCTATTTCTTTACGATGCATGAAACTTTCATACATACCGTTTTTGAGCCTTCGGCGAAAAAAAACACATTCCCTTCTTTTCATGCTTTGTGAAGAAAGAAGATCCGTGGTTCGCAAAAATAAAGATATCCTTGCTTCGCAAAGAAAGATCCCTCTTTTACGTGTAGGCCAATGAAGCTGTAATTTGAAGCTTACTTCATGTAACTTTGAAGAATATTTTCCGAAAATCGGCTCTGTATTCCATTCTTGTGTCATTGATGCAATATGATGAATGATGTGATGCCAAGCGAAATGATGTGATGATATGATGCAAAATGATAATGATGCCGAGGACACATATTCACACTCCCACACTGGACACACAATCTCTGCATTCCCTTAGGAACGACTAGAATCTCTTTGTCGTTTATTTTTCGGCTTCACCGTTTATTTTTCGGTGTAAGTTCTGCATCCCCTTAGGAACGTCTTTTGAACTTCTTTGCCTTCTATTTCGGCGGTATAAGTTTTGCATCCCCTTAGGAATGACTTTTGAACTTCTTCGCCTTATATTTCGGTGGTATTTGGCTCTGCATTCCCTTAGGAACGACTTTTTTGTAGCTTCGGCAAAACTTACGTTGTGCTCCCTTAGGAACGACTTTTTGTAGCTTCGGCAATTTTTAGGTTTCATAAGTCTGTGAAGAAGATATATTCCATTTCGATAGAAGAAAAAATTACTACAAGAACTTAAAACTAGATTTACATTGTTTATTCCTTATTAAAAAACAAAATGACATAGAACATAAAAGTATTTCAGAGGGAGGATATTGCTCAATAAATGTGCTTTGATTCTGGCATAGTACTGTTGACTGTACGAGCTTCGGATCCCTCCCTGAATTCTCGTTGCTGTTGAGAGTGCTGGCGCCCTTCTGGTTGCTGGCTTCGGGAATGTGTAGGTTGCAGTGGTGGTGGCGGTGGAAGCTGAGGCCAAGAAGCTTGAGAATGGCTAGCCGAAGCAACAGAGGCTGCAGGATGATTGCCCACATATTCTGGTATGTAGGGAGAGTGGCACGAAGTAGTGTGTAAGATCTGCTTCGTCTGATTCTACCGAGCTTCGGCTTTCGTGATTTCCTTTTGCTCCTGGATAGTGATTTGGCACATTCTTGTAGTATGGCCCTTGTCCTCACCATAGAATAGGCAATAGATTTTCCTGGGTTGATCCCCTTATCTTCCTCCGAAGCCCCTAGCGCCTCTGCCCCTTGGAGCTGGTGGCCTAAAGGAGCTTTGCTGCTGCCCCGAAGACTGTGAGGTGTACTGTGGCCTCTGAAGCTGGCTTCCTTTGTTGTTTCTGACTGGAGCTGTGGATTGATCTGACATGTCTAGGGTGGATTTTTCCTCTAAAGCCCCTGGTCATCTTAGAGAATCTGTAAGCTTCCTCCCTTCTTTGGCGGAAGTCATTGTCAGCCCGAATATACTCATCCATCTTCTGAAGCAGCTTCTCCAAAGTTTATGGGGGCTTCCTGGCGAAGTATTGAGCCGTAGGTCCTGGCCGAAGACCCTTGATCACGACCTCAATGACAATTTCGTTGGGCACTGTGGGCGGTTGTGCTCTCAGCCGCAAGAACCTTTAGACATATGCCTGAAGGTATTCATAATGGTCTTGCATGCATTGGAACAAAGCCTGAGCTATGACTGGCTTCGTTTGAAAGCCTTGGAAACTGGTAATCAGCATATCCTTGAGCTTCTGCCATGACGTGATTGTCCCTGGCTGAAGAGAAGAATACCATGTCTGGGCTACGTTCCGGACTGCCATGACGAAGGATTTTGCCATGACAGCTGCATTGCCTCCGTATGAGGATATTATTGCCTCATAGCTCATCAAAAATTCCTTTGGGTCCGAGTGCCCATCGTACATGGGTAGCTAGGGTGGCTTGTAAGATTGTGGCCATGGGATAGCCTGCAATTCTGCTGCCAAGAGAGAAGCATCATCAAAAGTAAAGGTATCATGATTAAAATCATCATACCATCCATCTTCGTTGAATAAGCCCTCTTGACGAAGCTCCCTGTATTGAGGCCTTCGGTCTTGGTCATCTTGAGTAAGATGACGCACCTCCTCAGTAGCTTTGTCGATCTTCCTTTGAAGATCGGCCAGTCGAGCCATCTTCTCTTTTTTCCTTTGCACTTGTTGATGGATGATTTCCATGTCCCTGATCTCTTGGTCCAACTCCTCCTCCTGGAATGTTGGACTGGTGGACTTTCTCTTCTGGCTTCGAGCCTCTCGGAGAGAGAGAGTCTCCTGATTTATGTCCAGTGGCTACAGTGCAGTAGCCCCTAGCGCTGTTGTCTTCTTCGGCGGCATAACAAAGGTCAGTGCTTTGCCGAAGGTTGTGGAAGTGAGTACACTGGAGGTGGGTGCCAATGTTGGTCACTTGTTCTCAAATGCTATGAATTAAGGACAAGGCAACACAAAAAATAGGTTAATGTTTAATGTCCTTCGTCCTTTGAAGCATTATTTCCCTAAGGATATAACGATCTTCGGACGAAGGTTATGAAAGACGTACCTTCATAATTACAACATAAATCAACGAAAGACGAAGCATATGAAACATAGTGACATGGATAATTACATGATATCATAGTATATCTTTCTTTTATATAATCTAGAATGAATAAGAACAATATCAAATTACATTTGTACCTTCGGCTTGATTGAAGGCAAAGGTACAAGCGTCACACACAAGCGAGTACAAATCAGCCTAAACAGTACGGGAGTACTGTTCATCTATTTATAGGCACAGGGCGCAGCCTGTGTAAAATTACATCCATGCCCTTTTTAATATTGACTTAATGACAATCCAACGATGACTAGATAGCCTTTTCCCTTTAAGTCGGTTCCCTTTTCTATCTTTGAGCCGAAGCTTCCTTGCGTATAGCTTCGGAACTGGTTCATCCTTCATCCTGACCCTGCTTTTCATATTGTGTACAGCTTTATCCAAGTCCGAAGGTTCCTGAACATATATTACACTTGGGAAACATTGTTAGTCATGTTTTTGATGACCTTCAGAAGATGAAGGCCCCCAACATCATCTGAAGTCTAATAAAGTTAGACTCACCATTATTGAAAGCCAAAGTCTTAAAATCAGCATATGAACAATCTAATTACCCTTTTAAATCGCATTTCTCAATTATCTTGAATTACACACTAATTAAATAGGTTGATGCCATTCACTGTTAATTACTCGAGGTAATTTGCACATCTCTCATGACATCGAACTAAACACCAAACCTAGAATTAGCTAACTAATTTAGCAGGGCATCAACGTTCGCATACAATATACTTACATAATCAACCACGACCACATTTATCAGCTATATGAGCGAGACACTTAACTTATTATTCACTTAACCACTCACAAAATAATCATTTTAAACTTGAGTTTCGCGTGACACGACCACTTCATACTTATGTACACAATCCATTGATGCATAAAACGAGGCATCACGACAAACATCTAATACCTCGACAACGCACCCATGCTAAGAATAAAATAATCTTCACGAACAACAAATTCAACCAATCCATTCATCAAACTAGTCAATAAGAATAGCAAATCAGCTCACTGTTCCAATATCTGACTCGAATCCACGAGATCGGTAATAGTTCTCTGATTCAGGCAATTTGTCGAGCGCTTGGTAGGTACTACACGAACTTCACGCACATCATCATCCAACATTTGGACATCTTCTCTTGGACATCCACGGACAGTGTGCAAGGGCTTACAGGGTGGTGGATGCGGCCGTAGGTGAGGTGGTTATGGACTTATGGTGGTCAATTCGACGATGATCTGGAGCAGGTAGATCCTCATGGTGAGCAACGAAGGGACTGCAACCATCGACAGATAGAGGCCGATGTCGCAGTTATGGGCGACCTGACGATGCAAAGCGTAGGCGGAGTTAGAGACAACGGTAAAGACAAGCGTGCCGCGGCATAGAGATCAACAGGGTCATCAACGGGTAGAGCTCCACGGCCGAGAACGACGGTGATCTCTGATTGACATGGCGTCGAACACCTAGAGCATGCTGAACGGGATGGACGACGTCGCGGCTGGGCTGCGCAGGCATGGTGTGCTACTCGACAGTCACCAAGGCGCTGTGCGAGGGAGGAAATACAACCGGCACGTGCATGCTGGATGGCGTCCATGGCGAGGTCGCGGCCAAGTTGAGCAGGGCAGTGGCCGAGCGAGACCTCGGCACAGGGAAACGGCGGGCGACCTTGGTGAGATCCGAGCCGGGGAAACGCCGGCCATGGAGGAGCAAGGGGCCGGGGGCAAGCTCGGCTGGGCGTAGGGAGGAGCACCGGCGAGCAGGAGCAGTGACCAGGGGCATGCGTGCATAGGAGCTTCACGATGGGGTCGCAGCCAGGACGAGCGGCCATGGAGACGAGGGAGCTGGGGGGGCCGCGGCGCTGGGAGCTAGGCGTTGAGCGCCATGGGCAAGACCCTCGCGGAGCGCGCGTGGGAGATGGAGCATGCAGGGGAGGGGCGCGCCATAGGAGAAGTAGGGCACGGCGCTGGGCGCGAGCGAGTAGAGGGGCGCGGCTGCACGCGCTAGCAGGGAGAGGGGCGCGCGGGGGAGCTAGGAGGAGGGAGCTGCGCAGCGGCTAGGCGAGGAACGCAAGGAAGAAGAGGAGGGAGAGAGAGAAGCGTGCACAGGAGATAAGGACAGCACGCGGCAGAGGAAAGATCAGGGCGGCGGCTGTAAAAAATCAGGGGAGGGGGCGACGGGGGATAGGGATTGTGATGGAACCTCCCAAGTCATTAAGCCCACGTACAGTTGTCCTTGTCCAGCGGACCTCAGGCAACCCTGTAGATGCTTCTAATCACTCGACAAGTTCGGTATTTGTACCCTTTCTTTTCCCAAGAACGTTTCACCAGTCACACAGATATTACAACACATCGGAGGAACAAATAAGCGGAAGCAATTATAGCAACTTAATTTACATTAAAATATAGAAAGAGTGTTATTATTACAGACCAGCAGTATATGAGTGCAGAAGTATTATTATTACAAACTCGGGAGGCAAAAACCCCTCCCGCATATAGATATAATTTTTTTCAAAATGAGGACAACATCCTCCCAAGGCTTCACTCTTGCGATTCTTCCTTTGGCACCACCTTAGAGCAAAAGCAACAAAAGTTTGCTTTTTCCTCACCTACAACAACATGGGTTCAAAAACCCTGAGTACGAAGTGTACTTTCGCAAGTCTTACCCGTCAAAATAAAAGACTCTCAAGGATATGCTGGCTTGAGGGAATCAAGGTAAGGCTTAATCAAGAATCAAGACTCTATTTGCAAAAATGCTTACTAATCGTGGATCCTTAAAATCCAGTTTTATTAGCAAGTTAAGTTATTCCCTGAATCTAGAGTTCTTTCTACCCTAGTTCAAGCACTTGGCCTATACTAGCCATATTTTATCATCCCTTTTAGTTCACTAGAAACTACGTGTAAGTCAGTGACCAAGTCTTCATGTCTGAGAAGTAACGGCGATCCGAATCGATTAATACTCAACTGAGGATCTCCAATCACATGACATATGTAGCACTTAACCCTTGCATATGTCAACTCGCCACCGGGGTTCTTAAGACCAAATCAGGTTCACGCCAACCGAGAGCACAGATACACCACCGTCCAGCCTCTTGCCATGGAGGGTACACGCTACTCTCGCCATCTCTCCACTCCCATTGCATGTTGTCTTATTCTGGTATTAGTCTGCCCGAGGCAAAGCTTACCCATGATGAGGCATGTGACCAGTTAACGGGTCCTCGATCAGCAGGCCTACATCGACAAGGTCCTTAATCGACTCAGACGGAGACACTACACCAAGACTCTCTTCTCGTGAAAGTCACCCGCCTGGTCTCAGCTTTACCATTTTAAACCCAAAGTTTGGTACCTGGCAGAGGTACATCTTTTCCGATGTTGAACCCATCATGGCCATGATGGATCCACCATCAAGTTTTATTTTTGAAAACATCCCATCCCACTTGAAGCATCATATTTTGTGAAAACAAAACATTTTATTTTCTAGAACAAGACTAAGCATCAGAAAAAAAAAAACCTTTTCATAAAACAGGTGATCAAGGAAAAGTAATCAATTTTCTAAGGAAGGAAATGCATCAATTGTTTGGCACACAACTCCTATCACCTAATGCATCAAGCAAGTGAGAAAGATTTTAAAACAGCAAGGAGGTGGCAAATGCACTGGGCTTACCTTGTGCTATAGGAGAGTCGGGCTCTGCTCCACAAATATTGAAATAAAAGCAGTTCCCGGCAGGTGGGTCTTTAGGTGGTGGTGGTGCAACTTCTTCTTGAACCACTACTTCTTCTTCGTTTCCTATATAGAACCATATATAATCATGAATGCTCATGTAATGCTTATGAAAATGCAATGATAATAAAGGTACATCATATTAGGTCTTGAATACAATTTTCCTTCACTGTACTACAGGAAACTAGGGTTTTTGGAGTTAGTGTTTTATTTCATAGGGCAGACATTACTTAGAAGATTAGGGTTTTAGGGTTTTGGTATCAAACATTGCCCAAATCATGTCTAACTTTACTCATGGGTTATAAATACCATATTAGGCTTATCCAAAAAGGTTAGTGATTTTTGGAGTTATTAAATAATTTCTAAAATTCCAGAGGTATAGGTTTAAGCCCTTTTAAATACTACATAATTCCCTGTTTGGACTAAAAATCTTGAAACCATTTTTATTAAATACTATAGAAATTTAGGAGTCCAACAAAATTGGTCTCACATTTATAGCATTTTTCTAGAATTTTCTATAGATTTTCTAAGTCTGGCAGAAAAAGAAAAAGAGAAAACTTAAACAGTACTGGGCTGAAACTAGCCTAAGTCGGCCCACGCACAGGCGAAAACGCGCCCGCGCGTGCCCGCGTTGTTGGGTTTACACCGAGGACCCTGGGTATTTGAGAAACTCATAAAGAGTTCGCAGTACTATTTCTTTTGAGTCACTCACAAATGCAAATAGACCCTCCCCCTTTCTTTTCTTCACAACCCGAGACCCCTTACCGTGGATGGCGACAGACCGAACTTCGATGAGCTTGTACTGGCCGGACTACGCAACGGCCGGTGCTCTAACTTGGTTGACACCTAATTCAACACCTAACAATCGTTTCCCCTCGATCAATTGCACGATCCGAGCTCTTAATCACACTGTCCAAGGTGACGGCGCGAACTACGAATGAACAGAGGCGTTCTCGATGATCTAGCGCGGTCTAGCTTAATTGAATGGGTCAAGGAGCATCAGGAGCACATAACGGTACTGAAACGAGAGAGCAAAGGACATGAACGGACCTAAAGCACGCTAGCCACGGCGAGGTGCTCACGCGGTGGTATTTAGACCGATTTGGGGGAAATGGGCAATTGGGCGGCTCTTGGTGGACAATTGGAGGCAAGTGCTGGTGCATTGGACGTATAATTACCTAGTGGAGTTCCCTGAGGCTTCAATTTATAGCACGCAACGGCGGTGGCGCTCAATTTGGAGGAGAAGCACTAGCGACCGGGGAGAGGGGTGAGTCACTGCGACAATCAACCGTGGCAATCGCAGGGCAAGGAGCTATGGCAGTCACTGGGCAGTCACTATGGCTCACGATGACGCGATAAATGTCCTAAGGCATGGCGCCCCCATGGTGAATGGCGAACACGCCGGTGATGGCCGCTCGGCCATGTCGCCGGTGCGAACAGATGAATAGCCGAGCGCACAGTACTTCCAAGCTCATCCGCGGCAAGATCTTTTACCCGGGGATCGTTATCCATGTTTAATTCGGGCGTGAATCGCGGCGATGGCACGAATCCACGTGCAAGGTCGCCGGTGGTGAGACACCTGTACTTGGTGATCTGATCTGAACACTGTACCATCGGAATCCAGATTCAGAGCGCCTGACAAACAGAATTGTAATGCCTAGATCTCGAATTTTTGTGTGAGAACCTGCCAATCCATCTATAACAAATTTGTAGCTCTATATACCAGCTACAATTCTGCTATAGGGATCTTGCTCATTTGCTTATTCCCTTGAGCAAGAATCAAGCCCAAAGTTCCTCAGAACTCACTGTCAGTCAATATTCAGTCTCAAGGTGGTCTGACAGCCAGTCTTTAGGGCTAGTTATCTCCAATTTTTGTATGTCAACAATCCTTAATCACTTAACCAAAGTTGTGCTCCTATAGTAGCTCTAGACTTTTGATGCGTTGATTTAGGGCAAATTTCTCATAAACTAAAAGATACAGGGTTCCAAAGTTGGCCCTATGCACTGGTTTTCAGACTTAGGCATAGGGGTGTAGGGGGTGTCCTTTTTGCAAATAAGTCCAAACTTCATCATTTGGCTTGCAAATCCTCAAATATGAGAAACCCATAGTTTGTGATGTTGTACTACCTTGGTATTTGCACTTGGGTCCAAAAGTGTGCAAATTTTACACTTAGCCCCCTAGGGTTCCAATTTAGGGTTTTCCAGGGGTCTTTTTAGAATTCTGAGCTTTCTAGGGTTCTTGTGCTACCAAAGCCCATCAAGTATGATATCTTATAATCATTTCTAATGAATTTTGATATTTTAACTTATTTAGGCTTCATTTTCACTCATAGGCCCAGTTTATGGTTAAGTACTCTACCCTAGAGTTAACCACACATCAAGTCACATCAATACCACTGGTTTGAAATTTTTGCCTAGTGAATGCACTCTAAGTGTAACAAACACATGATATGCTAATGCTCATGATGTTATGCTGAAGTTTTAGTGACAGTAACACCAAGGGTGTTACAGGGATGAAGAAGATATTTTCTCTTTTTTTAATTATTCTATAATCTTTTTTCCCGATGTATTTTTAGCACAATAATTATTTCTGGTTTGAATCTCATGGCTATGATTTATCTTGATTAGAATTTATACTGCAATATTTTAAACAATCCATGTTTGACTCAACTTTACTCTCGAATTTTAAATTCAACACACGTCAGTCCGAATTATTGCGACACGAGCCGCGAAACCTAATCTGAGTTCTAGGGTTATGATTTAGATCGAGGCGAGAAGCAACGGACCAAATTAAATGGATTTCGGCTTTGTTAATTTGCTCTGCGTGATTTGACTGAAATTAACCGAAACCATATCTGCTAATGTATACTCGGATCAGGGACAAAAGCAAATAGACCGAATCAAGCAGCATCAACTTTATATTATAGGTCGTGCTTAAGCCAATCGAAATCAGACAAACTTCATTTGTTAATGACCTGAATACTTCACTGCTCTGCCTAGCACAACCTATGGGGGACCAAACTCCATTATCCCTTTCGCGCATGATTTCACAGTTACCCGCACAGTTCGAATTTATAAAATTCAAACGTTGTCCAAATTCACGTTCGCCCACTCAAACGATCCAACCGCCACAGAGCTTGCATGCCAAGAGATTACTAAAGTCGGATCTTGGTAAATTATTATTATTATATTTATTTTTTTAATCTTGAGAGACAAAAGCACACTGGATAAAGTGGTCATTATTTATACTGACATTCCATGCTTAAGTCTGTATTCCCTGTTACGCGTACAGTAACACCTGGGGTGTTACAGCCCTCTCCCTTAAAAGAATCTCATCCCGAGATTCGGAGCAAAAGACTTTTAAGAGTAGAGAAGCATGTAACCCTTCTCCATACTAGTGCTAACCATAAGACAGTTTCAAGCAAAGATGAGTGTCTCAAGATGTTGTTTCTCTAGTGGACATAACATGTATTGCCATAAGCTAATTTAGAGATGTCCAACAATAGAGACGACATCTTCCAGAAGAACACATAAGGTTCCATGTGTGCAGTTTGCTTTTTTTGATGACACTGTACTATCTGAGTCTGTTGGGCGAGCGGTAAATAGGCGACTTTAACCAAACAGAATTAGTTGCAACCTCTTGGGTAAAACACATAGAAAGAGGTTTACCAACAAGTGGTCACGATAAGTTCATAGCACACGAGATGGGTGTGAATGTCGAACAATATCACAATTAACTCGTGTTAGCCAGAAAATCCAAGTCCAAGAAAAATAATAGAGACTTGAAAAATCACCAGCGGAGGGATCTATAGATGCTGCCTTCGTAACCAATCCATTTTATCGAGCACTAATCATGGCTCGACCTGATCACACATGCTGGAAAAGCACACGTGAGGCGATCGAGGCATGACTGGAGCGATAATTAGGTGGTTATTGGCTGACTTAATCTCAGTTCTTATAAGTACTTTCTTTAGGGTGGGTTGAACCAAAGTGAGTTTAGATAACTCGACAAATCGATCTCTAAACTCAACCTTTGTTCACAAAGCAATTACAAGTTAGTAAAAACCAACTTGTTGAACTACTTTTTGACATTGAGTAGACCCTCTTAGTATCCATCAGCAATCCAATGGTCGAGAGTTCACTCTTATTAACAGTTGATCATGCATTTGGGTAGAAATCCATTTGGTTAGGTTGTTCATTCGTTTCTTCATGTGAGATGAACTATCCACTTGGTTAGGGAATACATGGATTAAATAAAAGAACGAATGAACAAACTCCTCCATTTCAGCAGCAGGGAAAATCAATCTCCATGTTGAGAACTAATCAGTTGTCTCTCAACACTAAAAAGCTCCAAGGCTTCACCTTTACAACAAGGATGCAAAGGGAACTTGTATGAGTAGTCACTACCAAGATCAAAAGAAAAGAGACCACACATGAAAGTGGTATGCCCCTTTTGATCCAATAGTCATGATAGATGTTGCTTGGTCACTTCGACAAACAACACCAAAATCATTTCAAGGAAGAGATCTACGGAAGATAATATATCAATGTAGTTCCATAATGGATCATGACTAGAGACCTTGATACTAGCATGCGCCAAGCAACAAAATCCTGTGCACGCATTCACAGGAGGCTCTCAGTTTCGCCGCGGTACCATAAGTCCTTAACCATGACACCATTACAAAACTGGCACCAATAATGAATCTCATGTGGTAAGAACAATTTATGCAGAGATAACATATTGATATAATCTCATAATGGATTATGACTACTAACTATGATACTAGTGTGTGCCGAGCAGCACAACCTTGTGTGTATACCCACAGGAGGCCCTCGGTTTCGGCGCGGAACCATCAGTTTTAGTCATAACACCATTACCAGACGTAACCAATAAGAAATCTCACATGGCATAGATAGACTAAGCAAGGATGACTATATACAAAAGAGAATCCACTTGTAAGAATGGTTACAAGTAGAGAGCCAAATAGATCATGGCCTGATGAAATGAACAAGGCAAGGCCATAACCTAAACTTGATGAAAGGAGTATGATGGGAGACTGTTAATTCAGCCTCAAGCATATTTCTATGCCCATCATAGAGATCACAAGGTCAAGGATTAGTATCTGATTAGATACGGAGGGAAAACAATTATAAGATTAAGTTGGTATGCCTTCGATAGATATGGGGAAACCAAAGGCATCAAACTCATGAAAATGATCGAACATGTCTTTCCTGAGTTAGGTTGATAAAGCAACATTGCGATCTTCAAGAACAGGCAAACTGGAATAGAGACATCAGCTTGCGCCAATTGAATAAGGGCATGATCTAGGTTAGAAATATATATGACAACTAAAACGTCACAGATTAAATAGCGAAAACACAGACTCGAGATCCTAGCTTTAAGCTCATGCACATCTTGCGTTGGATAAAGAAATTTATCCAAACATTCATTTGCATGAGTTTGGGTCATGGAGTGATAATGGAAATTCAAATTTGGGTCTTAGTTCACTAAATAAGAACATGGCCTAGTTTAAGGTTTAGGTAAACAAATCACCAACCTTCTATCGGCACATCAAGCACAAGAGCAAACACATATAATACCGAAATAGATTACCTAAGAATGGAGGACAGCTATCTCATCGAAGTTCATAATACCGCATTACACCACATTATCTACCATCACTGTTTACTGGAATAAAGATGAGAGAAGCATTTTGGGTGTATAGGTGACAAACATGATGCAACAATCAGGATGCATGCTCGTCTTATTCGTTCTCACTGATTCTTGCCAACCTAATGTAGCAATAGCGTTCAATCTCAGTGGCATACTTACGTCTCTCTCGGTATATGGCTAGTCGTCATCTACACATACGTTCTTGAGGTTAGTGTACCTGTAGAAAATTTCATCACAACCCAATTTTTACCATGATGCAAGATCCACACATGATAGTTTATCACAGTTTATACTCCATATATTGCTATATGGAGGCCAGCTCATCATTAAGCGCCGAGCCACGCATAGGCGCCGCTGCCACGCTTTAACCACAGGGCAGCTCATTATGGTAACTCACCTTCTTACCTGAGCGTAGGTGCGTCATTACAAGTACATTACATTTCTCACTATTCCCATGTCTGTATGCCCATACACACATGGGGTATTGAATTCCTAGAAAAGTAATTACTCCACATCGCAGCTTTCGTATATACATATGTAGAACATGTATATAGTCAAGTGCCACAATTAAGCATTCCCCAAGATCGATGTTTGTTCGGTCATGCTCTCACATCTCACCTTACCTGAGTGTCGATCCATTCAAAACTAAATGGCCTCAAAAATAACAATCAACATGTATGCAATACCCTCGGTTGTGGGTTAGTGGTTTTTAAATAAGTGACCTGATAGTCCTTAATTTAGGGCTTAACAGAGGATGTCGCTAGCATTATAGTTTTCAAATCTGTAGTTTTTCAAAACCAAACAATGTGTTTAGTTGAAAATAGGTTTTCCAAAACCAAAACTATGTTTTTAAAATACGTATGTGACCGTATTATACTTAATCCTGCTCCGATACCAGACTGTGGCAGAACCTCCCAAGTTATCGGGCCCACATGCACCTGTCCTCGTCTCAAAGACCTTAGACGGCTATGCATGTACACCAGGTAACTTAAAAGGATCCATTCGAGTGTCCCAAGGACCCTGGATAAACCACTTAGAACCAAGATCGCGAGATTAAGTAAACACAAACCACACACCAACACTTTTGGAGAGGAAATCTTATTACCAAATTCTACAAGTTACATCAAGTTTAGATTGTACATGATCAGAGTAATTACACTATGTTTTGAATGTATAAACATTTATATGTTTAAAATATATGATAGCTCAGTGACAGTCCTCAATAAGAAGTATAGGAGAAGTACTTAGACCTATAAGAAGGTCGTGCCCACCGACGCTTAACACCATCCACAGCAGCACAAAGTTATAACCTGAAAAACAACAGGGAATAAAACCCTGAGTACGCAATTACTCAGCAAGACTTACCCGGCTAAAGAAAAGACTCTCAAGGATATGATGGCTTATTGGGAATCAAGGTAAAGCTTATCAAGACTCAAAGACTCTTTTGCAGAAAAGCTTACTATGAGTGGGTCCTTAAGAATTCATTTTACTTGTCATGTTAAGTAAAGTTACCTGCATCTAGAGTTCTTTCTATCCTAGTTCAAGCACTTAGCCTATACTAGTCGTCTTTTATCGTCCCTTCAGTTCATTGGATTTCTACGTGTAAGTCAGTGACCAAGTCTTCATATCCGAGAAGTAACAGCGATCCGAATCGATTAATACTCAGCTTAGGATCTCTAACCACACGACATATGTAGCACTTAACCCTTGCATATGTCAACTCGCCACCGGGTTTCTCAAGACCAGACCAGGTTCACGCCAACCGAGACCACAGATACACCAATGTCCAGCCTCTTGCCATGGAGGGTACACGCTACTCTCGCCATCTCTCCGCTCCCATTGCATGTTGGCCTTTCTAGTATTGGTCTGCCCGAGGCAAAGCTTACCCATGACGAGGCATGTGGCTAGTTAAAAGGTCCTTGATCATCAGGTCTACATCGACACAGTCCTTAATCGACTCAGACGGAGACACTACACCGAGACTCTCTTCTCGTGCAAGTCACCCGCCCAGTCTCAGCTTTATTATTTAAATCCCAAAGTTTGGTATCTGGCAGAGGTACATCCTTTCAGATGTTGAACCCATCAAGGCCCTGATGGATCCACCATCACAAGTTTTGCTTTGTAAAAATTCCCATCCACTGTGAAACATCACTTTTGTTTTAAAACAAAACATTTTTGTTTTTCTAGGGCAAGGCTAAGCATCATAAAAATCCTTTTCATAAAAGGGTGTCAAGGAAGGGTAATCAATTTTCCAAAGAAGGAAATGCATCAATTGTTTAGCACACAACTCCTATCACTTAATGTATCATATAAGGTGGTAAAGATTTTAAAACAGCAAAAGGTGGTAAATGCACCAGGGCTTGCCTAGAATAACACTACGTTAGTGTTTGTTAGATGACGTCCACTGGCGATCAGCTTTTGTGTTCGGTACTTGCTCCATCTGTCCATCTTCAGGTTCGTCCATCAGCATCACCTTGCGAGTAGGTCATGCTTTGTGACATCTTGGGGTCGACTTGGGTTGTCTTCCGCATCATGTGACTAATTAACGTACCTAAATGAAATGCATAATGCACATATATGAACATAAGGACTAGAACGATAATAAACAATGCTACAGGGTAGAGAATTTAACACTTAACGGAGAGGCACAGTACATCACTCATACGAGAACACTGGTTATCGACATACGACCCAACACAATAATCACGAAATAATAAACTATACATACTAACTACAGCACTCGCGTTTCTCCTGTTTAATCATATCTAATTCTATCATCAAGCAAGAATAAATTATAAACACGCACTATCCTCCTTAGTTACAATATATCATCTGAAGTCTAATAAAGTTAGACTCACCATTATTGAAAGCCAAAGTCATAAAATCAGCATTTGAATAATCTAATTACTCTTTTAAATCGCATTTCTCAATTATCTTGAATTCCACACTAATTAAATAGGTCGATGCCATTCATTGTTAATTACTTGAGGTAATTTGCACATCTCTCATGACATCGAACTAAACACCAAACCTAGAATAAGCTAACTAATTAAGCAGGGCATCGACGTTCTCAAACAATATACTTACATAATCAACCACGACCGCATTTATCAGCTATATGAGTGAGACACTAAACTTATTATTCACTTAACCACTCCTCACACAATAATCATTTTAAACTTGAGTTTCGCGTGACACGACCACTTCATACTTATGTACACAATCCATTGATGCATAAAACGAGGCATCATGACAAACATCTAATACCTCGACAACGCACCCGTGCTAAGAATAAAATAATCTTCACGAACAACAAATTCAACCAATCCATTCATCAAACCAGTCAATAAGAATAGAAAATTAGCTCACCGTTCCAATATCTGACTCGAATCCGCGAGATCGGTAATAGTTCTCCGATTCAGGCAATTTGTCGAGCGCTTGGCAGGTACTACACGAACTTCACGCACATCATCATCCAACATTTGGACATCTTCTCTTAGACGTCCACGGACAGCGTGTAAGGGCTTACAGGGTGGTGGATGCAGTCGTGGATGAGGTGGTTATGGTGGTCAATTCGACGATGATCTGGAGCAGGTAGATCCTGATGGTGAGCAACGAAGGGACACAATAATTATTTCCGGTTTGAATCTCATGGCTATGATTTATCTTGATTAGAATTTATACTATAATATTTTAAACAATCCGTGTTTGACTCAACTTTACTCTCGAATTTTAAATTCAACACGTCAGTCCGAATTATTGCGACACGAGCCGCGAAACCTAATCTGAGTTCTAGGGTTATGATTTAGATCGAGGCGAGAAACAACGAACCGAATTAAACGGATTTCGGCTTCGTTAATTTTCTCTGCGTGATTTGACTGAAATTAACTGAAACCATATCTGCTAATGTATACTCGGATCAGGGACAAAAGCAAATAGACCGAATCCAGCAGCATCAACTTTATATTATAGGTCGTGCTTAAGTCGATCGAAATCAGACAAACTTCATTTATTAATGAATCGAATACTTTACTGCTCTGCCCAGCAAAACTTGCGGGGGACCAAACTCCATTATCTCTTTTGCGCATAATTTCACAGTTACCCGCACAGTCCGAATTTATAAAATTCAAACGTTGTCCAAATTCACGTTCGCCCACTCAAATGATCCAACCGCCACAGAGCTTGCATGCCAAGAGATTACTAAAGTCGGATCTTGGTAAATTATTATTATTATATTTATTTTTTTATCTTGAGAGACAAAAGCACACTGGATAAAGAGATCATTATTTATACTGACATTCCATGCTTAAGTCCGTATTCGCTGTTACGCGTATAGTAGCACCTGGGGTGTTACACTGTGGGTCATTAATACTTGCCCTAGCTGCCTCATAATGTATGTTAAATCTTTCTGACCTTCTGGGGGCCAAAAAGTGCTTGCACCATGTGTTTGTGAGGCCATGCCATGATGTTCAGGAGCCGTGGAAGGTAAGGGGAAGCTTGGGTGAGGTGGGTGTAAGGATTGCTGGTAATAATCGGCATCGTGTTCTACGTACCCCACACCGGATGGTCTAGTATGATATGTGGACGGTCTGGACATATACTCGGACCATCAAGGGTGCTATGCAGACGGTTTGGTTGTGTACTTGGACGATCCGATGTTATATGTGGATGGTCCTACTATGTTAGTTAGACCCTGTGTGGAGTACGGTGGTCCTAGCATGGATCTTGGTGGCTTGTCATGATTGATGGAGACAACCGCAGCTTGGTTGGATGGTCCGAGCTTAGGCCTAGATGGTTCGACCGTGTGCAAGTTTTTGGGTTTATCCTAGATTGGTGGAGGAGGTTGTGGTTGTCCGGCACATGAGTTCATCGGCATACCATACAATGGTTGGGGACGTGGACACCCATTTGCAGCCAACGAATTGTGTGTAGCGTTCCGAGTATCAACATCATATGATGGAAAATTGGGAATGATGGATTTTTCAAACGCATACACTAGACTCCTATAATCCTCTTCCATACCCCCTAATACTTGTTGCATTTGCTCCTGTTATTCATCTTTCTAAGATCTAAGAGATTGGACATTGTTTATGTTACTTACATTGGGGGCGGTTGTAGTAGGTGGGAGCGATGCCAGGTCAGTCTCCTATTGCCGAACGACTTTCTGATGCCTATCCACCTTGCAATTGGCCAGGTACTTTACCATGGCCTCCTTGATCAGCTGCTTCTTGTGCTCCTCGAATTCCTGCTGATCTTCAGCCGACAGATTCTCCATAGTCAGCTCAATGGTGTTGCTTAGGGAGATGCCGGAGTAACCCTTTGAATCGGCCACATGGGACCAATCTATGCTAGGTCACACCTCTTGTTCCCTAGCGGAGTCACCAAAAAAGTGTGTTGGCTTAGATTCAGGGCCAAACACTAGGGGTTGTACTGCCTGACGGTGCTCTCTATGGTGGCACAGACAGTCCGCGACACGGGGCCAAATGGTCTGCGACCCTACGGCAAGAGTAGGTCTCTTCTACTCATTGGACAGACGATCCGCGCATGCAGAGGGTCAAAGAACCCAAGATCTCGCCTCCCGAGAGGGACCCCGTCAGTGAGGAGAGTTCCAGGGGGTGCCCAGGGATCAATAGGTCACCCGGGTCATCCCTAGACAACGTATAGTCGACGAGGATGGAGATTTGAGGTTGGGAAAAGCTAATCTAGGTCTAAGTTACACCTACTCCTAATGTGATGAAGAATAAAGATAATAAATTAGATTTATTGATTAGTTCGATTGCTGGTGCGTGCAATCAATTGTACCCCTTCATATATGTAGGGGGAGGTCTAAACCCGTTCCTAAGTGTTCCCTAATAGAATCCACGTGATTAGATGGATAAGCATGCACGTAAAAAGTGGTTTTATTTCCTTAGTTAATCCTTTCATGGACTGTCTGGGCTAACCCGTGGACTGTCTGGGGTGCGGACCATCTGGGCCACATGGTCGGACCATCCGGCCATCCTAAGTGCCACATATGGTGCTCAACAGCGGCACTGAAGCTCTAATGCGCGACACTACCATTCCCGCACTGCCGCTTGTTCTGCAAGTGCTTCTCTAGAAACTGGTTGGTGCATCCAATCGACACTGGATTGGGTTGTTCCTGTTGGAGCGTTTTTAGTGTCCCTTGGGGTCTGGATTGAATTCTGAAATAAGTCACGCGTGCTCAAGATTGAGAAATTTTAGTGGCTCCCATTCACCCCCCTCTGGCTACCTTTCTGGTCCTTCACTTGTGCTCTTCACACATTAGACATATACCTTTGTTTGATGAAGTGGATTCTTTTTTACCCATCTTCCATGACATTTTGAATGGCACTGACTTGTCAATGATAAGCCTTGGGTCATTGTGCTCAAGTCCTCCATATTATGAAGGATGGTGATGCTGCTTGTATATCTATTGTCCAGTAGCATATAGATGATCTTCCTCACAATATCTGCATCAAGTAGCTTACTTATGTCAATAGAGTTGATATCATTGATGAAGCTATTCAACTAGAATACATATCTTAAATAAGCTCATTTTCTTTCATTTAAAAATAATCATCACTATACATACCTAGACAATTTTTGCTCATGGACATTGCTTGTGCCATCATGAAGTTCATATAATTCTAACCAAATTTCATAAGCTTTCATAAGTGCGAATATTTAGTTAAAAATTTTACATGCTAATATATTGAAACAAATAATTTTAGCTCAAACATTTAGATGAATTTTCTTTTCATCACTCGTGGTAGGTTTCTTGGGATTCTTAAATGGGTTTCATCCTGTCGCGAGTGACTCTCTAAACATCTAGGTCAACATCTTCTAGGTAGCAAGCCATTCTAGCACTATAATATGGAAAGTTAATGACATTTAAGTGAGATTGCCTAGATGTATCCATCCTTCCTTCTCTAAATAGCATTGGCTCAATGATGGTTAAGACAAAAAGTTCTAAAGGAGCCACTAGCTCTGGTTCCAATTAAAGGAACACTTGATGCCTAAGAGGAGGGTGAATTAGGCTATCTAATTTCTCTCTCTAAATATGGCCTCCGTTTTTTGCCTAGTCAAATTTGTGCAATAAAACCATGCTTTATTATGTGCATGTATGGTTTTGACTAAGTGTTGATATCCCTATAGAAAGAAGTTATGCATACTAGGTACCAAACATGTCCACTAACCTATAACTAAAACTAGGAAGGTAAAGAACACAACCAAAGTAACAAATATAAATGCAGTAGCTTAAGTACAATAGAGATACAAACTCAGATTGACACACCGGTATTTTTACCGAGAAATCAAGAAGCACGCAAGAGTCCCCTAATCCTCATTGGACCCTAATGCAAGGGAAAGCCCACATGAGAGCCAAGCTCCCGATCAAGTAACTTCATGGATAGCTTTGGGACTTTTTCCATGTGCAAGTGGTGCTTCAGTTGTAGCCTCTCTCAGATGCTCTTTGTCGTCTCCACTATCGAGTTTCCAGCGGAAACACTGTGGGCCTCGTTCCCTTCAGTACAAGGTGGCTGCCACAACAAAAATGTTGTTGATATGATCTCATAAGATTTACACACTCGGTACAACTATTACAATGTCATGTGCAAGCATCAATTGTAGGAGGTGTCTATGTCCCACTTCTAATCACTAGACAAAATCTAGAGCAAATGCTAATGATAGCGGACTAACTAACCTAAACACTTTGCAAAGCACTTATGCTAATCATCGAATGATTTCTTAAGCACTTAGGTGTCTAGAGATACTACGTATGAGTCTCAACTCACTTTGCATATTCCTCAACTCCCATGCATCATAAATGGCTGGTTGGAGTCCTATTTATAGCTCTAAGGAGTGAACTAGCCATTGAAAAACTAGCATAACCATTGAAAATTTAGCAGACAAGGGTAGGCTGACAGGGGCCATGGCCCCCTAACAAAAGGAAAACTTTTTTTGTAGTTGTATATCTATGGCTAAAATAAAAAAGTTAGTTTATAATAAGTTAAAATTTATTATGTACTTAGCACATATATATGTTAATTGTTATGACTTGTGACTATTGTATATTGTATACTAATTAGTTGATCATACTAAGTGACTATTGTAGAAGCTAAGTGCTTTATACTAAGTGAGTAGAGTTTGAATTCTCCACATCCCATTTTTATTTGATACTTTCCGCATGGGAGTAAATTTATTCGCTTGCTACGCTGGCTCAAGGAGACGACGTACGAAAAAAAAACTCACACTTAAATATAGTAGAGAATAGATATACATATACTCTATTTATTAACATCACAACTATATATAGTTATGTATGTGTTGGCCCCTCCTAAGGAAAAATACTGGCTATGCCCCTGACGTCCATGCATCTATAGGAAACCTCTATGCTAATGCAAGAAACTTAGGTAAGCGTTACTACTTTGTTCTGCCAATGATGCATTCATAACCACTCCTTGCTCATGTGTTTGGTTTATTATTGTTCATAACTAAGGCTGTTGCTAGCCACAAGCCCACAGGTCTCATTAGCTAGGCACCATTCTCACTCTTCTTGATATGAAAGCACATGATGATCGACTGGCTTTCTTATGCTCGTTAACATATGCAATGGCCATGTTGTTCCCATAACTTGCAACTATTTACTTTGACTTATATATGTTCCCATATATTTAAATTTAATTAGATGTTTTACGTATTTAATTTAATTTAGTATGTTTCTTGTGTAAGTAGTAAGGTAGCCAGGACCAAAGAGTGGGACATGTTTGCTACCACTGAACTCAAAATGTGGCATCTACACCATATCCTTTTAGTTAACATCAAATAAAGTTATATGTGTAGCGATGAATCATATTTGAATGTACCTCGGTTTCCGACCGATTATGGTAGCCATGATCCCCAAAGATAGAATTCGTGTTTGAAATGTTGAGTGTCCATCACAACAAGCTTCGTGGCTCTGTTATTAACGCATTGCGAAAATGAGGCGGTACAAGGCACTAATGAAGCGTAAATGATGGTGATCCTGATGGTCCGGAGCAGGCAGCTAGCTCTATAGGAATGGTGGAATAGTTGACAATTACATGTGTTCTTTTAAGTGTATTAGAAATAGTATAGAAATGTGTAGAGACGAGTTACATTGCATCTGTACGTGAATTCAGAGATGACTCGAATATACTTCCTCTCTGTCTCAATATATTGTTCGTTTCAGCTCTTTATTTTTGTGTCCATATTTAAATCATGACAATAAATCTAGACACATATATAAAACACATAGGTCAAATATCTAAACAGGGCTTGAATGAGAACCACGCACATCGGGAGCTCTGCATGCCCACAACCGCGCAGGGCTCGGTCATACTCATACACGAAGTTTTGTTTCTGTTTGGCTTGGCGCCTTATTCTTCTCTGCCCTAGCTTGTGCACGCGACCCATCCGCCGAGTTGTCCGCTTCAGAAGCTGCCTTGAAGCTGAAAATAGTTGTAGGGGTGTAGTTTGCTCCAAG
Organism: Zea luxurians; assembly: GCA_029449295.1. Classification (NCBI taxonomy): domain Eukaryota; kingdom Viridiplantae; phylum Streptophyta; class Magnoliopsida; order Poales; family Poaceae; genus Zea; species Zea luxurians. Next base: position 1,036,264 of record JAOPSE010000255.1, read on the forward strand.
CTCATCTCTAACAGCGACAAACTGACAATCAAAAGTCACATGATAAGTATATACACTGCTGTCCAAGGTGGTGGTACAGTATAATAACCAATCTTGTATCAAAGCACTAATCTTGCATTAAAAATTGAAACACTCCGCTGATTTTTAATAAGCTCATGCAATTGGCTATTTTGAACATTGCTGCAGACTGCAGTATATATCCAGGTTAATATAAGTGATAATTTGAACTTTTGTTACATGTGTAACTTGTAAGACCGCAGGACACAAGAATTGAATTAGGCAAAAGGTTGCATGAGTTTATACTGTTTAGTATTGGCAACTTATACAACGCACTTAATAAATAAATAAACAAAAAAAACATACCAGTCGGCAGCAGTACATGCCCATCCCAGATCATGGCTGCACCGCACGATGCTGGGGGTTGTGAGAATCACGCTTCATCAGCTGGACCATCTTGAGTCCCTTCACTACCTCCACCATGGTCGGCCTCTTCGATGGCTCGTCGGTGGTGCAATCCAGAGCAATGGCAAGCACACGCACCATCTGCTCTCGCCACAGGCCTGAAACAGGCAGGCATGGATCAAACAGCTCACCCTCCCGACTGCATGCAATCATCCACCGCACCCAGTCGACAAGGTTCCCTCCCCCTTCTTCCACCTCTTTCCCTGTAGGCGGCCGTCCAGTGAGCACCTCCAGCATGACTACGCCAAAGCTGTAGACATCACCCCTCGCGGTCGATTCCATAATCATCGCATATTCTGGGGGAATGTAGCCAAGCGTGCCAGAGACGGTGGTGCTAACATGAGTGTCATAGGCACTGATTATCCTTGCAAGGCCAAAGTCAGAGATCTTCGGCTCCATGTTCTCATCCAGTAGAATGTTGCTTGACTTCATGTCCCGATGGATGATATGGGGCACAAAGCCATGGTGGAGGAACATGAGCCCATTAGCAGAACCGAGGCAGATCCTCAGACGTTCAGGCCATCCAATTGCTTCAGGTGTATTTTCATGGGTCCTCAGCCATGTCTCAAGGCTCCCATGATGCATGTACTCATAGATCAGGAAACGCTCGTCACCACGAGCGCAGTAGCCAAGTAGGGGGACAAGGTTATGATGCTTCACCTTTCCAATGGTCTCCATCTCAGCAAGGAATTGACGGTCACCAAGGAACTGGCAGCTACCATGAAGCCTCTTGACGGCGACCCTCTGTCCTTCAGGGAATGCTGCTTCATAGACAGTCCCAAAACCACCATGTCCTATGATGTGCACCTCGCTGAAATTATTGGTAGCTTTCAGGATATCATCCATGGTAACCCTCAGCAGTGCATGCTCAAATGTAGAAAGATTGATGCTTAGAGGTTCCCTTGATTTTTTTCCTAGCAACTCTTTACTGGAGGCTGGCTCAATTGTGGCCTTGGATTCAAGGCCGGATACAAGAGGTAAGGAACTGTTTCTCAACACCATCCATTTCACAAAAACCACAAGAAGAACCACAATGAGAATGGCGGCACAAATGGTCATTGTTATTACCATTCCATGAGGTGTATGAACCTCCACATGATTGGTACTGGTAATATCAGCAGCACAAATGCCTGATGCTGCACAATCTGCGAAGCTATGCATGCCAGTATTTTTACCAGAGAAATCGACAAACGTGATGTTAGATAGATTGCACATACCACAGGGGATGGCACCACTGAAATCATTCATTGAGACATCAAGATAGAGCAAACTGAGATTGGACAGTGCTGCTGGCAAGCTCCCGTTGAGGCTGTTGTTGTGAATATCAAGATAAGACAAATGTACGAAATTTGAGATAGACCCATCAAGGCTCCCTGAGAAATGGTTACTGCTTGCATTGAACAAGATCAGCGAGCTCAATGTTCCTTCAAAGCCAGTACAAGATAACGGAATTTTACCAGAGAGGTTATTGTTACTGACATCCAGACGGTTCAGGGTCTTGCTGCATAGTAGAGATTGGGGTAGGGTAGCCACAAATGCATTACAGGACAAGCTTAGAACCACGATGTTGGGAAGGATGCGACCTATCTCAGCAGGAATATTGCCAGTTAGGTGGTTATTAGACAGAAAAAGGCCTTGCAGCTTGAGCAATGGCGTGGACCAAGGAAGCATAGGTCCAACCAAAGCATTAAAAGAGAGGTCAACTTTCATAAGATTCTTCAGCTCAGCAAGCTCCACAGGAATAGATTCATTCAGAAAGTTATCTTGCAGATGTAGCTCCTCCAGAATAACACAATTCTTGATTTCTGGTGGGATACGACCAATCAACCGGTTGTATGACAGATCAAGTAAGCCATGATATTGAACATACTCTGATTCAGGGTGAGACGGATTCGTGAACCCCCCACATATCTCAGCAGGAATTGAACCAGAGAGTTGGTTGTGAGACAAAACCAAGCCAGTGAGCGAAGTCAACTGAGATATGGATCTCGAGATGCTTCCGTTCAGATTATTAGAGCTCAGGTTTAACTTGACTAAGTTTCTGCAGTTGAAGAGCTCTTGTGGTATGTTCCCAGATAATCTATTCCCATCAAGGGAGATTTCATTCAAATTCTTGAGAGCACCTACCGCTGGCGGGATTGATCCTTCTAAGTAGTTACTGCTCATCCTCAACCTCTGCAAGCTATGGAGCTCACCAATGCTCTCAGGAATACAGCCAGTGAGCTTGTTATAGCTGAGATCTATCTCCAAAATTGTTGATGACTTAAACAACTTGGCAGGCAAGAGTCCAGTAAAGTTGTTATAGGGCAATTCCAGAATTGTGAGCGGTAACTCAGCCAAATATTCTGGTATCTCACCATGGAAATGATTGCCTCGCAAATTCAGTTGAGTAAGGTTCCTACACCTTTTAAATGTCTCATTGATACTCCCTGTCAGATCGTTTAAATGCAAGTCAAGTGACTGAAGAGAATTGGCTTGACATATGGCAGGAAGTATAGAACCATTGAACTTATTATCTCCCAGTCTTATAGATACAACATTTCCCCAGTTTTGAAACCAATCAGCAATATGACCTGACAGTTTGTTACCTTCCACCTCAAAATGAACAATAGCTTCTAAACCTGCAAGTTCTTTGGGGATACAACCAGTTAACCTATTGAAGGACAGACGAAGGAGAGTAAGCTTCTTGCAACTACCAAGTTCTTTTGGTATGCTGCCTATGAGCTTTGCTCTCATTGCAATCAGGACGGTCAAATTTCCCAGCTCACCAATAGATGTTGGGAGTTCTGACTTAAAGTTGTTGTCTGATATATCAAGTTCATGTAGGCTTTTAAGACCACCAATTGACCAAGGGATGGTGCCTGATAAGTTGCATGCAGAGAGAATGAGTTTTTTTAGCTTCTTTAGGTTACCAATCTCTTTTGGAATGCTTCCAGTGAAATTGTTGGACCCCAAAACCAAGCACTCTAGATTTTCCAAGCGAGCAATCTCCTTAGGTATTGGCCCCGCCAAATCATTTGAAGAGAAATCAAGTGTCAACAGGTTGAACAATGTGCTTATTCCTGGAAATATTGATCCAGTGAGTTGATTCTTGCTTGCATCAAGGTAGAAGAGCTGAGACAAATTGCCTAGTGCTTCTGGTATTGATCCATTGAAGCTGTTCTGGTGAAAGTCCAAGACCTCTAGGTCCTTCAAACTGCCCATCTCTGGAGGAAGTTCTCCAGAAATGTTGTTCTTGGATATGGTTAGCTTAGCGAGTTGCTGAAGCTTAGCAATGGCAGGGATCAATTGTCCCGACAAGCTGTTTCTGTCTAACACTATTTCTTTGAGCATCTTCAAATCATATAATGAGAAAGGCACAATCCCAGTAAGCTGGTTACTGCTCAAGTCCAGGTACTGAAGATGCTTCAAATTTCCCAAGGCTTCTGGAATCTCACCAAATAAATCACACCTACTTAAGTTGAGACGAGCAAGTGCCTGGAACGCTGTGATGCATAATGGAAAAGGAACATGGAGTGGGATATTTGACAAATCTATGACTGCAACAGATTTGTCCACACAAGTTATATGTGACCACAAGCATGGAGGACTTTCTATATCAAACCAGTCTTGAAGGAATTGCTTTGATTCCACGAGTTCATCCCTCAGAGCATATAGATTCTTTATATCTGATCCACCAAAAGCAGTGATGAAGCAAACAAATAGGATGAGCAAGCTGAATGTATCCTGCCAAAAGGAAAGGAAATGTTAAAACGAAAGGTATGGATGTTCAGGTAGCCTCAAAATAATTGTGCATGTAGCAGAGTTCTGAAAAATAGCAATGTCTCCAACTAATGAAGAACACATGCATGCTGATGACATAAAAGAACTTGGAACGAGTACTTCCTAGTTACCTTAGAAGCAAAAGAATGCCATTATATATTTCTAGTTTGTGAATTGCTGAACTATTTATCTTTTATCTTTCTTTCAAACTCAGAATAGCTCTTATTCGTAAATGCCTCAACCGACATAGCATGATTTGCAACGCCTCGTGGGAAGCAGCCAAGCAGGGTTTATATAATTCGTGCTTTCAGAAAGGAGCTTTGATGTGCTGGTATACAACATGCTAGATTAGTAATGGACAACCATTCTACTCTGCAACTTTACTAAGATTTAAAAAAAAGGGAAAGTCTGCTTAACCGATGACCAAACAACTGCAAAATTGGTGTTTCCCCACAAAATTTGCAGACGTGATCGACAAACCCGGCACCACAGCACCAGCACCGACTCGCCCGCGGCGTCGCATCAGCGAAGCAGGCCAAAGCCTGCACCTCTCTCTGTTCCGCTTCCACATCCACCCCCAATTCCAGCTCGACACCGCCAAAAAGACCCATAGAGGCGGGGGAGGAAGCGATACGACAAAACTCGTCAGTCGCTGAGCAGAAGAAAGACAGTGTAACAGACAGAACAACGCAAGAGAAGATGATGCGGTGGCCGCCAGAGACCGGAGCGGCGCGATGGCGGCGGCGGCGGCGGCGACGACTAGGATTCTATAGTGGCATGGCTTTACTCGTCGGGTTTGGCCTTTGGAACCTTGGCCGTTTGGTACTTTTCTTTGTGAAAGGCCTGTGGAGTGATTTTTACCCGGATTTTGCAAGTGACGTAGACAAAGCATCTACGCAAAATTTAGCCGTGTCATATCAAATATTTAAATAACTATTACTATTATAAGTATTCAATATAATTTAATTATAAAACTAGTTACTTAACTAAAGATTACACGATCGAGACAAATTTTTTAAGCCAATTAATTCCACAAATATTTATTGTAGTGTCACATTAGCTAATCATGACTAATTAGGCTTAATAAGTTTTTGTTATTTAATTCTTATTTATATAACTAGTGTTATAATTAGACTATATTTAATATTTCTAAGTAGCATTCAAATATCTAATGTGACAGGGTCAAAATTTAGCCTCGGTAATAAATTGGTTTTACAATTATTCTAAGTGAACTTTATGAGTTTGATCAATTTTATAAAAAATAATATTAATATTTATGGCATTGAATAAATATAGTATAAAAATATATTTTATGATGTTTCCAATAATACTGATTTTATGTAAAAAAAACACTAGTATTTTTATATAAACTAGTCATATGTCTGTGCATTGCTACGGTTTATATATATGACATAGAATAAATTTTGTTTTAATAAATCATAAAATATATATTTTCTATTGATTAGGTGGGTGTGAATGTGGAGCCAATAATCAAGGTTCAAACACTCAATTATACATAATTTCAACTTATTTTTCACATAAAATCTCCTATTATAGTAGTAGAGAAGAGATTATATAAGTGCTGGTTGATTCTAAAAAAATGTAGGGATTTTTTGAAAAAAAATTGATGTGAGATGACCGTTGAAACTAGTGCTTTAATATAGTAAAAATTTAGTTAGACTTACAGAAGTTTAACTTGGGAGGACTTTAGAAATTGATTTGAAGAATGAAGATAATAATTCATAAGTGATGTACTTCTTCAAAATTAAATTTGTATGATATTTTGAATTTTCTAAATACATATTCTCTCTCTTCTAGATACATTATTATTGATATGCAATTAGACATAGTATATATATATATGTATATATAATTATATAGCAAAATTTACATATCTAAAAACCAAAAAAAAACACTATAAAACTTAAAACAGCGGGAGTAGTTTCTGTTATGCATTTAGATATACACTATACTCTAGAGAAAAGAATATATCTAAAAAGGTTAAAATCACTTATAATAAATTGTATTATGTTATCAGAAAAAATAACACTGCTCAAAAATCCAACAAAAATATAAGTAGAGAGTATACCATCTACCATCATATAAAATTTAGATTGCAACGAAAGCGTACAAGGAGAGGGGGGAAAAGAGGATGAAGCCACCCTGTGAGTAATAATGGATTATGGATCAGGTTTCAAAAGTTGCAAACCGTGTGATTCATATGCTGATTTCTTTCTTTTTTATTTATTTTTGCACGAGTGTTCTTTGCAACTTAAATTTTACGTGGCTTTTATCTATCTTATACTTTTATGTAATCGTTGTGCATTTTTTAAGATATATTATGGAATGTTCTTTTGATGGAAATCAGTAAACTACTTTCGGAACATTATAAGTTAATACTTTTTTGGAAAAGGAAATTGTCGGTGTTTTGGGTCCGACCGCGCACCCAGGTTATCCCTTGAGGTGTTTTTTGGAGTAGGACGGTGTTACCGACTGTAGCTCGATGGTTCGTGCCAGATGCACAAGAGACAGTGGACAATCTTGTTCAGATTCGGGCCGCTTTGAGATGCGTAACACCCTACGTCCTTGTGTGTATCTTTTGTGTGGCGAGTTACAAGGGAGTTCTCTAGTACGAGAGATGCTAGAGAGCTGAGTAAATGGCTAAGGAGTGAGATGTTTTTGAGGGGATGCCCCTTAGGCCTTATATACTCGACCATGGGGCGTTACATGCGGATATGATAACAACGTGAGCCTAAATAATAGTGAACGACTGAGCCTATCTTCCTATAATTCTGCCGACTTATCGTCATTCAGTTCCGACGCCTGAGGACGCAGCGCGGGAAAGTCGGGTCACTGCTGTGGATGTCGCTCAAATCCGTTGGGCCGTCTGGGCTCAAGTTGATCCGATCTTGCGCTAATCCACTTCGCCGGACGTTCCTCCCTGGGCCCACGAAGGGATGGCCTTGCGAAATATCGGGCCCAAAGCCTTTCGTGAGGTCATCTAGCCTTCTAGTAGACCCGGGGGATATCTGTCCCCCACAAGCCCCCAATCTTTGAGTTGATTTTAAAATAATCGGCCAAAAGATTTTAGGTCCAGCTTGCAGTTTTTTATTTTGATAAGGAATACCTTAAAAATGGGCCTATCAAGTTGTTGCTTCTGAACTCTGAGTAACTTGGTAAAAACAATCTTCTGTTATCCTCTCCTGTCATTACTCATCGATCTTCGCTTTATTCTTCAGAAATTAGTGTTCTATCTCGGGCTTATGCCTTGGGGATCAGCATTCTGCTCTCTGGGTTCAGGAGGTGCACCCAATGGGTATAGCCCCCGAGCTTCGAGTGGATTACTGAAAATAATCCGCTCAAAGGTTTTCATCTCAAGCTTTTTTAGAAATCATTTTCATCTTCATCTCATGCTTTAGAAATTAGCATTGTCTTTCTTCATCTCATGCTTTAGAAATCAGCATTTTATCATTAGTTCATGCTTTAGAAATCAGCATTCTGTCTTTTTAGAGCTAATGATTCATTGGGTGCACCGGAGGTGTACCCAATGGGTGTAGCCCCCGAGCTTTGAGTGGATTACTGAAAATAATCCACTCAAAGGTCTTCATCTCATGCTTTTAGAAATCATCCTTTTATCTTCGTCGAATGCCTTAGAATTCAGCATTATATCATCAGCTTTATGCTTTAGAGGTCAGCATACGGTTTTGCCTTTGAGATCAACAACGCGGTCTCCCAATGTCCTGTTAGGTTTGAAATTTATTTGATCTGCGACATATTGGACATCCGGTAGATGGCTCTTGGTTGGTCTTCATTTCACTTCGTGCTTCAATGCTCCTGTTGATTAGACTTGTACTTCATCAGCTATTTTTGGCTTTCCTCCGATCTCCATCGATATCTTCCTTCTGTCTTGATATATTCATTGCGTATAATGTATGGATGTGACTGCTTGGGAAAATCTATTGAAAATTCTTGGACGTCCCCCCCAATGGGTGTAGGCAAGGGATGGCTTGGTGCGCTAAGCGTTTAGCAAACTGCCCCTGAGTAGTAACTTGACGTGACCGCGGGTGTAATCATATCGTCTAAGCAGTTGACTTGAGTCCCAATGGGTGTCGTGTTACGTGAAACGGCATCAGCCGCCTGACTTGTTTCCAGACAATTTGAATTGCTTATTGAATATTTGCGACTGTTCAGTGACCGCGGTAGGAGATGAGCGGTTGCCTTCTTCCTCTATAAATAGAGCGCTTGCTTCACTGGCGTCTTCACACATCTCTCTGCCGCTTGTTGCTTACTCTCCTCTTTTCTCTTCTCTTCTACTTCACCATGGGCAAGAGCAAGAAGGGCGGAAGTTCGTCGCACCATTCCGGCGACAAGCAGAAGTGCGAGCCAACCCCTCCCTCGGAGGACTTCGGCGATTCCGAGTACTCGGAGGAGGAGTTTTCCTCCAAGTCCGAGGGGTCGCTAGTCTACACCTCTCCCCCGGCATCGTCCGATGACTCGGACGATTCCCAGGGGATCGCCGCCGAGGTGTGGACACTCATCCGAGCCCTCGAGCCTGATGTGACTTAAGACGGTGCAACCCTGCTAGAGTTGATCCCAATGGGTGTGACCCTGCCAGAGTTGATCCCAATGGGTGTGACCCTGCCAGAGCTGAACCCAATGGGTGTGACCCTTCCAGAGTTGATCCCAATGGGTGTGACCCTGTGCCGTTTATTGTCCGTATTGTTGACGAGGACGAAGAAGAAGAAGAGGAAGTCCCACTAATTTGGAAGAACAGTCGACGTTACAGAGTAAGTGGGGGGAGTAGCGATATTCCTTCTCCAACTCTGTCTGCTCTTGTTGGTCTGCAAGAATTATCCATAGCAAATTTTGATTAGGCTCTCGAGGATGTTGTTCCTGAAGATCTGCTGTCTGAGCGAACTAATGGTGATATGATGGACGTCTGCTCTGACATTCTAGATGTGGGATTAGAGGTATCCCGGGCAGCGTCTCGTGCCTCGTCGACCTTGGAAGGCGGTCTTCGGAGCCAAGAGGTTGGTCAAGGTTGTTCAATTCCCATGGAGGTGATTGAGAGTCCTTCAGCCTTAGAGGTGGCTGTTGCGGAGAACCCAGTCCTCAAGGATGGTGCCAGCGGTTGCCCAGCCCCCGAGGGTGTTGCCAGTAATGATCCAGCTCGGGTGGGTAGCGCAAGCTACAACCCAGCCCCCAAGGGTGTTGCTGGTGGTGATCCAGCTCCGATGGGCAATGCGGGCTCCCCTTCTCATACCTCCATGGATGTCCACGTCGGGTCTTCTCCACCACATTCTAATGGCATAGTAACAGCGCATGCTTCAAATGAGAAAGTCGCCTTAGAGATCGGCGCACCGGATGCTAGAGTTCTGATGCTTGCTAGTGATGTTGAGTTGATCCTTGGTGATGTTCTTCAGATTGCCCCGGTTGATATTCCTTCGTCGAGCCACCACCTGGCTTCTCATGGTTTGGGATTTCCTTCATTCTTCTCCAATCTTCAGGTAATTTGGCTTTTCCTGTTCTGGCTATACTCCAGGCAAATTACTGTCTTTGTACTCATTTGTTTTCAATATCAGGCTTTGGTCGACGGGATGGCTGGTCAATTGAGATCACAAGGTGCCTCCGTCCTAGAAGGAGCTCTGTCTCTGACGCAATAGAATCCGATGCTGCTTTAGAGGCAGATATCTGATTTGAAAATGACAAATGCTAGTTAGTGTCTTTGTTTCTTCCTTGGCTACTTGATTAGTCTGTTTTTAACTGAGTATCCTTCTTCAACTGTTCTTTGTTAGATATGGCCCGACGGTACTCTGAACTCGAGGAGAAGTATTCTCAAGGTCAGATCGACCTGGCTCGGGTTTCTGCTTCCTTAGATGATGCCAATTCATTGAATTCCTCTCTCAGTGCTCAGCTTGACTCTGAAAGGGCGGCTAATGAGGTAAGCTTACTTGACTTTCTCTGCTGTGTTTTTACTGCTTACTGGGTGCTTGAGAGCTGATTCTTGTCTGTAGGAGGAAAAACGTGTACTTGCGGCTTCTCACGATAATCTTGATAGGTTGTATCGTGACGCCAGCAATTCTCTGACTATCTTGGAGAGGAGTCATCGTTTTACCATGGAAGATTTGGATCATCACCGTCGCGAGCTGCAAGTATCCCAGGATGAGGTCCTTCGTCTTAGGCAGTTGGTGTCGAGCAAAGACTCCGTCATCAAGGATCTGCGCGCCTCCAAGAGGTCGGTCGTCCAGGAGCTAGAAGCTGCTCAACTGGCTACCAAGGTTGCCGAAGACAATTCCACCATTCTGAAGGCTCAGCATGACAAGGCTATGGATAAAGCCATTCGCGCGGGGCGGATCTTGATGAGAACGTCGGGCGTGGTTGTTCCTGATGATATAGTCGCCGATGTCAAAGCTGCTCCTAACTACTCGAGTCGCCCTTCTTCATTGGTTGCTCCTGAGAAAAACATTGCCAAGTAGAAATATTGAATACATTCATGAACTATATGTGTATGTGATCAATGTGCCCGAATACTATGTTAGAACGTGTGAATGCTATTTTTGTTTTTTTGTTGTTTGAATTCAACAGTTGTTACGATTGCAGAAGTAAATGTAGCGTGCTGGTTTCGAAACTTCTTCCTATTTTGTGAGGCATAGAGACCGCCCTAAGATGAGTGATCGTAAGCATGTTTATACTAGATCGAGTAGACGTGAGCATGTTGCACTGCCTTAAGTCATTGCTGACTTAAGCCGATTGCTCCGTTAGTAGGGTATAGTGGTCACCCTAAGTTAAGTAAGCGTGAGCATGTTGCACCGTCTTAAGACACTGCCGACTTAAGCCGATTGCGCCATTAGTAGGGTATAGTGGTCACCCTAAGTTAAGTAAGCGTGAGCATGTTGCACCGTCTTAAGTCATTGCCGACCTAAGTCGATTGCTCCGTTAGTAGGGTATAGTGGTCACCCTGAGTTAAGTAAGCGTGACCATGTTGCACCGTCTTAAGTCACTGCCGACTTAAGCCGATTGCTCCGTTAGTAGGGTATAGTGGTCACCCTGAGTCGAGTAAGCATGCATATTGATAATAAATAGTTCGAGTGCCTTTGAGAATGAAATCTTTTTATTGATGATGTATTTTCTGATTACAGAATACAATGCTACCCCGATAGCTTTTGAAATCTAGGTAGGGGTAAAACTTCCTGAGATGCTCTATATTCCATGAATTCCCTATTTCTGTGCCATCCATTTGAGTAAGCCGATATGATCCTGGCCGAGTGACTTCTGCTACCATGAATGGCCCTTCCCATAGTGGCGATAATTTGTGTCGTCCTTCCCCCGTTAGAATTCAGCGAAGGACCAAGTCTCCCACTACGAAGGATCGATGTCGTATGGCCTTATCATGATAGCGCCTCAGGGTTTGCTGGTACCTAGCTGACTGAATTACTGTATTCAATCGTTCTTCCTCCAATATATCAATATCCTCCAGTCTAGTAGCTTCTGCCTTAGCTATGTTTTCAAAGCTCAGCCTTGGTGCCCCAAACCTGAGATCAGCAGGTAGTACTACCTCCGAACCATAGACCATGAAGAAGGGAGTGTTTCCATGCAAAGCTCAGCTAGGTTGAGTTCTTAAGCTCCAAACCACATACGGCAACTCTCTGATCCACTTCCCTGTGAACTTTTCATTCTTGTCGAAGACCTTCTTCCTGAGTGCTTCCAATATCATTCCATTAGCCCTTTCTACCTGATCGTTGGCTCTTGGGTGTGCTACTGACGCATATTTGATCTGGATGCTTCTTTGTTCGTAGAAGTCAAAGAATTCAGAGCTAGTGAAATTGGATCCCAAGTCAGTTATAATGCTATTTGGTATTCCCAACCTGAATATTATATCTTGTATGAATTCCACTGCCTTAGCTGAGATCAGAGAAGCAATAGGTTTGCACTCTATCCATTTAGTGAATTTGTCAATGGCAACCAACACGTGAGTGTATCCTCCTTGAGCTTTCTTGAAGGGCCCAATCATGTCCAGTCCCCAGCACGCAAATGGCCATGTTACGGGTATGGTTTGCAGTTGCTGTGCTGGTAAATGCTGCTGCTTTGATAAGTATTTGCAAGCTTCACAGCTTTGGACTAACTCGGCTGCATCACTCTTTGCTGTTGGCCAGTAGAAACCAGACCTGAAGACCTTCCCAACCAGAGTCCTGGATGCTGCGTGTATCCCGCATTGCCCGGCGTGGATCTCATCTAGTAGTTGCTTCCCAGTAGCCAAAAGAATGCACTTTATGAGGGCTCCTGTTGCGCCCCTTCTGTACAGTGCTTCCCCAATGAGAGTGTAGTGAGCTGACTGCCTTGCGATGCGTTCTGCTGCAGTTTTGTCATCCGGCTCCTCTTCATTCTTTATATATCTGATGGTTGGCTCCCTCCAGTCATCGAAATCTGACTCTGGCTGGCTCAGAACATTGCACTCTTCTGCCCGATCTAAGGAAATACTCGGGCGTGGTACTTCTTAGACGAAAACCCCAGGTGGGACCTGGGTCCGACTGGATCCTAGTTTTGACAACGTGTCTGCTGCCGCGTTGCGATCTCTCTCCACATGATGAAATTCCAGTCCTTCAAATTTTGTCTTCCAGCTTTCAAACGGTTGTGCAGTACTTGCCCATAGAGTCATTCGAGCAATCTCATTCTTTATTTATCTGACTTATGACCACTAGTGAACCTCCGTATACCATCAGTCTCTTAATGCCCAGTGATATGGCAATGTTCAGTCCGTGAATCAAAGCTTCATATTCTGCTGCATTATTGGATGCTGAAAATAACAACTGAAGGGCATATTTGAGTTGTTCACCTCTAGGTGCAATGAAGAGGATCCCTGCACCTGCCCCCTGTAGCTTCAACGAGCCATCAAAATACATCTGCCATACTTCTGCAGTCTCCGGGTTATCTGGCACTTGTTGCTCGGTCCACTCTGATACGAAGTCAACTAGTGCTTGAGTCTTTATTGCAGTGCGAGGTCGAAACTCGATGTCATGAGCTCCTAGCTCGCAAGCCCACTTGGCTATTCTTCCGATGGCTTCTTTGTTGTGGAGAATATCCCCTATTGGAAATCCAGTGACTACTATGACTTTGTGGTCGTCAAAGTAGTGACGGAGCTTGCATGCAGTTAGAAGTACTGCATACAATAGCTTTTGAACTTGAGGATATTTCTTCTTTGAGGGTCCCAGAACTTCACTGATGAAATAGACGGGATGCTGCACTGGATATGCATGTCCTTCCTCTGCTCGCTCGACTACCAACGCGGTGCTCACCATGTGAGTCGTGCAAGAGATATATAACAGCAGATCTTCGGCCGGCTTACTCGGCGTGACTCGGTGCGACGGCTTTAGTACTGGCGGTGTTGTCCGGAATTTCTTCAGTGCATCAAGAGCTTCTTGAGCTTCTGAAGTCCATTGGAACTTGTCCACCTTCTTGAGCAATTTGTAGAACGGTAGGCCTTTTTCTCCCAACCTTGATATGAATCTGCTTAAAGCTGCCATGCATCCAGTAAGTCTTTGTACTTTCTTCTATGACCGTGGTGCTTCCATCCTCATGATAGCCTCGATCATTTCTGGGTTAGCTTCAATTCCTCGGTGGCTGACAATGAATTTGAGCAATTTTCCTGCTGGTACTCCAAAGACACATTTTTTTGGATTAAGCTTCCATCGATACCGCCACAGACTATTGAAGACCAGCTGCAAATCTTCAATGAAATTTTCTGAGTTTTCTGTCTTGATCACCACGTCATCCACATAAGCTTCTACACGCTTTCCCCAGTGGTCGGCTAAGCATGTCTGAATGGCTCTCTAGTAAGTCGCTCCAGCGTTTTTGAGGCCAAACGGCATGGAGGTATAGCAGAAAGCTCCAAACGAGGTGATGAATGCTATTTTTTCCTCGTCTTCCTTTGCCAGGCTGATCTGATGATACTTGGAGTAGCAGTCCAAGAAGGACAACACAGAACACCCGGCGGTTGAGTCTACCACCTAGTCTATCCTAGGAAGTCCGAAGGGATCCTTCGGACAGTGTTTGTTGAGATCCGTATAGTCGACGCACATGCGCCAATCCACTTTATTCTTTTTGAGTACAAGAACAGGATTTGCTAACCACTCAGGATGCAGTACTTCTCTAATGAATCCTGCCGTGACTAGGCGAGCTAGCTCAGCACGGATGGCTTCTCTCTTGTCGGGCGTGAAACGACGCAACTTTTGTCGGATCGGCCTCGCCTAGGGATAGACCTTAAGTTTGTGCTCGGCCAGCTCTCTCGGGACTCCCGACATATCCGCTAGTTGCCATACGAATACGTCTCGGTTATCTTGCAGAAACTGGATGAGCGCGCTTTCCTATTTGTCATCCAGGCTGGAGCTGATGATGGCGGTCTTGCGTTCATCAGCGAACCCAAGGTTGATTCTCTTGGTTTCTTCAGTCGGCCACATAGAGGTCACGGCTTGAGCTTCATTTGTAGGTACTATTAGGTCCTCCTCAGGCTTTGAGTTTGCCTGCATGGAAGAAGTCATTGATGGTTTGGTGGTGAGGGCCGCCTGAATGGCCACTCGGAAGCACTCTGTGGCGTCTTGGAAGTCAGTGCGTACAGTGATGATTCCTTATGGTCCCGGCATCTTTAGTATCATGTACGTATAATACGAAATGGCCATGAACTTCGCCAATCTAGGCCTGCCGATGATGGCATTGTATCCGCAGTTGAAGCTTGCCACCTCGAACCTCAGGAACTCGGTTCTATAGTTTTCCGGAGTTCTGATGGTGACCGGCATATAGATGTGTCCGAGTGGATATTCTCCTTCAGTCAGCACGATGCCGAAGAAAGGAGTGTCTGACTCGTGGAGCTCTTTGAGTGCGACTCCTAAGCCTTGAAGTGTCTAGGGGAAGGTGACGTTGATGCTGCTTCCCCCGTCCACTAACACCTTCTTTACCCTGCTCTCTCGGATCACCGGATCGACGAGGAGCGGGTACTTGCCCGGATGGTCGAAGTTGAGCCACTGATCTGCCCGAGTGAAGGTGGGTGTTTAGACCATCGATAAGGGGTGGGACGACCTGTGGCTGCCACTAGTATCTGACGGTCGTTGAGCTTCTGTTGCCTCTTGCTTTCTTGCAACCCATGTCCGCCGAAAATGACGTTGACTTCTCCGTCGACGCGCGGGAATGCTCCGCCTCCCCCCCTTCCTATTGTTGAGGTTGTCGAGGTTCTCCGAGTCCTTGAGGTGGGGGAGGTGGTAGAGGTTGGAAGGGTCGGCCGTTCCCAATGGAGTGCTTGATGTCTCTGCAGTTCCGGAGGGTGTGGCGCATGTCCTTGTAGTACGGGCACTAGGCGTCGAAGATGTCGTCCAATGTACGTTTGCCTCCGCGAGGTGCTCCTCGGGCGCGAGAGGCGGGTGGTCCGGCGGCATGGACTTCTTCATGAGGCCTCTTCTCCCAACGCTTGTCGGGTTGTTGGTTCGTGCCGCGTCGTGGTGCCGCCGGTTTAGGCTTCACTCCTCCGATGAGGTCCTGAGCTCGTTCGTCGGCGGTGACGTAGAGGTCTGCTTCCCAGAATAGCTGCTCGGAGGTAGTCGGCACCTTTTGCAGTATGGCTCGGATGAAGGCCGAGTCATTAGTTCCCCGGTAGAAGTCCTCGATTACTACTGCTTCCGCAACCTCGGGGATACAATTTCTCATGGTCTGAAATCTTTTGAGGTACGACCGGAGAGTCTCATCCCCTCGGCGCTTGATGGATTTGAGGTCCCATGGCTGCGCCGGTTTATCAGAGAGAGATTGGAAGTTGGTGATGAAGCGCCGACTGAAGTCGCTCCAGTCGTCGATGCAGTGTCGGGGTAGGTGTCGTAGCCATTGCAGCGCATCCTGCCCAAGGATGATGGCAAGTATGCGGTCATCACATCTTCAGTTGCCCCAGTGGCTCGGGCAGCGGTGGTGTAGACAGCCAACCAGCCTCCCGGGTCCTGCTTAGGCTCGTACTTGTCGATGTTGGAGACTTTGAAGTTAGGGGGCCACTGAATGGCCCTGAGACGCGGAGTGAGCGCCGATACTCCACATGTGTCCTTCTGTCGACGATGACGATGTCGGTCCCGGGGAGGGGAGTTGTTGACGTGGTGCCTCGACCGTCCCTGGGTTGTGCCGTCGGTCGAAGCCATTGCCGACTCAACTCTAGTGGCCTGACTTCGCGCAGGGATGCCGTGATCCCAATCATATTCTTCTCAGCGCCGAATCTCGTTTTTGTGTCGTCGTTCGCGCGAAGCGTTGATGGAGCTCCGTGCGTCCCGCCGACTGTTGATGGCGTGTCGTAGATCACTCGGTGGATGGACGAGAGGTAGAAGATGATTAGCTGCCCGAGTGAGCAGCCGTCGATAGCCCTCGGCGTCCGGAGTTTGGGGGAGGCCATCGGCTATCCGAGCCAACACTCCACCGACCTCACTCGGTGTGTTCATGGCTCAGGCGAAGTCGAGGTTCAGGTTCCGTCCGAGAAGAGGGTTCTCTCGGCGTTGTCTCGCCTCCTGTTCGACCTGCTCTTGAGCTTGCCGACGATCACGTCGTTGGGAATTCCTTCTTTCCATGAAGACCCGTTCTTCTGGAGTTTCTCCCATCCCCGAGATCTCATCTCGTGACACAGGCTGCGCCGGGTCCCGCTCTCTGGCTTCATGATGTCACCGAACATTTCGGCGTCGGTTCCTTCATCGGCGAGATTCCCGCTGAAGAGGTTCTTCTCCCGGCACGGTTGGTTCATCGTCGGAGACGAGGGTTGCTTCCACTCTTCCCCCGATGAAGAGGACGTCGTGGTAGAATGGAACCGTCATAGTGACAAGCTTCTTTCTGTTCTCCTTTGAGGGCGGAGGTACCAGAAGAGCAGTTTGACGAGCCTTTACCTCGTTTGCTTCCTTTTTCCTTATGATCCGTGTCCATTTTTCCGTAGAAGAGGTGGACAGTGGAGTTCTCCGGGTAGACGGATCCTCTGCTCCCGGCTCGTAGGAGGTAGTCTTCACTCGGAGCGCTGGAGGTTGCGCTTTTTCCTGCTTCGCTCCAGCTTTCCCGGAGATTGTCGAGGAGGGTTTTCTCTCCGGTGGATCCGCGATGCGATGTATAGTTCCCTCTTCGTCTGCCATGGATGAAATGGTTTTGAAGCAGAACATGGATCCAGGGCGAAGGATGATCTTGTGATGGAAAGTGATGGCCATTGAGCTAGCTTGGATCAGTGACACACCCCCTACCTGGCGCGCCAGCTGTTGGTGTTTTGGGTCCGACCGTGCACCTAGGGTTGCCCTTCAGGTGCTTTTTGGAGTAGGACGGTGTTACCGACTGTAGCTCGATGGTTCATGCCAGATGCACGAGAGACAGTGGACAATCTTGTTCAGGTTCGGGCCGCTTTGAGATGCGTAACACCCTACATCCTGGTGTGGATCTTTTGTGTGGCGGGTTACAAGGGAGTTCTCTAGTACGAGAGATGCTAGAGAGCTGAGTAAATGGCTAAGGAGTGAGATGTTTTTGAGGGGATGCCCTCTAGGCCTTATATACTCGACCGTGGGGCGTTACATGCGGATATGATAACAATGTGAGCCTAAATAATAGTGAACCGACTGAGCCTATCTTCCTATAATTCTGCCGACTTATCGCCATTCAGTTCCGACGCCTGAGGATGCAACGCGGGAAAGTCGGGTCACTGCTGTGGATGTCGCTCAAATCCGTTGGGCCGTCTGGGCTCGAGTTGATCCGATCTTGCATTGATCCACTTCGCCGGACGTTCCTCCCTAGGCCCACGAAGGGATGGCCTTGCGAAATACCGGGCCCAAAGCCTTTCGTGAGGTCTTCTAGCCTTCTAGTGGACCCGGGGGATATCTATCCCCCACAGAAATCACTATTGATCTTAGTGAATAACATTAGTGTCATACGAGCGTGATACAAGACACTGAGATAACTTTCGGCCTCTACACAATTAGGGTGTACATAGCGAGGGAAAAAGGAAAAAAAATATGTGATAAAACTATCATGTCACAGTGAACTACACCACACAACAGTTTTCAACTGCTTCCACTATGCAAGCAACACTACAAAACTATCATATCACAGTGAACTACACCACACAACTTAGTCTTCAACTCCTTCCACTATCCAAGCAACACTACGGTCCCAATAAGGCTCTCCAACAACAACACCTCTAAGGAGAAATCATGCACGCACCATCGTTGCGATGATCCAACCAATGAAGACCAGACTAAATGCTTTCACCAAAGAGAGCTCCTCAAAATTCAAACAATGGCTTCAACAAGACCATTGCTAGGTACAACCAACTAAGGTTAGACCTAAGGATTTCTCCCCGAAATTGAAGGTCCTATAAAACCACTACCACCACCATCGACCCAAGCCAGCTAATGCAGCCATACCACTTAATCTTAAGCCCATACCAGCGACCATATAACTCTACGGGAGACAAACAATCCTTAGAAGGGTCATTATACGATGACTGATTCGCGAACCAGCCAAAAGGCACTCACTAATCAAGTCTGTCGGACTCCTCTAAAGATAGGATACCCTGTCTGAGTAAGCGAAGCCGCTGCAACATGCTAAGATGACTCGTATCATAAAGTAGGTATAATCAACACTAGCAAAATACGAAGACGAATGTGAGGAGCAGATATTGATCACCTAACCCACCGAAGCAAGTTGTGAGTCTTGCGACGCTCACCGGTGGGCTTGAAAGATCAGACCTCACCAGCCGCAGTCTACATCGAGGCCATCGACAGCCACATGCACGCCAAGAGGGACACGATAACGGATCGGCATAGCTCACCACGCCGAAGAGCTCTGCCGACGCGCCCTGTGCCAGCACTCGAGCCCCCTTCTCCTCCCTAGTGATTTTGGCGAGGCGCACCTCCTCCGCGTCCACCGCTGCGTCCACCTCCTCCACGGTCGGGCACTGCGGCAGCTCCCGGTGCAGTCGTGTGAGTTCCTCCACAGCGTCCACCATGGCAGGGTTCATCCCCACGGCCATCACCATCTCCGTACCTCGCAAGCTTCACGGTCACGACACTAGGGCGAGGCCGAGCCAGACTGTAGGCTGCAGGTCAAGCCGCCTCCTCCATAGGCCGCGCGATGAGCCCCACCACCACCGTAGGCCACGGGTCCAGTCACCGTCTCCACAGTAGGCCGCGCGACGAGCCCCCGTCGCCTCAACAATTTGAATGTCGAGCCATCGCCTCCGTCGCGTAGATCTGCGAGCACGGGCAGGAAGGACACTGCCATCGCCTTCCTTAGGGTCCACATGGCGTCTGGCGGCCCCCTCCGACGACGACGAGTCATGAGAGGGGGGAGGGAAAGAGGTGGCGACGGATAGGGTTCTATTAGTCAGGCCTTGGACCGGTCAAAAGCAGGGGCAGTGCTAGGCGCCAGCGTGCTACAGTGGCGTGCTGTGGTGCAACACGTGCGTAAGTGTTAGGCCATCTCCAGCAGGCCCGTAAACAACCGTGCATAGAGTGAAGTTTAAAATAAGAAATGAGATAAGGAGTATGATAGGAAGTCTACTGGAGATAGTCTTAGGCTATACGTCTAGCCATATCTCTAGAAGAATATATTACCATAAATAGTTAAATACAAATAATAATTATTCCTTCTGTTTTAAAATAGTAGTCATTTTAACTCTAGATTTCTATATCCATATTCATATGGATGTTCATAGACATATATATAAAACATATACATTAATTATGTATGAATCCAGTAAAAAGATAAAACAAATTTTAATTTGGAACGGATGAAGTATAAAGTATGATATATGACATCGTAAATACAAGATACTCCGCTTGGCTATAATTAATTAGTATAAATCTAGACAGATTTGTATTTAATAGTTCTAGAAAAAAAATAAAAAGCGATAGTTATCGGCTTATTAACTAAATTTAAACAGCCAAACAAACACCCAATACCTTGAGATCCATGATTGCTTGCCTGCTCTGAGTGTCACAGCTACTCGAACTTCAGTAGTAGGATAGCAGCAATGAACTTCAATTGTCGGATGGTAGAATGGTGTACCACAAGATGGTCTCCTGTGGTAATAAAGGGAAAACATAATATAGGGCATTTAGGAGTGGTAAATCTTTGCTTATTAAATAAGGTAATCAAAGATCCACAATTCTACCATTACGTTCACTCATAACAGCATAATACATATGAACGAAAAACAAGCAAAATATAGGTGTATGGATCAACAAAGGAAGCAGTTCGTAAAGGGGAGAAACACAATAAAATGCCTATAAATGGCTAAATCTCCAGTATCATGTAAGATAATCAAACCTCCACGATTTTACTGTTACAAAGAGGTGATAGACATCTAGACGATTTTACTGTTACAAAGAGGTGATAGACATCTAGACGATTTTACTGAAAAAACCGCACATTCAAAACTCTTTTGGAAAGTGAGGTTTTCGTAGGAACGACATAAGAATTTCGCATGATTCAATTTAACTTTGCAGTGCAGTGCAAAGAAGGTCTCAGTGAAGGCATGACTTGAATTATTCAAAGCTCGCCAAGTGAAATAAACACGTCAAACCTAGTCGTCGAAGCTCCATGATTCGAGAGTGAACTACGTACTACTGAAGCACAGGCAGGAAGAGCAGCAGCAATACCAGGAAATGGAATGCGCCGCCTCTGGGGATGAAGGGATCGCAGCACGCATGCAGAGCAAGGTGAGCGCAGGAATTGAACTCCTGGTTCTAGTGCGTATTTATAGCCCAGCCCCCCCCCCCCCCCCCCCCCCTATATTTTCTTTTGTTCTTGTTGCTGAGAAATGCTACAGTATAACTCTCTCATTCCCAAAATAATATTCGCTATATTTAAATGGATGATGATGGACTTAAACACATCCATCAAATATTGTATGAATCTATTAATTATCTAAAATAAATTTTAATTTGGGATAGAAGGAGTATAATATATTAGTCACAAAATCAGAATCCTTAGAAAAGCACGTTTGGTATTACTGCTAGTTTTATTAATAGCCAACAAATCGTAATGATTACGAAGCGCGTATAATATTACTACAATGTTCTATCAGCAGTCACAAAAGCATAAGGTTGTTCCTGGCAATATCCTTTATACCCTGTTAGAATAGAGATATTGTAGCATAGAATTAAGAGTCGGAATCAGTTTTTCTAAATTTTGTTGTTTGGTTGCATGTGAAATTGAGATTTGAAAACAGATGCCCAATTTCCTAGAATTGGACTATAACTAGACACCCATCTCCCAATACAAAGCCTTACCCCTCGGTATTACGTGGAATTAGATCGTCCAATTTCAAACTCCAATTCAGTGACATCCAAATAATAGAATTGGAATTACATCTCATTTCAATACCATGCCTGATTTGGTATTCAAACCAATTCAACTCCATCATCTCCAATATCGGCATCAAAATGGAACATTATATCCATCTTTTACAGTATGTTCTAAAAGATTATCTCATCAATGTCTCTTTTCTCTCCAGCAATGTCATCTATACATAAATACTTATATTAGAGATATATTTTATTTTAGTTTTTATATGTATTTGGCATACTCTCAAATATACTGTATATATTTTAGTTTTGTTAAATCTGTTGTATATTTAAAGAATCCAACAATCTCTTACTACGTCATTGGTTGCTCCACCGAATACAGCCAGGCTCACCGCGTTCAGTTGACCGTGCAATGCACGTGAATGGTTACCTGCATGCGTACGAGATCAGTCTGCACGCTCAGATGCAAGACAAGTGAAAATATATCTGTCCGCCTGCATGCGTAGAGACGCGAGGACAGAGCTTCGCTAGCGGTCCAGGCCTCTCCGAGCCGGGCGGCCACGAGCCCAGAAACCAATCACGCCGTTAAATTTTCATATTTTTTGAGTGGTCAAAGAACATTTTTGGTTGGTCAAATTGTGCCCACCAAGAAGTGGAGGGAAGCAGTCATTCTTAATTAGGAGTAGTACATCCGTTATGCCATAAACAACTGCTACAATATACATATGCACATACCTGGTGGAATTAATTGTACTTCTTCAATAAGCACCTATTATAAAAGAAAGGAAAGACTTAGCTACTTGCCTTTCTTCCCAAGACCACGAGAATTTCTGGAGAGGAGCGATCATGCCAAAGATGGGTAGGCCGCATGGAGAAAAGGGAAACTAATTAACTGCATGGACCCAACATGGATAGCTGACGCGTAGATCTACAACCAAATCAAACGGCCACTAATCACTGGTTTAGACCCTTCAAAATTTGAGTTGTGTGACAACGTGTAGAGCCAAGATGACGTGGAGAACATATCCCTCCTGTCGGATGCACGATCTTGTTTGCAGACCACATGTCTAAATTTCGTGATGGGTTGCACGGGACGGGAGAGCTAAGGCAATGTTCAGCTGTTCCGGCGGCCGTCCTCTCCCTTTGCTTTTAGGTAGTGTTTGGTTAAAAAGCCAAGTAGAACGAAACCGTTCTGTCTCAGTTTTGTTGCTGTTTGGTTACAAAGAACTAGAACGGAATGGCTCCAATTAGGAAATATTCTCCTCAGATCCGGAACCATTCCGCTCCAAAAAATCAACCGCACGGAGCCGCTCCGTTCCCATCCTGCTCTCACAGTCACGCTCCGTTCCGTTCACACTACCGGAATTTGGCTCTTTGCCGAGTGCCATATTCTTTGCCGAGTGTTTTATTTCGGGCACTCGGCAAAGAGCTCTTTGCCGAGTGCCACGCAAAAAACCCTCGGTAAAAGAAAACACTCGGCGAAGAAGCTCTTTGCCGAGTGTTTTATTTTTGACACTCGGCAAAGAGTTTCTTTGCCGAGTGTCACAAATACAACACTCGGCAAAGAGCTCTTTGCCGAGTGTTTTTTCTCCAACACTAGGCAAAGACAATTTAAAATTCATATTTTAAAGTAGTAAATTAATTCAAATGAAAAAGTTTTCAACTACAAATTTGTATAACTCATCATGATGTACAATTTATATATTGAACATTTCTTCGTATGACAAAATAAAAATAAATTTGTTCATAAAACCTATATCTCTCTCGTAGTTTATGAAACTACGAGAGAGACGTATAGAATTTGTGCATATTGTTAGAACCATCATCTGAGATAAACAAATTATCAAACAACCAAAATAAACTTTGTAGATCTTGAGAAATTATAAAAGTTTATAGTTGACAACTTTTTCATTTGAAGTCATATTGTCAACGAAAACTACGTCTAAATTTAAAAAATTTAAAATTTGAATTTTGAAAACGACTTCGAAAGGAAAAACCACCAACATGAAAGTTGTAGGTATTGAAGAGTTATGAAACTTTGTAGTTGACAATGTTTTAGTTTGAAATCATCTTGTTATGCAAAACTATATTTGAATTGTGAAATTTGAATTTTTCAAACTGTCTCGGATGGAAAAACCACCAAAATAAAAAGTTGTAGGTCTTGAAATGTAATGAAACTTTGTAGTTGACAATTTTTTGATTTGAAATCATCTTATCATTGAAAATTTCATGTGAAGTTTTTAAATTTAAAATTCAAATTTTAAAAACGGTCTCGGATGTAGAAACTATTAAAATAAAACTTTTAGATCTCAAAAAGTTATGCAACTTTATAGTTGGTCACATTTTCAAATGAACTCATTTAGTGCCTTAAATAATCAAATTACTCTTGATTTGTTATAGTACATGGGGAATGGAAACGTAATATAAACATAATTGGTGTAGTAGTGTAGTGGTATAGGAGGGTATGCGCGAGAGAGAGGTTGCGAGTTCGAATCTCACCATTTACAAAACATATAAGTTTGATTCAAAAAAATAATAGTGAAAAATGATAGGACAACAGGTAAGGTAATAGGGTAGGGTTGGAGAGTTGTTCCTAGAATTTAAAAAATGTTTTGCTGTTTTTTTTAAATTTTTTCGATTCTTAATTTGCCGAGTGTTTTTCTTTGCCGAGTGCTTTTTGACACTCGGCAAAGTCTTTGCCGAGTGTCCGAAAAAAAGCACTCGGCAAAGAACCCTTTGCCGATGAAATCTTTGCCGAGTGTTCTTTGCCGAGTGTTACACTCGGCAAAGCCTTTGCCGAGTGTAAAATAGCCTTTGCCGAGTGTCTTAGACACTCGGCAAAGAACGCGATTCCGGTAGTGTCACTCTGCAACCAAACAAAAAACAGAGCCACTCCGTTCCAGATTACCAAACACAGAACAGAGCGGCTCCATTCCTAGAATCAGGAATGGAACGGCTCCATTCTACTTGGCTCTTCAACCAAACACTACCTTAGCTACTACTGAACCACCCATCCCACCGCAACGCCGACCCGTTCCCCTCTCTCTATCTCGTGGTAACCGTCTCTCTCCTCGATGTGGAGGGACGCTACCTCCGGCCGGCTTCTTCCTATCCGCGCCCCGTTGCTGAAGAAGAAGCTCGCCGGTATACACCCTCGCCATCGAGTCATCCCCATGCCCCCGCCATGGATGCCACCCATGACTTCCTCCTCTTGCTCTTCCCGGTGGCTTGGTGGTGTTGGGCTAGGGTGTCGGCAGGAGCGGACGCAGGCCTATGGCCGCCTAGGCCGCGCAGGCTCAAAAAAAAATTAGAAGAGCTCGTGTCTGAGTTTAGCTGGACTGTGCTAAAGAGCTGCAAGCCTGCATCTGTTGCCGCGTCGCCTTTGCTGGTCTACCCTCTGGCCTCTGTCGGTCTGTCCTCTGGCCTCGCTGAGTCATAGTTATATATATATATATATATATATATATATATATATATATATATATATATATATTCATCCGGCGCAGTGCAAGCTTCGTAAGCACATGATAACACATGCAAGCAAGACCAGGCTACGACCACCTACATGTGTCCTGCAGATTTACATACTAGGCTAGTAGCAAGACCTCGGTCAGCACATGCTAGGCTCCTGCTAGTGTAGAGAGATGGAGGGAGGGAGAGACTACAGAGTACACCATCGAGCTAAGATAAGCAAAAAATTCCCAAGCTAGCAAATGATTCTAAACCGAAGAGGCAAAAAAATTACAAGCCACAGGGCTTAGAAAGTACTATCTCCATTTTCTTTTATTTGATGCATGATAGTTCAATTTTACACTGCCAAACGTCAAATCCATTTTCTTTTATTTGACGCATGATAGTTCAATTTTACACTGGCAAACATCAAATAAAAAAGATCGGAAAGAGTATGAAACAAGATATTCCATACAGTCATCTAATACCATAATCACCAAATAAAAGATCAAAAGTTGCAACCAAATAAACAAGATCACATGGCTAGAAATTAAGTTTGAGATTGAGCCAATGTGGAGAGAGCTTTCTCATCTATGAATATCATTAAAATTGAGTTGCGGAATAAAACAGGAGACGAATGGTTTAACCATCGTATGGTGTGTTATATTGAGAAGGATATATTTACAAGCATTGATGATGCAAATATATTGGATTATTTTCAAGGCATGAGAACCCGTAGGAATCTACCTCGTACTAGTGGTATGTATCAATTACTAATATTAGTAAATTTATTCAACATTACCTATAAAGTCGCGTTCTTAATATGATTTCCTTCAAGGTTCTGAAGCAAGAAGCACTGATGTTGACATGATACATTTGGAAGGAGTTACATCATAGCTTGTATGCTATCTTTAACATCTATGACAACGTTATTTCGCCGTACAATTTTTTTTATATGCTACTATTAGAGTTTATGGTTGCTTCGGCCCGGGCCTTGGCCAATTTCTGGGTCCGCCACTAGGTGTCGGCCTTCGCTGGAGAGGCTCTAGCGGCTAGCCCCGGGCCACCAGAGCAAGCCCGCACGCATGATTTGCACCGACGCGTTCCAGGAGATGCCAATCGTTGAGGCCACCCGCTACATCACCAAGCATAGTGACACCCCCCTCGTTGTGCAGGAGGCCTTCTTCCGCCCCTCCAATGCGCTCGATGAAATGCACATGCGACATGGAGTGGGGTATAGAAGAAAAATATAGGCGAAACTGTTGCGGTGAGAGGTGTATAGGGGGAGAGAGATTGCTGATGTGGTGCAAAAGTGGTATATATGGGGTGAAATTCAGAGGGAACTGTTCACATAGTCTAATGGACCCAAGGTCCACCCAATTAATTTTCATAGAAAATAACATCAATGGACCCCCTCAACCCTAATCACTAGAATGATGAGGGCCAATTAAATCAAGAGAAAAATGATGGTTTACGAAGGAATACATCTAGTGGGTAAATATAAAACAAGAATAATAGATCCCCACGTTTAAAAAATCTTAAAACTTTGGGAGAAAATTTGAGGAATAAAAAACAAAAAAGATCTAAACATATCATTGTGACAAACTGATGTGGTGCACTCCCATTCACATGCTCCATTATGTCAAGATCATCTAAGTTAGACACTCACCTGTCCAGCTCTCTGTCTTTGATACATCAAGGTCCTTCTACTTCTTATCAAGAATATCTTATTGTCACATCTATCGAGATGAGACCCTTCCCACTCCATCTTGCTCCTAACCTTTAGCTTGGGATGTGCAATGCCCTGTCGCACTTGGGCCCTTAACTTGTGACCACTGTAGCACCATATATCATACTTGTCACTATCCTAAATTGTCTTTATCTTTGGCTTGGAGATCCCAAAGGCCCGTCATAAACCCCCCCTCTCTAGCAGCCACACTAGCACCATGGAAGAGAATGTGGCCATGGTGCTGCTTATAGAGCATGATGAGATGAATGAGGGTCATAAATGGTGTTTGGGAACATGGAGAAATATAATGTCAAGTAATACTAGCTTCACATTGCTAGTGGTGTAGGAAGTTTCACTAAGAGGGCAATGGATCATGGTTCCGAGATCTATGCAAAAAACCACGAGCATTTTAGGGGCAATCTTATTCTCCATATGGAGAGACTACTCATAAGTGTCATTGAGGTATTCCCCATTAGATGTGCTAGTGTTGAAACCATGTTTAGACTTCATAATATTATCATACTTATACCATTATTTGTTGTGATATTTCCCTAATTCTAGAGCGCTTCTCCCCATGCAATTATACTATTTCTAATTCATGAACACAAGTGTCTCACGTGTTGCATTATTTGTCAACACCCTATTTTGTTCATTATGTTTTCTTATACGAAATGTCATCTGTTGCCCAATTGTTGAGTAATTTTGCATGTACATATATGGGATAATTTCTACCATCCGTTTTAGTGAGAGTAGTTTAATTATCCAAAATAAACATTTTACTATAAAAAGTATAGTATTTTACAAACAATTGCAAAATTGTAATCTTTAGAAAGTTCTTCGAGATTACAATAAACTTATAGCGATTTTGTGATGCATAATTCATATATAAGAATTATTAAAATAGTTGTTCACTGTAACATAATTTTGTGTGTCGCAATTGTGCCCACTAAACATATTCTAGAAATACATTCATTGACATCAATAACTCCTACACCTCTTGGTGGATCTGAACATTAGGAAGTAGAGAACTAATTATTTACAGTTTTCTAGACCAGATAAATATGAAAGGATCAACTTGATGCCTCTAGAGCGATGAGTAGGCCCTATAAACTTTTCAATAGAAGTTAGAGATTAAAATAGATTAGCAAAAGACATAGATAAATATGGTCTAATTGAGTAGCAAAGTTAGTTTTACCGATTTTGCCCGTCAAACCAATGACAAAGCCAAACCCAGGCTAGCTAGGTTCAAATATCGGTCTGACCGGCTTTCTACAGAATGCTTGAAGAAATCAGTTAAAGCTCTCTAGCTCTCTCAAATAGATACAAACATATTGTGGGTCTTTACTAAAGTATGTTTTCAAACATAGTCTTTGTAATCACAAATAAGCTCACCCAAGTACGCACAAGTGGAAGCACAATAAATATGTACAGGATGCACAAAATGTGAGGTAAACCAAGATAAGAAGCATATATTTGTTTGACTGGAGTATAGGCCTCTAATGAGTCATATTTTTTTGTTGTGAAAGTCATGAGGGACCCTTTAAGGCCCACTATAGTTAGGGCTCAATTGAAAATTTCCACACTTCCACTAAGTGATCTTTTCCATTTCATAGGAAATATTGTAGCCCTCATAAACTACGCAACAATCCACACCATCAGATTCTTGAACTACGCAACAATCCACACCATCGAATTCTTGGCTATGACACATAGGTACATAGGAGCAAAACTACAAGAGCAACAAATGCAAAGATCCAAAATCTTGACTTGCTTAAGTGCTAAATGTGATTTATAGCTTACACAATTTTTCTCAAGCTCTCTAATTCCACTTAGGATTTTGAACAAAGCAAGGCACACTTCCCCCACTAGGTTTTCACTTCTCTAATCACTTTCTCCAACAAAGGAAGGAGAGTGACCTAGGGCCTCTGATTTAGAAAATGGAGAGCAATAATGACCAACAAAGGGAGACGAGAGAGCTATAAATAGGCCTCTGTCCAAAACTAGTTGTTGGTAACCTGTTCAACAACCTAACATATATGGAAACCTAGCCTAGACAGTTTTGCTATAGGGGTTGAGGCAAAGACTCTATCTCTCACTCTCAAATTTTCTTAGATGGGTTTATTTGAGCACTATCATTGGTCTCAAACTTGGTGATTTATTCCTATTATTATTGTGACATTCTTGTACTAAAAAACTAAATATAGAATCAATTTAACCTTAACTTGAGTCTTCATTGAATCTTTACTTGTCACATTAATCATGCACACTTGAAGGTCGTCATCACTTCACACTTTGAGCATATCCTTGATAATGTGACTTGAACCATTCACACATTTCAATTTGAACCATAAACTTCAATTCATTTCCATCTATTGATTCAATAATGATTTGATCCTCCACATCAACATGAATTACAATAGCTTGGTCATTTTCTGGACTCATGGAAGTACTCTCTTATTCACCATAGCTAGGTCCTTTGACCGCCAAACAATCACTTGCCCTTCACCCTCGTTTACTACCTCAAATCCCTTTCCCTGCTATCTTCACCCTATCAAGCCATCAAGTCACATGTTTCTCTGAACCAACAATAAGCATACATTTAAACCCATTTCATCTACATTGTTGTCTTATGCTTAAACTAGATTGTTTATATTTCAATAAGCTCCATATACAAGCATTGACAACTAACCATAGGCATGGACACCATATTCATTATATTTGATTCGTACTTGCAATCTTTATAGATGAGACCAACCCATATGCAACCCCTTATTTCCTAGTTATTTTTAACACACTTACTTGTTAATATATGCAATTTGATAATCAACATTGTACTCAATTTTAATTGATATTGATCACAACATGCAATATGAGTCTATTAAGTAAATCAACATGTGACTAAACACCTGCAAATATCGTGAATATTGGTAGTCCCTTAATGGTATTGTCAGCCAACCCACCAAAACCCACTTAGACCCTAGATGCACTTTAGAATGTCGATCTTTTAGATTTGCCTCTTCACCAGGGCTTCTCTAGCAAGGTTATAATGAAAGACACTCTTTTTGAAAAGGTTTGATTTGTATTTTATAAAACAAGGCATAAGCGTGAAAATAACTTAACTATAAATTTATGAATGTTTGATGAACCATTTTAATCTTTTTAGAAAATTTATATAGAATAACTAAGATGATGGACTAAAAGATTATAAAACACATTTATTAAACATTTATTTATAAAGAATTATAAAACACAATACAAATCATTGTTAAACATTTATTTATAAAGAACTTATGGTATAAGCCTAAACATGTTTTATTGGAATAGATAATTAAATAAGTTAATCAACATTGTTTTTATTAAGAAAACATATGGCTTAAATAGATTTTATGCAAGAGGTAATGAAACCATCGGAGAGGGAATTCTCCGGCCGGGTGGCGGAGTGCACCCGCCCTAAATCCTAAGATGAGGAGGGGGCTTAAGCGTTTTGCCTGTCTTGCTAAGCGATCATCAAACACATGAACACGCGAGGATTTAGAGTGGTTCGGGCCGCCGGAGCGTAATACCCTATTCCACTGTGTGTTGGATTGTTAAGGAAGCTTGTGCTGTGTGTAAGCCTGAATGACTTGAGTCTTAGTGTGTTCACATCGCATGCCTCCCCTTTTATAGTTCAAGGGGGGCATGTACAAGGGTTCTGAGCCCCAACACGTGGGCCCATGGACAAATGGAAGGATGGAACTATTGCTTGCCATGCTCGTGTAATCTTCGTATGCCCTGACACCCGAGATCCGCGTTGTCTCGGTGCGCAGGGGGAAGCTTCTCGTACAAGGGATGAGCACAGTGCACCGCGCAGCACTAGCACACTGTCTTGACAATGGACTAGACAGATGCGTCGTCTGCAGGACGGCCCTGGCGCCGCCTGCCAGCGGAATGGACAGGACGCAATAAATGCCGTGGGGGCACATCATCTGTCAGAAGGGTGGACAGGCAGCGTGTCCTCTCTGCAATAAATGCTGAGGCCGCACGGCTCAGAGCCCTTACGTCACGCTCCGCCCGCTGGCCTACGTCACGGTCAATAAGCCGTTAGACCCTTGACCGAGCGAGGGGGGTGGAGGCGCTACGGATAGAGCCAGGACACGCGTTAGTCCCGGACCTAAGCCTAGGTTATGACACTCCTTTTCCCGGGACCTTGTTATGGGCGGTCCGGAGCTCACTAGGTGGGGTTCGAACCTTATCCAATGGCTTCGGGCTGCTTTACTTCGGGGTCCGAGTCATGCGCACAGGGGTCCGGCATCTTCCGGGCCCGATAGCGTTATCTCTGAGAACGCCACCTTAACTGCCCACAAGATACCCCTGAGGTTGTTCTCCGCATGGCTATGGGTTGCCGCACAAACATCATGCCTTTATACCGTAGTAAGGGGTACCCCTAATCCAAGGTACCGACAGTGGCCCCTGGGCCCGCCTCAGGGGAGGATGCGAGCCTGCAGGTGGGGCCAGAGTTTGACCAGCGATCGGCTCGCTGCTCCTGCGCGCCTATTGATGCAGTTACTGCCGGCCCGCCTATGGTCACGTCGACTGCCACGCCTGTTTCCACGGCTAACTGGCCCGTGACCTCCGTACTTAATGTCTTTGTTGGGCCATGCGCGGGGTACCTCGAGTCACTGCCTTGGTTTATGAAAATTTATCTTAGTCTTCTGCGACGGTCTCGAGGAGACGCGGTATTGGCGCGAGCGGCGGTGTAACTTTCCTGTACCCAGGAACCGGTGCGTCAGGTGTATGACACGTGGGCCTGGGCCCCCATGCTAGAGGTTGAACCACCAGTCGCAGCGAAGCTCAGGGGGCGCACGACCGCGGAGCGGTTGCATGCTCCCTGTGTGGCGGTTCATCTCCTTGACCGCTGGTTGCGGTGGAGAAGAAAGGGCGTATGACCGCAGGGCGGTTGCATGCTCCTTGTGCGGCGGTTCGCCTTTTTGACCGCTGGTTGCGGTGGAGATGGAAGGGCGTATAACTGCAGGGCGGTTGCATGCTCCTTGCATGGGTTACGTAGGGTCAGGCCCCCATGCCATAGGCTGGGAGCCTTGGTGCGCATTGGGGGAGACTTGCCCGTGACGCTTTGGGGCACGAGCGGGGAAATCTGCCTTTAAAAAGGAGTTCACCCCCCAGGCAGCAGCCATGCCTCGCTTTTCTTGCATTCACCGTGACCTTCCGCCTTCTAAACCTCTGGATGAGGCGCGTTGGTGTTCGCTGGGGGATCCGCGTCAGGGTCACCTTTCCTAGCGGTCTCACCGCCGGGGAGCTCGCGCTCTTCGTTTCCTGCGCGGTGGTGCTGCCGATCTTGTCTTCTTCTTGCTGTTGTTGGAGGGGCACAACCTCGTGGGGGTTGGTGCTCTTCTGCCATCGCTCGGCTTCAAGGATTTTCATCATGCAGCCCGGCTGCAGTCTCCCGCCAGTGGTTATCTATAAGGATGACCACCAGCCTCGTGGTGGATAGAAGCAAGCCGGGCTGCGGCCTCCCCCCTACCCTCAGCTTCAAGGATGTTCATCATCCTCGCCGGGGTGGAAGGCGAGCCGAGTCGGGGCCCTGCCCTCCGCATGGGCTGGTGACCCGCTTCTTCCTCCAGCATTTGGAGGAGAAGGATGTTCACCAACCTTGCAGAGGAGGCGAACCTCGACTACGCGGGGCCGGCTGGCTGCAGGCCGTTAGCTGTAGCGTGTCTGGCTCCTTGGCCCGGATGGCTTTGGTGTCGCCTCTAACGCTGCCTCCCGCCGTCAAGTGGGGCATGGCTGTCCGTCCACCGCACGGGCGATGGTCGCACCGTGCGCAGGTCCGCCGCACCCGTAGCGTCCCCTGCACCACCGGCCATGCTGTTCCAACGCCGCCCCGGGGGGTTGTACAAGACGTCATACGCCGTGGAGGTGGCGGCCACGTTCTTGGATGGTCTTGTCCTCACCCCCGCAGGAGGATGGGGGTGAGGACCTTTCTGCACGTGCTGAGGCGTCCGCCGTCGCCGGTAAGCCACCGGTGCAGAGGTGGCCGCCTCCGCTGGCGGGGGCTGTCCGTTGCAGAGGTGGTCGCCTCCGCTGGCAGGGGTTGAGGTGGTCGCCTCTGCTGGCGGGGGCTGCCCGTTGCAGAGGTGGTCGCCTCTGCTGGTGGGGGCTGCCCATCACAGAGGTGGTCGCTGCCGCTGGTGAGGCTGCCTAGTGCAGAGGTAGTTGCCTTCGCTGGCGAGACCACCAGTGCCGCCTGCGGCCAAGTGAAAGGGAATTAGGCTTACACCTAGTTCCTAAATAATTTTGGTGGTTGAATTGCCCAACACAAATATTGGACTAACTAGTTTGCTCTAGTGTATAAGTTATACAGGTGCAAAAGGTTCACACTTAGCCAATAAAAAGACCAAGTATTGGGTTCAAATAAAGGAGCAAGGGTCAACCGAAGGCACCTCTGGTCTGGCGCACCGGACTGTCTGGTGTGCCACCGGACATGTCCGGTGCACCAGAGGACTCCCACTCCGAACTGCTCACCTTCGGGAAATTCCAGAGGCAACTCCGCTATAATTCACCGGACTGTCCGGTGTACACCGGACATGTCCGGTGCTCCAAGGAAGAGCGGCCTCCGGAACTCGCCAGCCTCGGGAATTCACTTCGGTCACTCCGCTATAATTCACCGGACTGTTCGGTGTACACCGGACTGTCCGGTGTAACAGCGGGGCAACGGCTATTTCGGCGCCAACGGCTACCTGCGACACATTTAATGCGTGCCAGAAGCGCGCAGTCGTCAGGCACGCGGGAGCAGGCGCACCGGACAATCTACAGTTCATGTCCGGTGCACCACCGGACATCAAGGCGGGCCCAGAGACAGAGCTCCAACAGTCGAATCCCAACGGCTTTGGTGACGTGGCTGTCGCACCGGACATGTCTGGTGTGCACTGGACTGTCCGGTGCACCTTCGACAGACAGCCTTTATCAACGGCTAGTTTTTGGTTGGTGGCTATAAATACCACCCCAACCGGCCACTTCAAGGTGTGGGAGCCCAAGCAACATTCCAAGTCATCTAGTTGACATACTCAAACCCTCCCAACCACATATATTCATTGATCCATCCTATACACAAGATTTAGACCACTACAATAAACACAAGTGCCACAAAAGAGAGAGCAAGCAAAAGAGAGCTACTCATTTGTGTTTAGCACTAGTGCCTTGTGAGATTCATCGAGAGATAGTGTGTGCTTCTTCTTTGTGTTCATTTGCGCGTGGAGTTTTGACTCCCATTGAACTTCCTCCAAAGTTTTGGAGGCTTGTAAAATCTAGCAAGAGACACCAAAGTGTGTGGTGGTCCTTGCGGGATCGAGAGTGATCCTTGAGAAGAAGAAGAGCTCGCCGATCCTTGTGTGATCGGGGGAGAGAGGGAAAGGGTTGAAAAAGACCCGTCCTTAAGTGGACTCCTCAATGGGGACTAGGCCTTCGAGGGCCGAACCTCGGTAAAACAAATCACCCGTGTCCATTGTGTTTATTGCTTGTGATTTGTTTGTTTTCCCTTGCTCTAAGTTTTTCTTGCACCATTATTTGCTAATATCATTTGGTGTTGCCTCAAGTTCAATTCCCTTTTAGTGAAGCAACACGTTGCAAGAAAGAACTTGTCCTAGTGCTCTTCTCATCTAAGGTTTCTTGCTCTGTTATTCTATAACTTATTAGTTGTACTGATTTATCTCTCCCGCATTATTTAGCAATATTCTTTTCAAGCAAGAACTTAGTTTGTATACTCCTATATTTGTATATCTTGTTCTAACCACTAATCAAGGGATCTAGTTGGGGGATAAAGTTTTAATTTTCAGGTTTCGCCTATTCACCCCCCTGTAGGCGACTTTCAATTGGTATCAGAGCTAGGCACTTCATCTTGAGTCTAACAACTCGAAGTGATGGCTCGTAGAAGATCCCAAAAGAACAAGAAGACCCAGGAGAACAAGGAGGTAACTCTTGAGATATTACTTTCCGATTGTTCTAATTATGTTTCTTGGTCTACTAGAGTGATAAATGCTTTCAGAACCATAGATCCTCAATTAGAACAAATTTTAGACAAGAGTATCATCCCTTCTAGTTATAATGGAAAAATTATCTCCGAGGAGGACCAAAGATGTTTTCGCTTAAACTACCTAGCTTTTGACATCTTAAGCAATTCTCTTAGCAAAGAAGATTATCGTGCCTTCATATCAAATTATGACGAATCCACCCATGATGCGCATGATATTTGGACTAGAATTAAAAGCAAATTTAATGAGTCCAAACATGATAGTTCATTTTGTGCTTCTACTTCCTTTGGTATTTGTGATACTAACCCTTGCAAGGAAGAAGAAGAAAATGAACGATGGAGACCAAACGATGAATCCACCTCTTCAAAAGGTTTGTCTTCCCATTTCAATTCCCACATATGTTGTGTGGCTAATGAAAATGATAGCGGAAGGACAAATGAGGATGAGGAGGAAGAAAGAAGCTTCTTGCATCTCTACGCTCGCCTAAGCCAAGAAGATAAGGCAGTCATGCTCAAACTTCTAGAAAGAGCGAGAGAGCAAAGCGAAGCTCGTCAAAGGCTAGAAGATGTTCTCTCCATGAAAATGCTACACTTTGACGAGTTGACTAAAGAACATGAGGAGCTAAAGTGCTCTCATGTTGATTTGGTCCAAAGGTATGAAACTGTTTCAATTGAGCATGATAACGCTTTACATTGTATCGCTCAATTAGTAAATAGGAATACCTTGCTTAAGGACCAAGTAGAAAAGCTAAAAGTTGAAAATCTAGCTTTTCAAGAAAAATATGATATGCTTCTATGTTCTCATGAAAATCTTATGGATGATCATATCATATTAAACATTGCTCATGAGATAGTGATAGAAAACTTAAAATCCCAACAACCTCACTCGTGCACATGTATTCAAATTGATACTATATTACCATGTGCTAATGCTTGTTGTTTGTCGACAAGCAAATCTTCCTTTGAGCTAGAATTTGCAGGAACAAATGATGATTCATATCAAAAGCTCAAAGAAGAAAATAAGAGGCTAAAGAAGAGCTTGACACAACTAAAAGGGAAATGCATTGCCCAACCTTCTCAAGATAACCGTGATCACATGGTGAAGAAGCTTGAGACGGGAACAACCGTGGCATGCACTACATCCCTTGAAGAAAATGTCAAGGATTTGAGGATTGCCAAGAGGAAGAAACAAAAGATGAAACTCAACACCTCCTCCAAAAGCCTCAACCACGCCTCCACAAAAGGTAACATCCAAGGTAGTGATCAAGCCACACTTCACATCAAGAGGTGTAGTGAATGCTTTGAAACGGGGCACTTGATTAGGTCATGTCCCTACATTAAATATGGATTGATTATTAACAAGGATGATAGACTTTGTTTTAAATGCTCCAAGAAGGGACACTTGCTTAGATCTTGTCCTCATTTAAAACAAAAAGACATAGGGTTAGAAAAGAAAGTTTTTACTAACCATGTAGCAAGCAACAAACAAGGAAAGAAGAAAACTTCAAAACTTGAAAAACGCCTATGCTACACATGCCGAAAGAAGGGACATCAATGCAAGGATTGTCCCATTGGTAACAATTCCACTCCTAGCTTGTCAATTAATTCTCATGTAACTAGGCAACCCAAAATTGCAACTTGTGCTAGAAAGGTAATGAGTTTACCTAGTGCTAACACAAAGGACTTTTGGGTTCCTAGATCTTTGTTGACTAACCGTGATGGACCCATCAAGCGATGGGTACCAAAATATGCTTGACAAGATTTATAGGAGAAGGAGATGATATGAAGCCTTGGGGTGCTTGAGAGAGTCCATTCAATTCTTATCAACTCAAGCTATCAATCTTCAATGATCTATATACATGATTGACCCAAGGTTATTTTTCAAATTGCTATGTCTTAAACTCATATCATCTCGAGGAAGATATTATATGTTGTAGGAAGTGAACAGATATCATATGCGAAAAATCAAGGCCTACAGCATGGAGGAAAGCCAAAGGATGGTAACACTCATCTTTTAAAGTGCAAGTATTTAAAATATCATTTCTTATGTGTCTTGTGTAGTCACATAGAAAAATTGAAGCACTTCAAATGTCTTTAAATTGATATTACCATTCTTTGAAGAATTTCCTCTCATATGGTAGATTGCACATTCATCATTTCCATACTATGGCAATCTACATGCTCTAATTTGTTGCAAGTATATCATGGCATGTTCTTCCTCTAATTATCTTGTTATTGCCATGATTCTAGATATAGAGAGATATTTCATGTTCTTAAAAGAATAAGGTGTCATGTAAGGAATTCAAATCTTTAGGACACTTGTAAAAGGAAAACTCTCTCTATAACTAGAATAGTGAGACTAATGATTTTTATCTAAGTAACCCAAGTAGTCTCACTTGTAGAGAATAAGTTTCTCTTTGGAAGCATGTAATCTAACATGAAAAGAAAAATCAATCCAAATGTTTTATGATGTATTTTTTACTTGCTCAAATTGGATATGATTCTTTTACATTTATCGCTTTCCAAATCATGAATTAGATTTATTCCTATAATCTCAAAGGATTATTTATGCTTGTTTTATGAGTTAAAATTGAGCATAACATCATCTATGGATAATCTAGTTCATGCTATGGAGTTTCCATGTTTTGGTAATCTAGTTTTTTCATTCCCTATCAAAAATGATTACAAAGAGGGAAACTAGTGCTTGTGTTGCTACTAACATTTCTCTTGAGTTGAAGTATGAAAATCTACAAGAGAGAAAGTGCACAAGCCTCATGGGTTGATCCTCACCCAAAGGAAGAAAGGTAAAAAGCAAAGGTATGGGAACTCATCTTTTTAATTAAGTTTGGTTCCCATCTCAATGGGTATTCAATCTAAATTATCATATTCTACCCTTGTGAGGAATAGATTCTTTATTGGACCGAAATTAACTAAGTATGCATTCAATATCATTTTCATAAATGCGCTTGTCCATTAGAATCTAATTCATGCCTTTGCTATATCTATTCTCATAT
Source organism: Zea luxurians (assembly GCA_029449295.1). Lineage (NCBI taxonomy): Eukaryota > Viridiplantae > Streptophyta > Magnoliopsida > Poales > Poaceae > Zea > Zea luxurians. The sequence continues at coordinate 1,073,995 of JAOPSE010000255.1, forward strand.
TGATGCGCTTCTAAGTCATGATAATAAATTCAATATGAAAAAGTAAAATTCCTTTGATTGATCAAAAATGATTAAAAAGGTGCGCATTCCTCTTTTCTGTTAATGTGCACTAACGATAAGGAATTTACTTCATGTCTATGTGACTCATGGATAATGAATTATGCTTATTTCCTATCTAAAAGGAATCATCCATCATTATATACTCCCTTGTATTACTAATATTCTTCTTGAGTATTTTCAATAAGTTTGAAAGGAAAAAGAAGCCACTGCAAAGGGAGGACTCTCAAATGAAAGAGGAGAACATCAAGAACAACACCACCTACTTCTACGAAACAATCAATGGTGTGGTTGTGAGTATTCTAAACCCTTTCATATTGAGAATACTAGGCTCAAGTTGTTTATTACAAATTTAATGAGCCTTGATCAAGATGTATAATGCTTCTCTCTAGTTGTCTTTAAAGTAAATGCATCCATTCAATTCATTCAAATACTTGATGCATATCTTTAGGGGGAGCCTTTTATCTTGATTATGTTGAGACTATTGCTTTATCTCAGTAATTTCATATAGTCTCTTGCATGAGAATAAGTTCCTCATGAAGTATGCTACTACTTTAAATTCTTGTCTTTCACTCTAAAGTAGCATAATTGCTGGATTCTCCTACTCTAAGCTTAATTGATAATCTAATACGTATGTTGGTCTTTTGATCACATCTGTTATTTGTTTGATCATTGAATGACTTCAATCAACAATCATGCTTCTTAGTGACGTATATACTTTCAATCGATATCTCTCTTGATATGCACTAAGTTAAAAGGAGAATTCATGATACATTTATGCAACTTGTGATCCATTTGATATTTGCTAACAATAACTTGAAAAGATCACTAGTTGTAGAATTCTCTCTTGTGCAAAATATTTCCATACATTGTCATTAAGAATAGGTCTTAAGCATCTAAGACTAAGGACAAAGCACAATGAAGAGAGCGTCCCTATGTAAAGGTACAAAAAGGTAAAACTATCTCCTTTCATTTTAAACTTGTACCTAAATCTTCCTTTTCTATACTCTCTTTACATATCTTGTATAAAAGGAAGAGAAAGCATGTCCATGTATTATCCCTGCTTCATACCTAGTTTAATTTCCCAAGATTCATTCCTGCTTTAGTGCATCTCTGGTAAAACTAGATGAAGTACTTTCTTGTCAAAGAGCTTAAAGCTTAACCTTGTAACGAGGATAAGCTGCCTTTGTTTCAAAGGTGGATGGTCCTTAAGTCTCTTTGAAATCCTTAAGGGAAAATGCTTAAATTGTTTACAACATGCTTTCTTAAGTGCATAAATTGTCATGAGCATCACACTTATACTATGACACAATGCACTTCACATTCTGTATGACATAGATATGTTCTCATTTACCTAATTATGTGCAATTGGCATTTGAGGCCAAAATATGTTTTCCTCTCGCACATATTTAGGGGGAGCAATCTATGTTATATAGAACTATGATCATGCTTAATTTGATATATCCTCTTGATCATATCTCTTTTATATGCTATGACTAATGTGTTTTCAAGTAAATTTCAAACCAAGTCATAGGTACATTGAAAGGGAATTGGAGTCTTCGGCGAAGACAAAGCTTCCACTCTACTCTATCGATATTATCTACCCTTCGCCATCACTCCACAATGTCTCTCCATCTTTGGTATAATCTTCACTTATATGTTTTATTTGCCAAAGGGGGAGAAAGTAGCTAGAAAGGGCCTATATCTCATTCCAAGTATCCGTTTTTGGCGATTCATGCCAAAGGGGGAGAAAGTATTGGCCCAAAGCAAAAGGACTGCACCACCACCCTAATTTTAAATTAATGGTTTTCAATTGGAAAATTTCAAATTGGTATCTCTTTGTGTTCAAAAAGGGGGAGCAAGTAGTATTTTCAAAACTTGATATCTTAAAACCCGCTTGAACACTAAGAGGAGAATTTATTTGAGGGGGAGTTTTTGTTTAGTCAAAGGAAAAGCATTTGAAACAAGGGGAGAAATTTTTGAAAATGCTTTGCAAAAATCTTATTCATTTACCCTTGACTATCTTGCAAAAGGACTTTGAAAAGAATTTACAAAAGAGTTTGCAAAAACAAAACATGTGGTGCAAGCGTGGTCCAATATATTAAAAATAAAGAAACAATCCATGCATATCTTGTAAGCATTTATATTGGCTCAATTCCAAGCAACCTTTGCACTTACATTATGCAAACTAGTTCAATTATGCACTTTTATATTTGCTTTGGTTTGTGTTGACATCAATCACCAAAAAGGGGGAGATTGAAAGGGAATTAGGCTTACACCTAGTTCCTAAATAATTTTGGTGGTTGAATTGCCCAACACAAATATTGGACTAACTAGTTTGCTCTAGTGTATAAGTTATACAGGTGCAAAAGGTTCACACTTAGCCAATAAAAAGACCAAGTATTGGGTTCAAATAAAGGAGCAAGGGTCAACCGAAGGCACCTCTGGTCTGGCGCACCGGACTGTCCGGTGTGCCACCGGACATGTCCGGTGCACCAGAGGACTCCCACTCCGAACTGCTCACCTTCGGGAAATTCCAGAGGCAACTCCGCTATAATTCACCGGACTGTCCGGTGTACACCGGACATGTCCGGTGCTCCAAGGAAGAGCGGCCTCCGGAACTCGCCAGCCTCGGGAATTCACTTCGGCCACTCCGCTATAATTCACCGGACTGTCCGGTGTACACCGGACTGTCCGGTGTACACCGGACTGTCTGGTGTAACAGCGGGGCAACGGCTATTTCGGCGCCAACGGCTACCTGCGACGCATTTAATGCGCGCCAGAAGCGCGCAGTCGTCAGGCACGCGGGAGCAGGCGCACCGGACAATCTACAGTTCATGTCCGGTGCGCCACCGGACATCAAGGCGGGCCCAGAGACAGAGCTCCAACGGTCAAATCCCAACGGCTTTGGTGACGTGGCTGTCGCACCGGACATGTCCGGTGTGCACCGGACTGTCCGATGCACCTTCGACAGACAGCCTTTATCAACGGCTAGTTTTTGGTTGGTGGCTATAAATACCACCCCAACCGGCCACTTCAAGGTGTGGGAGCCCAAGCAACATTCCAAGTCATCTAGTTGACATACTCAAACCCTCCCAACCACATATATTCATTGATCCATCCTATACACAAGATTTAGACCACTACAATCAACACAAGTGCCACAAAAGAGAGAGCAAGCAAAAGAGAGCTACTCATTTGTGTTTAGCACTAGTGCCTTGTGAGATTCATCGAGAGATAGTGTGTGCTTCTTCTTTGTGTTCATTTGCGCGTGGAGTTTTGACTCCCATTGAACTTCCTCCAAAGTTTTGGAGGCTTGTAAAAGCTAGCAAGAGACACCAAAGTGTGTGGTGGTCCTTGCGGGATCGAGAGTGATCCTTGAGAAGAAGAAGAGCTCGCCGATCCTTGTGTGATCGGGGGAGAGAGGGAAAGGATTGAAAAAGACCCGTCCTTAAGTGGACTCCTCAACGGGGACTAGGCCTTCGAGGGCCGAACCTCGGTAAAACAAATCACCCGTGTCCATTGTGTTTATTGCTTGTGATTTGTTTGTTTTCCCTTGCTCTAAGTTTTTCTTGCACCATTATTTGCTAATATCATTTGGTGTTGCCTCAAGTTCAATTCCCTTTTAGTGAAGCAACACGTTGCAAGAAAGAACTTGTCCTAGTGCTCTTCTCATCTAAGGTTTCTTGCTCTGTTATTCTATAACTTATTAGTTGTACTGATTTATCTCTAACGCATTATTTAGCAATATTCTTTTCAAGCAAGAACTTAGTTTGTATACTCCTATATTTGTATATCTTGTTCTAACCACTAATCAAGGGATCTAGTTGGGGGATAAAGTTTTAATTTTCAGGTTTCGCCTATTCACCCCCCTCTAGGCGACTTTCACCAAGCCTCCAACTCTTTGGCTTTAATGGCCTCATTGTCACCCCCCGTAGGAGGACGGGGGCGAGGACCTCTTTGTAATGGCGCGCGCATTGAGGCGGCCATCACCGCTGTCACACCGTCTTGGAGGATTTTGCAAGGACAGCGGCCGCGAACTTCCAACGCGACTCCACTGGCGTCTGGTAGTTTATACCTGCAGAGTAGAGATGGAACTAGGATTCCGCTTAAAGGCGGATGTAATACTTTTGCTTTTTGAAAGGTATTTTTGAGTACTATTTATCAAGCAGTATTAGCACTTATCTGTGTACCACTTGTCCCTGTTGTGTGTGGTGTAACCGATTCCTCCTTGGTACTTGGCCCCCCTGGGGTGTAGGCTCGATTTGTCGAGGCTGCAGACCAGCATACCTAAGAAAGAATTGGCAATGGCCCATAGGAGGTAGCCTCGACTGGGACCTGGGCCTGTACACAGCTTCGGCTAGGGAGCATTAGTAGTACACCCGCAGGACCCACCACCTGACACTATCCATCCTTTGACACATGGTCGGGACCTGCAAGGTCTAGTTTGGGAAGCCAAGTTGTGTGTCGGGACCCCCTGGATGGTGGTTCTAGGTACTAGGACACCCATCGCAGAGTGGTGGAGTGTGCAGGCCCACGGTACAGAACTAGGCTGAGCGGCTACACGGCTTCGGACCTCCCCAGGGGACAAGTGTCCATTCTCTAGTTCCGGACCCCAGGTTGCCGGACCCACAAGACTTATAACTCTAAATACTAGGGTACCCATCACGGAGTGGTGGAGTGTGCAGGCTTTTGGGTACGAGACCAGGCTAAGCGGCCACACAGGCTCCGGACCACCCCATGGAACGGGCTCCCGCTCTTTAGAGCCGGCCTCTAGGCTGTCGGGCCCTGCTGCTTTCGCAGAGAGGTCCTAAACTGCAAGCCTGGCTGTTCAATTCGGATGTCATCATGTCTGATGAGATTGGAACTATTTGGGTGGGTTAGATAAAATAACATCCGGGAAACTGCAAGGTAAAACCATGGAGCAGTAGGATAAAACTACCATAGAGGCACATCTGAGGGGGTAAATCTTCTCTTTGTAACATGTCATGCATGGGTGCAGTCCAACAGGCCGGGCTTACGAGGGCGGACCTCACCGGGTTGGTGCACACGTGTGTGCTACCTAGTTACAAAAGGGAGAGAAATTCGACCCCTCAGACTTGCTCCTATGGATAGAACTTACAGAGATGCTTCAGCACCAGGGGGAGGTACTCCTTCAGTCGTAGCTAGACGGTCACCCTCGGGTCGGCATATTCCTGTTACCTTGAAGGGTCCTTCCCAGCCGGGGGAGAGTTGCGGAGCCCTTCTTGGTTTGGTACTTGCCGTAGGACTAGGTCCCGACCCTAGGTTCCCATCAACGTTTGACGAGGGAGCCCTTGTCTTCGGCTGTGGCCATTTCTGTATGAACCTGTCGGAAGTCTGGACCCATGGGGAGTCCAGAAGGGTTTTCGGAGGAAGGCAGACTTCAGCCCCATAGACCGGGGAGCACGGGGTCCCTCTGGGGGTCCGTCTAGTTGTTCCCACCGAAGTAGGAACCTCCGACGAAGACTTCCTTCAGGTCCCCCTCGGGTGACTGATACCCGAGGTCCCGTTCAACTGCGGCCACCTCGCCGTCGTCGACCTTTTCTTTGCCAGGTCGACGACGAGGTGGGGAGCCGTCCTTGGAGGACTGCTCGCACCACTCGCTGACACGTTTCGCGAGATCAATGATCTCGCGACACTCCACGGCGTTGTGGCGACCGTTGGGGTGCACAGGGCATGGGCCGCTGCAACCCCTCTGCGACCGTGGGCGTTTGTTGCGGTCGCCCGGTCCCCGGTCGTGGCTGCGACAACTAGAGCGATGGACCACGATCTCTGGAAGTCACGGTCCTTCTTCTTTTTCTTCTTACCATCCCAGGGGACGGCACCCGAGCCTCCCGATTGGGCAACCCCGGTTTGTGGGGCCGAGTGCCATGCACGGCCCTCGGCAGCTCTAGCGCACTTGTCGGCCAGAGCAAAGAGCGTGGGGACAGTCTCCACGTCATGCGTGGCCAACTTCTCCAACATTTTCTCATCACGTACTCCCTGACAGAATGTCGTGATGATGGAGGCATTGGAGATGCGAGGTATAGTACCTCGCACCTTGGTGAAGCGGGAGTATTTTGGATCGACTATTTTGGTGTCAGTCGTATCTTCTTTTTTGTTTGTGTTGGCCGATTCACCAAAAATCATCAACCCTTCATTATTTTCCTGTACGACGACATCTGATGTACCTATTTTGATGATGTCCTTTTTTGTCGTTCTTTCGGTTGCTGTAGGTATATGCCCCCTTGCCGGATTAGACGGCCTTTGCGGTCGAGTAGTCCGGCAATCTTGCTGGGCTTATGCCTGGTGACTGGATTGAGTGACGCTCAATCAATCTTGTATTGGAGGTGCCAACCTGTTGAATATAGATGCTTGGGGTGCCCCCCAAATGGGATACTGCGGTATCCCAAATGGATATGGTGGCATACCCCACATTTGATTCGGGACATATGGCGATGGCAAGTATGTATATTGATATGGCACAGGTGGATATAGGGGTGGAGGTGTCCATACAGGTATGTTGGGTCGTAATTGGACATTATGACCCATCATTCTTTCCGATTGGTGAGGTGGTCCAATGGGTCTTACCAGCTGTCGCTCTTGAGTGGGTGAGCGAGGTCGCTTTGCTGGCCGGTCACTTGGGCCGGCCTTCTTTTTTAGATATTTAGACAATAACTGGTTAAAGGCCGGGTCGGATCTTACTAGTCGGCCAGCTGCCTTTACCGTGTTAGTTTTCCACGTACCTATTTCTGGTCGTTGCGGTTTGAAGGTACGTGGTCGTCGTGGTTCCTGGGCGTTGCCGAATCGTCCACTGGAATGGTCTGGACTTTCCGGCAGTGTCCCGGACCGTCCACGTCTATGCGTCGGACCGTCCGCGATGCGCAAAATAGGTGCACGCGCCTGGTCCCTTGCTTGCACCTGCCCCCAGTGTTGGAGGTGGTGATGGTAACTCTGAAAGTCTCCCCTCCAATAGGAGTCTTTTCCGCCACCACATTCCTGCAAGAGATTTTATTATTTCCATCAGCCTTCCGCGCGTCGTCGATGATGACTTCTTTGCCTTTGCCCTTATCGGCTGTGCTGGGCCGAATTAGGCCTTTTTTGCCCTCAAAGTCGATCACATTCATTGGGAAGGGTTCCGTATCCACCTGTATTTCCTAAAATTTTAATCATTCCTCGTTAATGGCCGATTGAATTTATCGTCGAAACACATTACAATCATTAGTGGCATGAGAAAATGAGTTATGCCACTTGCAATATGCATGGTGTTTTAGTTCGTCGGCGGATGGAACAATATGATTTATTTGAATGTTGCCTTTGAGTAATTCATCAAATATTTTGTCACATTTGCGAACATTAAATGTAAAATTAACCTCCTCTTGCTATTTCTTTTGAACCGGCTGTAAGGAGGAGCAAGCCAAAGATTTGGCCTGCTTTGGCCAAACCATTTCAGCCGCGTATACTTCTGTTGATTCGTCATTCAAGCTACTTTGGCCGCACACATTGTGACGAATTGTTTTAGCAGTTTCTTTGCTTCGATTTTCACAAGCCAAAGCTCTTTGATGTAATCGTGCTAGCGTAAAAAACTGGATACCTTCTAATCTTTCCTTTAAATAATATCGCAGTCCATTAAAGGCTAATCCTGCTAGCTGTTTTTCTACTAAATGAATTTGAAAGCATCAGTTTCTTGTATCCCGGAACCTCTGGATGTATTCATTAACCGATTTGTATTTCCCTTATCGCAGGGCTACTTGGTCTACCAAATCTAACTCATAATCACTCGAAAAGAAGTGATCGTGGAATTTTTGTTCTAAATCCCCCATGACAAAATAAAATTAGGGGGTAATGTGGCGTACCATGCAAATGTCGTTCCTATTAAAGATAACAAAAATAAACGCACGTGGAATGCCTCTATGTAGGCCAATTCTCCTAATTGTGCTAGAAACTGGCCTATGTGTTCACGTGTGCTTTTCCCTTAGTCACCCAAAAATTTTGTGAATTCGGGTATCCTGGTTTCCCTGTGGGTATGGGTGGTGGTCAAATCGGCTGTCATAAGGCCTCCGATATGACTGCCCCCCAGGGACCATGCTTACTCCGAGCTTATCTTGGAACGCCCTGGCTATTTCTTCCCTTACTATTTCAATAGCAGCCGGCGGGAGACCACCGGCTCTTTGTCCCATCATAGATGAGGTTGTTTGGACATTAGTTTGTTGTCTTCCCCCCATTGGTTTGAGTTCTGTGGTGCATTACTATTTGCCCTATATGGTTCATAGGATTGACCATTCCTTTCCGGCCTTCTAAGTGGGGCCAGAAAGTACTCACCCCCATGGGCTTGGGTTCTGTATTAATGGGCTGATGCATTGTATAGTGTGATGGGAAGTGTTGCTGGGACAGGCGAGGATTTAGGTAACAATCCTCCTCAATCAACCCTGTGCCGGACCGTCCGGTCAGATACGCGGACCGTTCGGTCGAATATGTGGATCGTCCATGATCATATGCGGACGGTCTGTCTAGGTGGTTTAGGGCTTGTGCAACATGTGGTGGCTCGGACGCATATCTTGGTAACTCATTAAAAAGGGACCAGCCGTTGCTGGCCCGGACGGTCCGCGCTCGCGTGCGGACGGTCCGGACATGTGCAGATCGGCTAATTTACTGCCGATTTTGTGGTTGCTCAGGGTATGTGCCCATCGGCATCCCATAAAGGGGTTGTGACTGGTCGTGACAACCTGTAGCCGATGAATTACATGTATTTTCCCCCAATTCAACCTCGTGCGAAGGAAAATTTGCAACAGTGTATTTATCAAAACACACGTACTAGCCTTTTATAATCCTTTTGTATACCCCCTACGATATGTTGCATTTGCTCTCGTTGTTGATCTATGTAAGCTTTAAGAGATTGGAGCTCGTTGGTGTTACTTACATTGGGGGTATCCGTTATGGGTCGGAGCGAAGCTATATCAGTTGCTCGTTGCCGAACGACCTTGTTGTTCCTGTCCACCTTGAAGTTGGCCAGGAACTTCACCTTTGCTTCTTGGATCAGCTGCTCCTTGTGCTCCTCGAACCGGAGCTGTTCGTCATCCGGCAAGGTCTCCCAATTCGGCTCTATGATATTGCTGGGGAGACGTTAGAGCGATCCCTTGAACCGGCCATTAAGGGACGATCTGATGGGTCTATATGTGTTGTCCCCAGCGGAGTCGCCAAAAAGTGTGTTGACACCTTTTCGGGCGCCAATCACTATAATAAGAACCGCGCGGCGGTGCTCTCTGCACAGGCGCGGACGGTCCGCGGCCAGGGCCGGACGGTCCACGACCTAGCGCAGGGCTCAGGTTCCCTGCCTGACGTGTCGGACGGTCCGCGCCCTAGGGCTGGATGGTCCAGCGCATGCGCAGGGGCAGCGAAGGTCACCGACAGCGTCTAGATCTCGCTCCTAGGAGGGACCCCGTCGGGGAGGAGAGATCCTAGGTATTGTCTAGGCTCGGCAGGCCAACCTAGACTCCTCTGATCAACGTAGAGTCGAGGAGAAGCAGAGGATTTGGGGATTGGGAGACTAAACTAGAACTAGACTAAAACTACTCCTAAATGTACAAGAAATAAATGAGAGATAAATTGATTGAAAGTTCGATTGATGATCATTAATCGGTCGTATTCCTCTGTATTTATAGAGGAGGGGGTGAACACGTTACAAACAAATTCCCCGAGCTAATTCCACGAATCTAGCCAACAACTGTAGCAAGAAACTCGGAATCCTAATTAGCTCTGCGCGCGCGTGAACCGTTCAGCCGCTTATTTGGTGCTCAGCAAGAAGCTTTTCAAAGTTGAAATTGTTGAAAAACTACTTAAGGTCAACAATGTCTCAAGATTGGCTCAACGGATTGGCTACTTTATGTATTGAGAAAAAAGTTATTAATTAGATGAGGTTGATAGCAATACTAATATCAATAACTTCGCATCAAGAAATGTTAGAAGAATTTTTTAAGTTAATATGTACATAGATTTAAAGTTGTTTTAATATATTAGAGACTTTTATTATTCAAAAATTTGCTTATATACTTAGAAGAAAGTATATATATATATACTTATTAAAGGGTCCAAATTTTTTTGTTTCGGGCTTTCAAACCTCAGGACTAGCCCCACGCACGAGCGGCGTCGATGGACGGCGAGCAGGCGGCCGATGAGTAGGAGCAATCGTGCCGGCGCAAAACAGGCAGGAAACGTGCCACTCCTGGAGAAGAACAAAAGGAAGAGAAGTGAAAGAGAGAATGGTGGCCCACCTGTAAGTGACAAAAAAAGAGAGGAGAGAACTGTTAGCATGATGAAATTAGGCCTTGATTTGTGGATGTAATTGTGCTATCTGCGGTAGGCTTGCATGCCACCTATGCGCGTATATATGTACTCCTATTCCCACACTTGGAATACAATCAATCATTCCTACACTTTCATGGTACCAATCGCAGTTCCGATCTGCTCCCCTTTCGCAACCCTAACCAGCGCCTGTCGCTGATCTGACCGCCACCACCGTCATTGACCACATGTCGTCGGGTGTGTCACCGGTCTCATCGCTCGCGCTGCCGATCCGATCGCCTGCACCGTAGCTGCCCTAGGCACCGGGTGTGGCCGCCGATCCGATCCAGCCTTGGCGCTGCAGCCCTCAACAATTTCTAGGTCGCCCATGAGGCTATCTGGGCACATGCCACCGCTGTCGTCAACATCAAGGCGCTGATCCCCATCATCCTCGACAAGGCTACCAACACCTACACCAAATGGCGCGGCATGTTCCTCACTGTGCTCGGCAAATACGACCTTACCCCGCATGTCCCTCGAGGACGCGACACATCCCGATCGCCCTATTGGGGTCCAAACGGATTGCGTCGTCATGTCATGGGTTTTCACCACCGTCTCCGGCGACCTCCAGCAGTCGCTCATGATCCGCCCATTGCCCCGCACGCGAGGCATGGTGTTACCTTGAGGACGAATTCCTTGGCTAGAAGGAGTCTCGTGCCCTTCTCCTAGAAACACAGTTCCGCAACCTCCGCCAAGACTCCATGACGATCACCGCCTTTTGCCGCAAAGTTGGAGACCATGGTTGCGTCTCTTGCCGAATTCGGCGATCCCATCGGTGACCGCCAGATGGTGCTCACCCTCCTTCGCGGACTCAGTGGTAAATTCCATCACATGGTGTCTATTTTAAGATGTAGTGTCCGTTTCCAACATTCGTCGAGGCCCTCACGCACCTGCTCCTTGAGGAGGTCGACGTCGACGCCCGCCCACCATCCCCGCCTGTGGCCCTCATCGCCTCGTCGCCCACGACGCCCGCTGGGGGCCAGGGCCGCCATGTGCAAGGCCTCTGCTCCACTGCACACTGGTCAACCCGACCAGCCAGGTGGCCAACGCAACGGCCGCCATCGCAGCAAGGGTGACCGCGGGCAGGGCAGGCTGGTCAAGGTGGCCACGGTCCTCCTACAGGCGGCCACGACGCCCCGGCTACGCACAAGCCACGACACATCGTTCGGTCAGGGCGTCGTGCACCCCTTCCTTCGCACACCCCTGGGCTGGCACACTCCAGATGTGGCCCTACGGGCGTCCACCGCCGCCACCGCCGGTCTTTGCCGCTGTTCCCCAGTACGGGGCACCCTTCGGTGGTGCCCCCAGCGGCAGCCTCTACGGCACCGGCCCCGGCCACCCGTACGTCTACGGGGAAGGAGGTGCATCCTCGACGTTGATGTTTTAGGGGGCACCATACCAGCTGCTGGTTGCCCCCTAGAATCCCACACATGGAGGTGCATGGAACCAAGACTCCCTGGTGCAGAACTTCAACACCATGACGCTCACCCCCCGGCACCATCAGAGTGGTACGCCGACTCTGGTGTCGGCTCGCATATGACTACGGATGCTGGTAAAATTTCCACCCTATCCTCGCCCACATTCTCCACACCTTCATCTACCATTGTGGGCAATGGTGCTTTACTTCATGTCACTGCCATCGGATCACATACTTTTTCTTTTTCGCATTGCAATCTAGTTCTTAACAGTGTCTTAGTTTCACCTCACATCATTAAGAACTTGATTTCCATTTGTCGTTTTACCACTGACAATAATTGCTCCATCAAATTTGATTCGTTTGGTCTTTCTGTGAAGGATTTGGAAAACCAGGAACATGATCGCCAGGTGCAATATCTCTGGCGACCTCTACCCATTTTTTCCTCCAGCCACCAGCACCCTCCGCATTCCTCGCTGCACCCACCTCGCTATGGCACCATCGTATTGGGCATCTTAAGCATGAAGCTTTGGTCCAAACTCATTAGTTCCAAAGCCATCTCGTGTAATAAAGATGATAGTCACCATTTATGTCATGCGTGTCAGCTCGGTCGACACACTAGACTTCCTTTTAGTTCCTCAAATTCTCGAGCTACAAATAATTTTGATTTATTGGACATCTCCTATTGTTTAGTGTGTCAGGCTACAAATATTATCTTGTCATTTTAGCATGATTGCTCACACTACATTTGGACTTTTTCGCTTCGCCTAAAATTTGACACGTTTGCCACTCTCTCTCTCTCTCTCACTATTTTTGCTTATGTCTGCACGTAGTTTGGCACCACCATCAAAAGCGTCCAGTGCGACAATGGCCGTGAATTCGATAATTCCCCGGCCCGCACGTTCTTTCTTTCCCACGGTGTTGCCCTTCACATGTTGTGCCCCTTATACATCCCAAACAAAATGGCAAGGCTGAGCGCTCTCTCCGTACCATTAATAACATCTTGCGCTCACTCTTGTTTCAGGCGAGTCTTCCTCTGGTCTACTAGGTTGAGGCACTCCACACCGCCACATACCTTGTCAACCAGCTCCCCACCAAAACCCTCACCTCCTCCACCCCTTTCTTCCACCTCCACACCACTCCACCTTCCTATGAAACACCTCAAAGTTTTCGGCTATGCTTGTTACCCAAACATGTCCTCCACAGCAGCCCATAAACTTGCTCCTCGTTCATCTCTATGTGTCTTCCTCGGCTACTCCTTAGAGCACAAAGGCTATCGGTGTCTTGAGCTAGAGTCGAATCGCATTCTCACCTCTAGACATGTTGTTTTTGACGAATCCTCCTTTCCTTTCGCCAACATGTCTACCCTCACCCCTAGCCATCCTCCGCCTTGGATTTTTCTTCTAAATGACAGTGATCTCACCACTCCTCTTCCCTGGAGCAACGTTTGCCCGTGCAGGTACTGCTGATAGGGTGGTTTGAGGCTCCCACGCCCCCCTCACTCACCGCCGAGCGCTCCTCCTGTGCCCCTCGCTCGCCACCGAGCGCTACCCCGCGGTCACCACAACCGTTGTGATAGGCATGGGGCGCCCAGCCTCGTCGGGCTGTCCACCAGCCTTGCCCCCAGCAGCGCACCCCCTGTGCCCTCGACCGGTGTTGCTGCCCCTGTGCCCTCTGCACAGGCTATTGCCAGCAGCGCACGGCCCACGGGCGCACGGTCTTCACCACGCCGGTATCCATCGCCCCTGTCGTCAACGAGCACTCCATGCGCACCCCGTGGCAAATCCGGCATTACACAGCCTATGGATCGTCTCAACCTCCACGCTATTGCCAATGTCGCCATTGCCTCGCTCTCGTTCGTGATTGCCCTTGCAGATCCAAATTGGCGCTCAGCTATGCAAGCTGAATATGATGCCCTCATGGCTAATGACACCTGGAGTTTGGTACCACGTCCTCGTGGCGTCAATCTGGTTACTGGCAAGTGGATTTTCCAGCACAAACTTCATGTAGATGGGTCTTCTCGATCGCTACAAGGCTCGTTGGGTTTCTTCGGGGGTTCAGTCAATGACCTGGTCTTGATTATGATGAGAACATTCTAGCCCGGTTGTTAAGCCGGCGACAGTTCGCGTCGTTCTCTCTGTGGCTCTCTCTTAGGACTGGCCCATCCATCAATTAGATGTGAAGAATGCATTCTTACATGGGCACCCTCACCGAGACAATGTTACTGTGTGCAGCCTTCTAGGGTCTGTGGACTCCTCTCGCTCAGATTTTGGTTTGTCGGCTAAACAAATCTCTGTATGGGACTGAAGCGAGGCTCCTCGTGCATGGCATCACAGGTTCACCTCATATCTCTCCTCCATTGGGGTTTATTGAAACCAAGTCAGACAGTTCTTTGTTTATTTGTTCACCGAGGGTCCGACACTGCCTATTGGTGGTCTACGTGGACGACATCGTCCTCACTGCCTCCTCTGCGAGTTCCTTCGTCATGTTATTGGGGCTCTCCAGCATGAGTTTGCAATGACAGACATGGGTCAGCTTCACCATTTCTTGGGCATCTCTGTTACTACGCTCAGCACATGGCCTGTTTTCTTTCTCAGTGGCAGTACACTCAGGATATTTTGGAGCGAGCCGGGATGAGTGCGTGCAAACCTTGTAGCATGCTTGTTGATATCCACTCCCAAACTATCTGCAGATGGACCTCCTGCTGGTGATCTGCTACTTAGTTACCGTAGTCTGGCAGGAGCCCTTCAGTACCCGACCTTTACACCGTCTTGACATTGCTTTTGCAGTTTTAAGCAGATTTGCCTCTATATGCATGATCCAAGGGAACCTCACCTTGCTGCTTCTTAAGCGACATTCTGAGATATTCTTCAAGGCACCACAGATTTTGGTTTGACTTATGCGCCGTCCCCCCCTTCGGAGATGGTTGTCTACACGGATGCCGACTGAGCTGGATGTCCCGACACTCGACGGTCGACTTCTGGCCATGTAGTGTCCTTGGAGATAACCGGTGTCATGGTCCTCCCCAAGTGATAGCAAACGGTCTCACGGTCCAGTGCCGAGGCCGAGTACCGCCGCAGTTTGCAAACGGTGTCGCTGAAGCGACTTGGCTACGACAGTGCTTCTCGAGCTTCAACACCCTCCTCGCCGTGCCCACTTTGGTCTATTGTGACAACATTAGTGTTGTATATCTCTCCAGCGATCCTGTGCAGCATCACCGGATAAAATATGTTGAGCTATGATCTCCACTTCGTTCAAGAGAAGGTCGACCTCGGTCACGTTCGAGTTCTCCATGTCCCTACGACATCTCAGTACGTCGACGTCTTCACCAAGGGTCTTCCTACTTTGTTCCAGGAGTTTCGGTCCAGCCTAACTGTTAGCGATGCTCCAGATTAGGACTGCGGGGAGTGTTAGCATGATGTAATTTAGGCCTTAGATTTGTGGATGTAATTGCGCTATCTGCGGTGCGGTAGGCTTGCATGACACCTATGCGCGTATATATGTACTCCTATTCCCACACTTGGAATACAATCAATCATTTCCTACACTTTCAAGAACACACAGACTGGGAGTGCGGGCGAGCGGCTTAGCGTTTCATTTTTTTTTTCTTTTTCTTTTTATTCAAATCTTTTTTAATAAACATAACTATATATATATAATAATTATATATATTCTAAAATTTCAGAATAAATCTATTTTTTATAATAAAATTTATTTTGCACAATAAATTCCTTTTATGAAATTTTCATTATTTAAATAAAAGTTTCCTTTACATGAAGTAATAAAATCAATCAAAAAAATAGAATTTTGCAGTTACTTATAAATTTAATTATTAACATATAAATATACATACTCCAATAATATTTTTTGGTTCATTATTATTTTATAAAATGTGATTTTCTTCGCAAAATCAAATATGAAAATTGATTTTTTCAAAATCATTCAAAACACATGTTTCGGCATGAATACATCAGACACTTGATAAATTTTAATACCCAAATTTTTTTTTGTCTATATCAACATTTTATTATTTGAACATAAGTATTGTTTTTTTTCTTTTGTAATGGGAAACTAATAATTAAGACAGGATGTTTTTATCTTTGATAGATTTATGGTGTTTTACATCTAGGACAACACAACACTTGGAGATGATGCCCAGGACCCCTGGACAGTATCTTTTTGAAAACGTCCCCCCTGGTACCTACTGGACGGTGCTTAGGGCTCTGTTGTTACAGTATAGAAGTCCGAGTTTGATCGTTTTCATCAGTCACTCAGAACAAACGACTCCGGCGTCCAGTATCTTACTCCCGGAGAAACTGGTTCAATCTTGGTTAGTAGTTACCCGTACATCAGTTACTACTTACGCGAGTTCTTTACCCGTCTCTTTGAGGAGCAGAGCTAGCAGTCTGAGCTCACATGGGGATGATATATATCTTGGATGCTCTTTTTGTGGTTTGTCGATATATGCACCTCCAGTTTGACTGGTTCAATATTGTCTTTTTTTTTTTTGTGTAGTATTTTCGCTGTCTGCGGAACTGTCGAGATAACAAGCGTTAGCTAGCCGGTGGACATTAGCTTCCAGCGGCATCCGGCGGCCTAGCTTGGTCCTGCAGCGCCCATGCCATGGCACTGGCTCACATGTTTACCTGTGGATGTTTTTTGGACGATACATGACGACTGACGAAACCAGCCTATATCGATCTCGGCTGTGGTTGGTGTCGGTGATGCACGGACAGTAATTTACCAGCCTGTCGTTTGTACGTGTTGTGCGGCTCTGCTGTAAAAACTGTGGATTGTTCGTTCTGACGCCTACAGGTCAGTTTTTACTGCAATACCTCACTGACGACTACGAGGGCGCAAGCTTACCAGTTACCATACCACTTTACCAGTGAGCTGAGGTGAAGTTTTCGTACTAGGAAGGCGTGTCTCAAAATTATACTGGCAGGGTACCAGAAACTGGTACGGTATCTAGTCGTTTAAAAATGTGTAAAGTTGTTTTTTCCTTTCGTTTTCTAGTAAGTTTTTACACTTAGGGTTAGGGACGACGTTGCCAAATTTTGATCTCCCTCCGGGTCGGTTATTTATAATCTGGCGATAAAATAAAAAGGATCTGCTAGTAAATGGTAATAACTCAAACGTGCCTCTTTGCAATGACACAACATGTACCATCCATGGTACAATACAATAGTACAGAGACGAGACCTTTTTTATTATTTTATTTCCAAGCAGCTAGCTAGCGTGCATGCAATAAAGCAAACCCCCCATTGGATGGAGAGGACGGACGGATCAGATGGAGATGCTGTTGGGGATGCCCTCCCGGTGACTCCCGGCTTGGAGAAGGGCTTGAGCAGCTCGTACGGCACGATCCCAGCTCCGCACCGGTTCCTGAGCTCCGGGTTGTTGTTGCACTCATCGATGAATCCCTCGATCTCCTTCATCCTGCCGCCGAACTTCTCGAACGCCGCCTTCACCATGGGCTCCTCCAGCCACGACGGCTCCGCCAACTCTCCCATGTACTCCTCGTCGGGCGAGTGCGACGAGAGGATGTCCAGCGTTGTCATCACCCTGATGGCCTGCATCTGCGTCGGCAGCATGTCCAGCAGGGTCGTCTCCGGCTGCTTCAGGAACTTCTTCATCTCTTCGTCCCGGCCCGCCTCCTCCTCCTCCACGGGCATGTTCTTCCGGATGGTGGTCGGGCGGTTCGGGAAGTATCCGCCGAAGTGGTACTGCCCGAAGTTGACCGCCGAGTGGTGGCCGGAGGTGACCCACATGATGGTGGTGAGCGTCTCCGCGAGGCTGTCGCGGGTGTCGAGCACGGGCCACCACGGCTCGTCCTTCTTGTCGCCGTGGCCCACGTTGCGCACCTCGTCCCAGAACGCCTTCAGCTCAGGGTCGGCGGCGACGGCCTCGTCGGACTTGTAGTAGACGTTGACGTAGTCGGCCGCCCACTGCCTTATGGTGTTCCAGAC